>WBMZ01002004.1:0-176124 GCA_013400975.1 Atrichornis clamosus
GCGTGGGGGGCGGCGGGGCGAGCGGCTGCGCTCGGACCGGGCGGGCAGAGGCGCTGCATGGCCCCGCGAAGGGGCGCGGAGCCGGCGGAGCGCTGCTTTCTTCCCGCGGGCGGCTCGGCGCGGCTGCCTCCACCCCGGGGGTGGGCGGGGGCCGGAGCCGGGGCCGGGGCTCGGGAGAGGGGGCTGCGCTGGCCGCCTGCGATAAAATGCGAGCCGGAGCGAGGAGCAAACCCAGAGGGAAGGGGGCGGGGGAGGCTGGGAGCCACCCGCCGCAGAACCGGCCCCCTTTCGCCTCCTCCCTGCGCGCACACCCGCGGGCACAGTCGCACGCAGATGTTGGTGCACACACGTGCGCGCTCGCACCAACACACGCTCACACCCAGCCCACCCGGGTAGGGCAGCCGGGAGCAGGCGCGGGGGCCAGGGCTGAGCTGGCCGGACCCCTCTACGCCCGTGGTTCTCTCGTCCTCACACTGTCCCCGTGGGCCTGACACCCCTGCACACACCTCCAGGGCTCTGGGTGGCCGGGACGATCTTTAGGAGCCGTGAAATGCAGGGTAGGGGAATCCCATGCCGGACGGGCGATACCCATCTGCTCCCGCAAGCAGCGCGGCAGGAGAAGAGATAGCACCAGGAGAGCTATTGGAGAACCCACCAGCCCTGAGGAACATCTCCCCGCTTGTCCACCAGGGCCTCTATCTTAAGGCTGGGGTCACTCCCTTCCAGTCCTTATGCTTCCACCCTTCTTGCACCCCCAAAAAACTGTTCCCTGGCCTCTGACGTCACCACATGCCCACCAAATCTGACTCAGTGGGATAGCAGTGCCCACATCTCAGGTTCACTGCTCAGCCAGGGCTCGACTGGGTTTTACTGTTGCCTTCTCTAGTTTGGGTTTTTTTGTTTATTTTTTGGTTTGGTTTTTTTTGGGGGGGGGGCAGGTTATGCCTGGTTTGGGTTTTTCTTTTCTTTTTTTAAGTTGCCCTTCCCTTTGCAGAGCCAAGGCAATATGTCTGCAGTCTGCAGCCATGACCAGACTCAGCACCTCACACGCCTGGTGTGCCAATGCCAGGGGCTGTAGCCCCACAGCCCTCCCCACACCATGGTGCTCCAGAGAGCATCGCCTTCTCCAGCCAAGAAGTTCCCCCCAAGTAGCACTGCGTGCAAGGCAGGGAGCGCTCTTTTCCTCGGAGGTATGGCTGGGATCTTCCCAGTGACTCTGGCTTTGCCTCCCCCTCCCCGCTCCTTCCACACAGGAAAACAGTTAGCAGCCTTGCTGAGGCTGCAGGAGGCTTTCCCAGGGGCCACTGGAGCTGCTTGCCTCCAGGGACACTCTGTTCCACCTGCCCCCTGCCTCTAATGTCCTTCCCAGGAAATTACCCAGACTGTTCTCAGGGTCTGGGGGGGCAGCATTTTTTTTCTCCTCAGCAGCTGACATAAAGCTGCAGTGTGACAGGAAAGATGCCCCAAGTAGGTTGTGTTTCAAGCCCAACAGGCTGTTTTTTATCCAATAACTCTTAGAGGCACTCTCCAACTGGAGCACTCCGCCTCTCCATCTCCTGGCTGTACTACATCTTTTAAGGAGGTGAGTCCCAGCTGCTTCAAAAAATACAGCATAGGTTAGGAAATATTAAGCCTCCACCAAAAGCTGTGAGTTAAGTCCTGAGGCTGTGTAAGTGGTGAAAAGGAAACTCTCAGCTTGTAACTACGTTCAAAGGAGAATGTGAGTCCTGAACAACAGCTTTTTTGATTGCAGGCGCTCCTCACAGCAATCCCTAACTTCATGCTGCCTGGTCTTACAGCTCAGGTAGTCAACAGAACAGTTCCCCACGTATGATATCTATTTGCCGGTTTTGCCATAACTCTAAATTGGGAGCATCTCTCTTTTTTTTTGGTACTTACTGTTTCCCCTATGCTAGGGAAAACTTTTCAGAGGCAAGAAGAGAGACCCCTGCAAGATGTTACACGTAGAAGATGTATTTGTTGCAGCACCAGCTGATGGGCACATCTATTGCCACAAGGGACGGGAGAGGGAGGGCTTGCTTCTCCATTAATCGGAGTTAATTTATTTTTGATGTTTTGGGGCCTCCCAGGAGTAATACCTATAGTTCCAGGCTTAGTTTCTAGTTAGTAGCTCAATGACCTCATTAAATAGGTCCATCCCAATTTCAAGATGATGTCCCTGCAGCCCTGCCCAGGGATCCCTGGTGGCTGCCAACCTGTCGTCCTCTCTGCCCACGAGTAGGTGCAACGGGGAGCATTGCTGCTTTACAGCTGTGACAGAAGTGATGGCACAGCTACCACAAGCTCTCATCTTGGGGAGAAAGAAAGTCTTTTTCCAGTACCCAAGGTGTGGTGGACAATAAAGGAACAAAGGTACTGCAGCCTGATGTGGTCAGTAATCCATTTTATACTGGAAGTGGATATACCTTGACCTGAAGAAGATGGTTCTCGCAACAGCAGCAAATAACTAGATAGGGGTCTTATCTGGAAAACATGCATTCAAATCTCTCTCTGCTCCATTATGTGTAAGAAAGGGCATCCAAGGATGCTGCACGTGTCTGCATCACTGAGCTTTCTCAGAGATCCGATATACTCTGACAAACGACACTTGTGCCTGGGCCATCCCTAATGCCACTGCACTGGATTTTGCCTGTTCAGAAACAAGTCTATCCAAGGGCTCTTTATTTTCTCCCTATGAGATAAACAGAATTATTATCTCAGCTTAATAAATTTCAGATTTGACATGGAGATAAAGGACTGAGGTAATTCAGGGATTTGGGATTAGAAAGTGCAAATTGCCTGGGTTTATTCCAAAAGTGGTTGATTTTTTTTCTGTGATAGAACCTGGCTGGGAAGATATTTTCCATCTGTTTGAAAACTTTGTGACTAAAAAGTATATGTAATGTAACCTTTTTGTCCTTACAAATCACTGCATACCCTTCATAAACTCATCTGAAGCAAATATTAATCTCCAATTTTCATACTTGGAAAGAAATATCAAGTGTCAAAGAGTTCACATTGGAAAGTGACTTTAGCAGCCTAACAGTTGTCGCCTTAGTTAATTTTTCAGGTAAGTTCAAGAAATTGCAACTCCAAATGAGATACCCACAGTGAATGACTATAAAATCTAGGGTAACATTTAAAAAGTTTGTAACTGGTGCACTAGTGTATTTGACTTCAGTGTATTTTATTGCCCAAGCATCTGGAGTTGCACTAAAACAAAGAATCACAGAATCAATTAGGTTGGAAAAGACCTCTCAGATCATCGAGCCTAAACCTTGACTGACCACCACCTTGTCAACTAGACCACGACACTGAGTGCCACGGCTAGTCATTTCTTGAACACCTCCAAAGATTGTGAGTCCACCATCTCCCTAGGCAGTCCATTCCAATGTTTAACAACCCCTTCCATGAAGAAACTCCTCCTAATGTTCAGTCTGAACCCCCACTGGTACAGCTTGAGGTCATTTCCTCTCAGGTTGTTGCTAGTTCCTGGGAAGAGAGGCCAACCACCACTAATGAAGTAGTATTCTTCAGTAAAGGATTGATATTAAAAACAATTCTAGAGAGCAACATATATTTTGGAATGCCTTGGAATCAGGTAAGATCTGCATCAAACTTTGAACCATCCCATTATTCATCTGAAAGGAAAGTAAAAAAAAATACAAAGCTGCACAGGCATTTGCAAGTCTGAGTGAATTAGGTGTTGGCATTCCATGCCTTGCAGAGAGATGATCTAGAAAATTTGGAGGTCTGGGTGTTCTAATGTCATGATATCCAAGAGTCACAATCTTCGTTGCTATCCCAGAACATATTTCATTCCAAACAGTGGTTTAAATGGCAGTTGATTATGGTGTGTTTTTAGGAACAACTTAAGCTCGAAGGGATATTACAGTTTCTTGCTCTATTCCTCCACAGCACACTGCATCAAACCAGATCCAATTGGGTAAAATCGGTAAAAACCGGTTCCAACTGGTATAGCCCAGTTTGAACTGGATCCTACTGGTTCAAGTGGATTAAACTTATTGGAATCACTTCAAACTGGATCTAATCAGTTCAAACCTGATTAAACTGGATCAAACTGGTTTAAGCCTGATCATACTGGCTCAAACCAGATCCAAATGGTTCTAACTGGCTCCAACTAGTTCAAACTGGTTCCAAGAAGATCAAAACAGTTTCAAGTAGATTAAACCATTTCCAAACAGTTTTGACCAGTTCAAAGTGGTTCCCAGGGCCAGTCTGATCTGCTTGGAACCTGTTTGAACTGGTAGGAACAAGTTGGAACTGGTTTGCCCCATTTTGATCAGGTTTAAACCTAGTTTGACCAAGTTTAAACTGGTCAGAACCAGTTTGAATCAGTCAGAAGCATTTGCAACCAGTTTGATCCAGTTTGAACTGGTTTAATCTGGTTCTAATTGGTTTGATTCAGTTTAATCCATTTTGAAACTCTTGGAATTGGTTTAAACCAGATCAAAATGCTTCCAACCAGTTCTGACCAGTTCAAACCAGTTAAAAATGGATCAAACTGGTTTCAACGAGACCAGCCCAGTTCAAACTGTTTTGAACTGGAACTAGTTCCATCCTGTTTACAACAGATCAAAGTGGTTTAAGCTGGTTCCAACTGGTCCAAACCAGAAAAAACCTGATCAAGCCCCTTCCAAGTCCTTCAAACCAGATCAAACTGCTTTTAACCAGCTAAAACCTGATCAAACAATTTCCAACCAATTTAAACTGGAGCAAACCAGTTCCAAGCAGTTAAAAGCAGTTCCAGCTGATGCCAACTGGTTCAAACCAGATCAAACTGGTTCCCAATGGTTCACGTGTCCCAGTCCTCATTGCAAAGAGCTGCAAAATTTGATTGATGACTTTGGAGCAGAGGTACTGAGGTGCCCTGTGTTGCCTGGGACCTCAGCAATGCTGGTTTGAACCAGGAGAAGGATCTCTTCTGTGTGCTGATAATTACAAGTAAGATGTATTAACCCCTCCTCTTACTGAGCGTTGTGTTCCTCGGCAGGTACTGTCACCTCTGGCCAACTGACCCCAGGACTTGTTCTCTACACAGGTATCAAAAAGGGATGCAGATTTGGGCTACCCATCAGGTGATTGTGATAGTCAAGATGCTCTCAGCTACATCGATACCCCTAACGCAGCATGGCATGTTTGAGAGAGTGCCTTATTTTGCCTGCTACTTCACGAGCTGTTTGCGGTTCTGGGGAGCATGTGGCACACACACCTGCTTTTGGCTGTGCCATTCCCCCAGGCTCTGCCATGCTGCTCTTTTTTTTTATGACAGAGCCCAGCACAATGCAATCCAAAAAGCAGGTGTGTGACAAACCTCTCACTTCACTGACATACATGCCCCAAGCTATCAAGTACTGCCATTTTCTCTCACAGTTTAGATAGGCAGTTACTTCCTCTGTGGTTACTGTGTGTGGTACTGGGGATCAGCCAATGAAGCTACCCTTCTGATATCTTACATTTCAAGAGCAACACAGCCTCATTTCCGGTAAAAGCTCTGAATGATTCTTTTTTACACTGGGAATGACTATTTGCTCTGGAATTGTGGTCTGAGAAAAATATCTTTCATACCTACTGAAATTTAATAAAACGACTGATTGTGTTTCAACTTCCAAAATCACTAATTTGCCTGCTTGTTTATGGAACCATATCTCCCAAAGTTCATCCTCACTTATGCACCATAGTAGGGTGCTAAATTTTCAGCTTGGCTTTATATTAGCAAGTCCATGGATCAGCATATATGTTAATAGTGCCCATTTAAGCAGTCTAAACCTCATAACACCCATCACTCCAGAATCACCTGGGAGACTATGTGATATCCTCCTCCTGATATCTTTTGAGGTGCACAGCTCCCATTTGTTTAATAAATTTATGGCAATTAACAACTCTGTTGTTCTCACCATTCTTTGGAACAGTTTGGCCTTTCATAACATTTGAAGAGGACCTTCTTGAGCTAAAGTAATTATATTAAAAGTAGGGCTAATTCTGTGCCTATACACATTGTGCATACTGTGCATATCATCCTGTTGTAGTTTGTGCAAGAGGATACTGCTGGAGCTGGGGACTTGTACACCTGGGGAATAGAGGTAAAAATTTCAAAGGTGTTTAAGTCTCACTTTCGGAGACATCATATTTTTGAATGGCAATGGGACTCAGGATCCTTGCCCATTTTTGAAATCTGTGTCCTCCAGCTACCGCCAAATAATGCAGCCAAAGAGCTTTTTCTTTCATTTGAATTGTCTGTAAACAGATCACAATTTTCTTATTTATTTATTCTCTCTTCACATTTGTTTGGTGAATATTTTCTCTGAACAGTTCCTGAGCTGTGGCTCGTTCATGAACAATTCATCACGAGCATTTGAAGCTCAGTATTCAAACTATTTTCCTTATTCCAATTGCATGGGGCAATATCAAAACACTTCCCATCTATAAACACTCTGTAACAAAAAACCAAACAGATAAATAAACCAACCTAAAAGAAAAAGGAATATCTTAGTCGTTTCGGTCTCTATCTGTCTGAAAATTCAGTGCAAAAATGCAAAAGGTGTGACCTACTGTCGGTTCATATTTGCTGGGACCTGAAGCTAGCGCTGCCCTCGCCGTTTCTTCAAGGCAGCTCGTTCGGCGACGTGCGGCTGAGCGATTGCGGTGCCTCCCGGCAGAGGGAGGTATGAGACATCCGCTCCGGCCGCGGCGCGCAGCGCTCAGTCTCTGCAACAGATCGATGAGTCATGAATGTTTTAGCAACATGTCAGAGTCCCACGGCTTCTCATTATCTAAGCATTTTCTCTGAGAACAAACCTCTTTTAGGCCCGTCTCTGATAGTGCATCATTCTACACCAGGTTTCCTCTGTCTCCGGCTTCAGCTGAGGTGAAGGACATGAATAACCAGAAATATTTCAGTCTATTGCACAGCAGCATTATGTTCTTCTCCCCCGTCCACTCACTATTTATTTCTGTAGCATTGTAACTACATATCTACCTTTGAGTATTAATGGGGCGGATGGGTGTCTATCTCTGCCCCAGGATCATCAGATTCCACTGACATGAGTTTCTCTTTTATTTACCGAGTACTAATTTCTGATTGTCCAGTTCAGGGTACGATGCCTCCAAGTTTCTTTACCAGTGTCACAAGAATCCTCCCTCCGATGTCTTAACACTCCCTCACTGCCCACCTCTGCCTTTGTGTTTTTCCCCTTCCTTAGGTATCATGAGAATAAAACAAAATTACTTTTGGGATCTTTGTTTCAAATTCTCTCTGCAGGTGTATGTTCTGGGTGGCACTTACTCTGTGTGTTATTTTACAGATTTTCTACCCTGATACACTTTACAGAAAGCAACATTAGAAAGAATTATAATTACAGTATTTATTAAACCACTTATTAGAGGAGGAAACTGATAGAATGCAGAAAAATATATTAGAGAAGAGTAAGAAAACTCTCTGGCAAGATATGTTTAAGAAGGTGCAGGTTCTATGAAGAAATAAATTTTCTGAGAAATTGTTAACATAGCGTTTTGGTGCTCTATAATAACATCAAACTTACAAACAGACCTGTGTAAAAATCATCTATCTTCTTCTAGATTAAAAAAAATGGCATAATTTTAATTGTTACAGATTTTCTTTATAGTTCAATGTGTTTGCAGTTTCAGGCATGAACTATTTTGTGAAAACACATTCAGCAAACTGTGGGAATTTGAGAACATGGCAATTGCCCCAGCCTTCCCATTTATATCTACTTTGTGAGGAAAACCAGCTATAACAGAAACAAAGAGCCTCACTTTGTGTGTTTGGTTTTGAGGGTTTTTTTCTTTTTTCATTTTGAATCTTGACAAACTGCTAAACCCTACAGTGGGTTTGAAATGCAGCTCTCCCCACTAGCTGCTCTACTGTACCTTCCTAGAATGCATGAATGCGTTTACTCCTGCCAACGTGTAACCCAATAATCTTTTTTTTACCCAACAGAAAGAAGCTTGTCTAGGAAAACCCTCACATTTCTGGGCAGTGTGTGACAGTAGAAGGAAATCTGTTGTAGTTGCCCATAATTGAAGCCCAGTTGTGTGTTTTCAGTCTTTTCTTGCCTGGTCTCTTAGTGGCAGGGCAATTAGAGCTCAAACTTACAGGGAAAAGTTATCCCAGTACAGTAATCAAAGCAAACATTATATAGATTTTGATTGCTCCAACAAGAATGAAGTCTTTGTTAACTGAAGCAGCTTTATTGATTCGAATGAGGAGATATATTTATTCTGTTTCATGAAGTGCTCCAAGCTGTGTGTGCATTTATTGCTTATGGATTCAGAGATGAAGGACTGGAAAAGTTCTGTGTCAAGCTGTAGAGGAGAAACAGTGTCATTTCCAGAATGTTTATTCTAATGTTCTTTTCCAAAGGCAGCTATAAGACTTGTAGTTATCATTATCATCTTATAAAAGACATTAATGTTCCACAAACAACGTGATTTGTTTGTCACATAGTTAACAACATTCTTGACTGTTTAGCAATAATTAGTTTGTTTTCATAGAAATACTCTGTTCCATTTATCTGTACAGAGGTTGAAAAATGATGGAATAGCAAAAATGTTCAACCTCACAGCTGAAGATGAAAAGTTTATGAAAATAAAAATCACCCACAGTGACAACGTGTGATCCTGTTTTAAGTATGACCTTTAGTTCCTTAAAGTGCATATTTTTCAATGCTGGAAAGTAACTCACATGATTTGTGTTACTGCAGTGGTTTAAATGGATAGCCTTAAGATTTCCTTGTCTGAAGACATTATTAGGAATTCAGCTGTGCATTTCCTCATGGGCAACACAGAAAACATTAAGAAAACCGTGAAAAATAAAGAGAAGACTCCCCCTGCTTCTGAAGTCTAACCAGGACAATGTGCATTTCTTACAACACACTGAAAAAAATGTTTAAGTTTTGTCCCAAGTAGATGTGGCTACTCTGGTTTTGCTCTTACTTCAAATGAAGTTCTGCACGGATTCACAGAAACCAGCTCAGGCCCTTTGGGAATAAGTCCTCTATATGAAAAACTTTATTCTCTTTCACCTGTAGGACTCTGCTGTAAAGATAATAGCAAGAGCCTTATTTTGGCCAGGGAGCTTTGCAGGTTATCTGCAACCGTCTGGTTTATTACCACTTCAATTCGAGGTCTACATTTTTATTAATTGTTTTTCTTATGAGTAACATTTTGAAAGGTAATATCAAATAAATGGGCCCATGGCTGTGGCCCCATACAATGCTTTCTGTTATTAGATGTCTCAGTTGTTCTGTGTTCAAGGATGATTAAAGTATCTTGAACAGAGTTTCATAGTTCATTCCATGTGCATTCATAAATTAGTTGATGGCAATCTATTAATAAAAACTTAATATTCTACATTATTCTCTATAGAATGTTGCAGGCTTTTTTCTCTTTCTTTTTTTTTTTTTTTTGTTAAACTGAAACTATTCAGAGACTCCCTTCAAGAGTCTGATAAGATAAAGATTACAATACTGGCTTGACAATGGCTGAGACTTTTGCTTCGTCTCTGAGTAACATGAATTCTAAGATGAGAAGTGATACTTTACCTTCATAACTAACATACTAGTCAATATTTAGTCTTGAGATTATTAAAACCAGTTCTGAAATGTGGAACAAGAACTAACCAGTGAAAAACAGCATATGGCAGATTCTGTTTTCTTGGTCCCAACAAATCAGTACCAGCAATCATGTTATCTGCGAGATTAACATCCCTAAAAGCTCCTCCTTCTCCAGGCCACAGGAGGTTAAAAAGGAAAGAACTTGATTTTTACAATGTTAGACCACAACAGACATGCCTGGGGACTCATTGATTTCTTTGGAGTTAAATTGTTCCAAGTAACAATGCCAGCTCACTTAACGATCCTTTTGAAAAGCAAGTTTTAATGATAAAGTGACCAAGACAGAAGGCAGAGGATGGAAGAGAGTAGACAGAGGAGGGGGACAAAACAGCACATCACCAGTCAGTCTCAACATTCACAGGCAGTGGCAGTAAGTTCATTAACAATTCAAGACCTCTGATGCTTTCTGCCTGCTCTACATGTTCTCAAATTTGTCCTGGAAGAAGAAGGCATGAATCGGAACTAAGAAAGAGTAGTATTTTGGAGGCTGCTGGCTGAGTTTTTATCCTTTTAGTTTTTATCAAAAAAAAAAAAATTGGTTACTTTAAAAGGAGAATGAAGAACTGATCCCAGTTTACAAGGATGAGCGTGTGGGAGAACTGCAGAGGATGGAACACTGTAAAAGTAACAGGACATAATATATAAGCAGCAAGATCCTGTTTCTTAGAAGACTCAGATAAACAATATGATCATAACTAGGACGAGATTCACAGTTACAAGTCAAGAAAATATTTCATGATTCTTGTTCCTCCCCACACCTCTAACATTTAAAAGATTGTCAAAGCCCCAAAATCCCTCCAGAAGCACAGAACAATGTAGCTCACCTATTTTGGGGGATTTTGTTTTGTCTTCCCCAAAATAATTTATTTATTTTTCACTTAAATTTACTTTTACACCACACATGCTTTCCATCTTTCTCTGCAAGGAAAAGAATTCTCACAGTGATGCATCTTGCAATATGGTCCTGTTCTGCTTTACCCTCCCCTAAGGGAGGTCCTCAGCTGAGCATAGGAGCCAGGAGCATTATCATGGCAGGCAAAGAATCCACAAATACCTTAGAGGTTCAGCTCTGGGGGATGTTCAAACATGTCTAAGCAGTGCAGCCTTTGGTGCCTGGCCTCAGCAGTTCCTTACTCGTTCATTGTCCCTTCTACAGTGATGCCAGGACAGCGCTGGTTTGCACAGCAGTATGTGCTGTAATCTGGCCTACCTTTGAATTTGTGATGGAAAGTAGTTCTGTGACATTTTCCATCTAGGCACATCTTTATGATGGTGGAGCTCTGGAAAAAAAAAAAAAAAAAAAAAGGAGTTCCAAGCATTCAAGGAGACACTGTGTAGTCTTATCCCATTTTGGCATGGATCCAGACCTTTTGTTGCCCTTTTAAGGATATTCTTCTGCCCTAGGAGTGCCATGTGGCCTTAATGTTTACAAGAGAATTAAGATCACCAGTGATAGTGGTCTTAGGATCAAGAGGCAAGTCTACATTCAATACCGTGTTTATACTCCTAGCTGGTTTTCCCAGAATTAGTACACACATCAACAATTCCGTAATGTATGACTAAGATCTGTTTATTCCTTACCACAGCTTCAGCATTAATCATTTGTTCTTCTCCAAACCACCAGTAAAATTCTCTGCTGTGGAAAAGTACCAAACAATGTGTAGTGTCTTGGAGCAGGATCAGGCTCAAACCTAGTCCAGATTTAACAATACAGTTTTGCACAGGGACATTACACTGCATTTCAGCTCTCTGCTCCCAGATAAAGGAATTTCTTCAGTTTTCCACTCAGCTGTGCCCTGCTTTCAACAAGTAATTTTGGAGAACAGATTTTTTAGAGACATCCGAATATAACCAAATACCAATATTTGAGAACAGTAGATCATTTATGGGGCACTTTTTGCCCAAATTATAGAAAAATATTATAAGCCATGAAGATCCCTAACATTATGCAATGCTGTAGAAAACTGCAGGGCCAAAGCTAATGGAGTTTGCTTGAGTATTGGATTCGGGTCACACTTACTCTGTTGATGAGTGGCATAATTAAGAAACCTGTGTCAGTCTGGGGATTATGATAGAAGAAAAAAGGCATTTTTAGATCATTGCATCTAGTGGATTCATTAGGAAGCATGGATAAATAGACACAGCTGGTGGCACAACTAGGAGCTGAACTGCCCTTTTTTTTCCCTGTATTCTATGAAGTATTAGTATCAGGTGAAGTTGATTGATATTAAGAAACATAAACTGAAAGCAACTGGAAGAGGAAATAACAAAGAATAGAACTAATATTTGTCTAGAGTTGCCTAAAATCCACAAAAACATAAAAAGTCTTCATAGCTTTGTCTGCTACCGGTTTCCTGAGAACTTCAGCAAATACCACTCGGTGAGCCAACCCCTTTATTCCTTTCATAGCTACTGAAGTGTTACAGTACCTTTTAGGGCTACTAAAGATTGGGTGTTCATTAGCAGATTGGCCGTGCAACTACACAGACATTGCTGCAAATCACTGTGGATGTGTGTGTTTCTTGAAACTCAGGGCCACAATACTCAGTATGGTTTTCACCTCTCACTGTAACGCTTTTCATTTGGACCACCCAACTCCTTGTGGGTTTTTCATTCAGCTGGTCTGCAAATAGAGGTGATGTTTCCCCACGTATAATATTTATGTCCTTCCACACTTAACCCCGGTAGAATTAATGCTAAAGGTGAACATTAAACCAGACAATGATTCCTTAAATTACATCTGCTACTGACACAAATGTTCTTTATATCCAGAATCTCCTACTGGTACTCTTATGAACTACTGTGTACCTCTGGCAGGAAAGCAACTGTTCACAAGCTTAAGGAATTCCATATTCATTTTATTGATGGCAATTCTGTTAGTTGTGCACTCTGAGGCTTCTCCTAGAGCAAGGACTGGTTTGGCTAATGGATTCTGCAAACAGAGCATATATTCAAGAGGAATTCCCCAGGGAATTGAGAAAAGAGCCATTACCCTTACACAGAAATTAGGAGAAAACAAAACAAAATGAAAGAGCCCTCCAAAACTTAATACAGCCAGATTTATAAAGTGTGGTTCAGCCTGGATGGTGCGGTTTCTAGAAACCTTGCTTAAATATTTGTAACTCGGTCTGGTGACAGACAAGTTTACTCTGAGTACCTACACTGACTTAGAGGACTGCTGGTAGCCTAGTCAACCCCTCTGCAGAAACCAGCACGACTGATGGCAAAGGAAACTACCCAGTTCTGCAAATCCCAGCACATATTAAAGATCGTGGCCATTTATTTTCATATGGATTACAAAGTAAGATCTGAACCTATATGAAATATCTCTGGCGCAAGTCTACTTTCTATTAGAGAGAAGATCACACAAAAATGCTTGCCACAGTTGCAACCAAGACTTTTTGAGCTGCCTCCAGAGAAAGCCAAGGGACAGCAGTACCTGTTGTCAGCTGTAAAGTTTCAGAAGGCATGACACAAAGAGGATTAACAATGTCAAAAGTTTGGGAACTTGAGGATTAACATTTTTGGTCTAAAGCCAGAAGTTTTTGTGCTTCTAGGTTCTTCAGGTAATGCTTGGTCTGGATGTGTCTTAACTAGACTTTAAATTGAACTCATTTATCCCTTGAAAACACAGAAAAAAGGTTGGAACTTGATCTCACTGCCTGAAGGAGGGATAAGTTAGCCCATGTCTCAAGGACATGTTAGGAATGACAATTAAAATCTAATTCCAATTAGGAGCACTGATTCTGCTCTAAATGAACAACCATGTGCAGATTTGTTGTGCAGATTCTTAGCTGCAGAAGTAGGCATGTAGTAGACAATGTGCAAGTTAATCGCTGCTGCAACAGCAAATGGACTAGATTGTAAATACTTAAAATACACACTTTAGATTTCTTTTGCAAAATGAATTATTGGTAGACCAGACATTAAGGCTGATGCTGAGGCTAGGGCAGCCTCTCTAGGCTTTAGTGTCTCATTCCATTTCTGGTTAATTAGGGCTGAGGAGTTGGAAAGTTTGCAGCTCTGTTGCATATTCTTTACCTGCTCTGAGCAATTAAATTAGGAGAAACCCCAGGCTGTTAGTTCTCTATCTCTAATAATCATCCAATAAAAATTACAGAGGCAGAAAGTCTCCAGCTGCCAGCTCAGATTTGTTACTGTGGGTCATGGCACCTCCAGAGCCAAAAGAAGTGAGGGTCCAGGAACTCTAAACATTAAAGGTAAATTTTTGTTTAACCATTCTTATTGCAAACTTCAGGATATCTGCAAACCATGTCTCAAGTAAGGCAATTACAGAGCTCTGCATTTGGTCATCTTCAGTTGCAACCATGATCCTAATACACACTTTCATTAATTGATCAGCACATGCTCCTGATCCAGCGTATATCCCACCATGCGCTTCAGAAACGTGACTAGTGCTATCGCTATTCGTGTGTGTACATCCTGCACTGTGCCTGCGACCAAGATCCTGCAAGTTCAGCATCTAAATATCTTCTGAGATTATGGCCTACATTAAACAGGATTGAATTTGCGATACATTTTGGCATAATGCTTCCAGAAACTGCACTAATAACTGTAATAATCCCCAACCTAGCTGTTACAAGGGAGGGGAATCATGTTAGAATTACAAGAAACAGAAACACGTGGAAATATTTAGAGTATGTCACCCAACATCACATACTGTGCTTTTTAATTGCAAGGAAGCTGGGACTGCAGTGCAAAACAGCAACACTTGTGAATTTGGACTGCCATTACTGTCACATTTGGTTGAGTACTACATTTATACACATTTTAATGGTACTCAAAATAGAATGCCAAACCTTCTCAGCTTTACTTGCTCTATATAAAGAATCTGAAGTCAAAGTCTAGAAGCAAATGAAAGAAAAAAAGAAGAGATGGAGAAAGAACAGAAAAAAGAGGGAAAACCTATATGATGCCTTTTTGGAAACAATTCAATGGAAATAGAAACAATAAATCTACTCTAGATATATAGACATATAATCCACTGCTTCATAATGAAAGTAGATCTTTTTAGTACTGTAAAACACATGAAGTGCTACCTTTAAGTAGTTAAGCATAAAACAAAGCTTTTCTCTCGATCTTCAAAACCACAAATCTGAAAACTGGGCTAAATACAAATTCAGGGAGTTTTGTTAATCCAATTCTGCACATATTTTTAAATAGCCCTTTAAAACTCTACTTGGTTGCTATTTACGTGCAAGTCTTAAAATAGAGATGCGGGCTTTCACAAAAGTATGCATTTCATGGCTTTCTGAAGGCAACTTCACGTATTATGAAGGAAAAGCAAGAGGAAAAGGAGGCAATTCATCCCAAAGATGTTTGGATATTTTCTTGCTTGTAATTCTGTAGAACAATAAAACATCTGGCAAATAAGGGAAAAAATTGTCCTCTTTTTTTGTGTATGTGGAACTATATAGCACTTATTAATATTCACAGCCTCTTCTCTATCCCACCTTGAACAGCTTTAACTACAACTGAAAGGCTGAGTCTAGGGCTTCAACAGAGACCTTTATCTTGGCACTTGCTGAAATTCTGCTTCTCCAAAATGGTATAAGTAAATTTGCATACACTGAACTTATAACATTAAAAAGATAAGCTTTCTCTTCCAAAACACTGCAATCCCTATTTCTGAGCTTATTACAACTTAATTCAACTCAACCATGACTGGGCCAAAGCTGTAGAATGAGGTCTGCATGCACTGGTGTGATGCATGCTGAGTTGCAGACATGGTAGATATGAATTGGAATTTAAGCTACCTTTCATTTTGTTGGCAGTGTCAGTTTTTAAAATTGTTCCTGTAAATGCAGCTTTTGAACATGTGAGGCCTAGAAATGATTCACCAGTATTGGATAATTCTCATTAATTCAAACTTTTATGCCAATGCTGCACTGCTGCAAATCATGCTGAGTTGGCCTATCAGTTTATTCAGGGTGCAGGCAAGCTGCATATATGGGAAGTACCTGGAGAAGATACCTTTGTTTTCAGAACATATGGGTAGAACTCCAAGATGCTGACTGCAGTGTCTTGCCTCACAGATTAACATTTTGCCAGTAATAATCATCTGAGCTCTTATTCCTTAATTTAATTTAAAGGCAGTGACATATATAAAATTAAAACATAAAATTAAAGATTTCAAAGGAAAAGGCTTTATATCTCACTCATACTGTTAATGAGAGATGTCTATTCCAAAAGGTGATGATACAAATGTCTAATTTAAAAATGTAAATTAAAGTTTTGGTCTCAGACATTGGAGCAACTTCAGAACAGCACTGACTGTAAAAACATTCAATGTTGCTAAGCTCTTTCTAGGGTAACATAAGGAGAGCAAAATTGTTTGAAATTCATTGGCACATGAACTGGACTAGCATTTTTTTAAGCAAAAATGAATTCCTTGCTATACTGCCATGCAACTCACACCTCTTATGTGTCATGTAAAGAGCTACAGAGATTTGCACTGTAGTTGTACTGCTTGTCAAGATGGAGTGTGTTTATAGGGATATATGAGTATGTGGAAATTTGTGATTAGGTCCTATATCCATACAGAGCAACATTAAGATTAGTGGGGCATAACTTCAGGAGCTGTCCCATACATATTTCTTCTGCGCCTAGAATGCGGAAAACTGGGAAAAAGCTCTGTAGCAGTTGTGAAAATATTGTCTAAGATTTTCCTTTTTCCTGTGGCATGAACTTAACAGTGTCTCAAATGATCTAGAAAGTATTGTTATAATGATTAACATACTCAATTGGGAAGTATACTGAATTTGCCTGGGGGGAAAAAAGCAGGACAAAACACTATTCTAATACAATTATTTTATATGAAATGCAACAGGTCACATAATCACAACCTGTATTAAGCACTGTATAATTACATTTTTTCTTTTGGGTAATCAAAGCAGCGCAGTAGCTGAAGTACAAGACTGCCTTGAGCTGAATGAAAATACAACCAAGTTGCAAAATATTTAAAATTTTAGCCAAAGGTATCTGCCCAGGATACATATTCTGCGGCCAGATCTGGATACAACTTTTGCACAGAAATTAACCGTCCTTTTCCTTTGGTAGAAAGGATTCACTGTATGAGGGTGCAGCAAAAGCTGCCTGCTAATCTTGCTTCCCTGGAGGCCCTGCTGCCTAGCTCAGCACTTAGTTAGTTAAGTGCTTATATATCACAGCAACAGGCATTATAAATATCCTGCTCGCTGCGTGCGTGTGGATCTGCATTAAGTCCAGGGCAATTTACGTGTGCATCTGGAGGCAAAACATTGGGTGCACTTTCACCTGCTGACCACACACGTAATGACGTTCCCAAAAATCCAGCTAAAATGCCTGATGTCTGGAGATGCCCCGCAGACTCCTCTGCCAGCACCTACCTGGGAAGCACCCTTGTTATCAGCACATCTGCTTTGC
Organism: Atrichornis clamosus; assembly: GCA_013400975.1. Lineage (NCBI taxonomy): Eukaryota > Metazoa > Chordata > Aves > Passeriformes > Menuridae > Atrichornis > Atrichornis clamosus. The sequence continues at coordinate 17,082 of WBMZ01002004.1, forward strand.
ATTGCAGGGGAGGTGCCTGCTCTGTGCATTCTCAAGTGACATCAACAAAGAGCTCAAGTTGGTGGCCTTGGGGACAGTCAGGACTCCCTTGCTGCTTGTATTCCCAACAGCATCAATGGGAACTCGGAGCACGTTGAGACTCCCAGCTCTGTGCCCAGCCCAGAGGCCAACATAAACCTCGTGCCACGCAACATTTTGGAACCAGCCTCTGTCTTTTGCTTCTAGTGTGACCTGAAACTGAGCCATTGGTGAAAGAAGCTTCAGCTCTGAGTAATCGCATTGTCTGCATCAACGTGATTAAGCAAGCAATACGTTCAGAGCTTTGCATATGAGATAAATTAAAGCTTTTTGTTCAATGGCACTGAATGCGTTTGAGTTAAAAAGGGTGTATAGAGTGTCCCTTCGGTAACCCTGTCTTGTCATCATGATACACCACCCAGTACTCCTAGGCTCAGAAAGATTAAGAGAAGCATTTACATCTTGCATTAATGAAGCAACAGATTATGGGGTTGTGCACTCTGTTACTGTTTGCTTATTTTTATTTATTTATTTATTTTGCAACCTAAGTGAATCAAAGTTCCAGTGGGCTGAAGAGGATGATCTCAGCTGATGTCTGGAAGCAATTTTATAATTGCCCAATAAGTCAGAAACGACAAAACCTACATTTTTTTTTTTCCCATGGCATTGAGACCACCAGTTGCTGTATTTCCTGACACGCTCCATGCTGTTTGTTCTCAAGAGATTTCTTTTTAAGAGGAAAGCTGTTTACATCCATGAACTAAAATAAGATATATTGTGCAGTGAAGGATATTTGGTTACAGAAGAAAAAAGACTGGGAAAAAGGGAGAGAAAATAAAAACAATAAGTAGTTACTTAAGCCTTCAAACATTCTCATTCTTTTTTTATCTTTCTTCAATACTGCTTTGAGGTTTACTTTGGAACAATTTCTCAGCAAAAGTCCTGGGGTTTCTCACAGATGATAGTTATTATTTCCCAAAATTGTTTTTACTATTTGACTGCAGAAAGGAACACAGTTACTTTCTCAAACAAAAGGCACCTGTAACCCTACCATCATTAGAGAGTTTCATAGTGACCCTCAGCAATCTTTGTAGGAAGAAACTTTGCTCAAATTGACATTTTAGCAGCAAAGCCTGGTAGCAAGAGGTGCAAACCTGACCTCTCCTATTTAATCCCAAACCTTCCATGAACCTAGCAGATAACTCTGAAGTTCAGAATTACCTCCAGGTCTCTCTCCCCAGGGTGAACATGCAATTATGATAAATCCCACATCCTCATTGTACTACTATAGCTACAGGTAAACACAATGAGTCAGATCTCAAAATAAACAATTACTAAACTCCTTTCAGAGCTATTAAAGTGTCTCTCTCGCTTGCTTAATACATGCTGTCTGCTGTCCTCTGCTTGTGTGACAGATGATCTGCAGCTACCATTGACCCCCCCATTCAGATCCCAGAGCACTAAGAGAAGCTTTTACTTATGAGTACATACAGCACAGAGACAGGCTGCCATGCAGACAGAGGGGGTGGTGGATGTAATGGACCAAGCAGCCAGCCTTGTGCTTGGGATAGTGCTTTATAGGCATTTTAATTCCTGTCCTCTGCAAGAGAAAGAGGTAACACTTTACGTGCCCAAATCAGGTCAGTCTTCTGTGGCTGGGCACCACCAACCTCATTCCTCTGAATTCTCTGCTTTTTGGATTGCAGAGGCTGTTTTTATACCCTATAATATACAAAGGCCTGGTCTCAGGTGGGATCTGCTGGTGATATTGCAATAAACTTAGCAGGGAAGTCATATTTTGTGATGTCCTTTGTCTTTTTACAAGGGCATTAGGCACTCTGAAGTTGGCCAGTTAGGATTATTACTTTTTGACTGGCAGGCTCCAAATTATGTCTCGTCTGATTAACTCCTTTTATAGTTTATTTGCAGGTGTCAGTGAATGCAGTGGGGCTGCCTGTAAGCAGTTCTTCACTGTGACAAACTTAGAAAGATCAAGTGGCTTGCCAAATATTTTTTTTCCAGGATGCCTGCTGCATACAATCTGTCTTTTTGGCACCTACAAGCTTTACAATCCACATGCCCTCCCGTCATCTGCTATTTGGCTATTGTCTTGTTTAAAAAAGTGTTTTTGGAACTTAAATGTCAACAGGTATAACAGAGGGTATGAAGGCATGCTGTACAGAAACATAATTATAATCTTCGCTTAAATTTTTATCATGTTAACAATTGAAGTTAAAAATAACATGCATACAGAGACCTGTGACTTTAGAAAAAGTTCTCTAATTAATAGAGCTTCTAATTAATGAAGTCTTACAATCTGTGTTGGTTATAAGTCATCCCAACTCACACACATCTTGCTGTTTACTGCAAGTCTGGAATCGAGCTGATCTGTCAACTGTTTCGTACGCGGCGTTTCTGGAGCAGGGGCAAGGGTCTGACCAGCATCTAACCCACATAAGCAGCTCCCGAACAGATGGGACTGGAGACCTGGCAGCTGAAACACCCAGTCTGTTCATCGACCGTGGGCACAGAGCATAGCCTGTCCAGACAGATTTTGCACCTTTAGTTAGAATGCCTGTGGCAAAGGTGTTGTACAAGGAGATCTGTGAACATTTTAGAGCTCTGAATCCCAAATATCACCGATGTTGAAAGGCCAAGTGGTAGAGAGTATTTGTGTCTCGTTAAAGTACTCCTTAGCATGTATTTCTGCAGAACAGCATTCCACAAAGAGAGAAACAATTTTTTGGCTCTTCTATTGCTTCCGAGGTGAAGAGCTAGCAGAGGATCTAGGAGCACGTACCTCACTATGACATATGGCAACGAAGAATACACACTCTATCTTTCTCTCGTTTCTCCTTAGAGACACAAAGGAAAAGAAAATTCATGGGTTGTGCTTCATCACATTCTGTTGCTTAGATTGAGGGGAAATGAAACCACATTCACACCTCTCCATTCATACCTTTCCAAAAAAACTAACCAAAGGATGGAGAAATGGGCTGCCTTTAATATAAAAGGGCATGATCCAGAATACCTACCTTTTATCCCGAAGTGCTGACTTATGCTTGTCTTTAAGCACCTATAGCTCCCTGCCCTGTGCAGCGTTATTAGGATAAATAAGGGAAACATATCTGGGGGCAAAAGATGGAGAGAAGCAAGGCAAAGAAACACCTATATTTTCATGGTTATTTGCAGCAGATTGATTCTTCTCAGTGCGTTATCATCAGTCTTATAGTCACTAGCTACTTTGCTACACTCAGGGTCAGAGCAATCATATTTGTCTATACTTGTTTGTGCAAGTGTGGGTGAGGTAAAGGGAAGTATGAAATGTTAGGAATACCAGTGTTGTAATTCCACCCGTTTCTACACATTGAGATTTTCCTGTGTTTCCTGTGCCTATTTGTCTCTAACTGTGCCACTGCCTCTTGTACTCCACGTAATCCAGGCAGTGCCATAAGGTTAATGCAGAGGCTGGGCACAAAACCTTTCTGCATTATGCCAAAAAGACTCACCAAAATAGGTCTGTGTAAAAAACTTCCTGATGAATTCACAAAGCCTCCTGTAAATGCCTAAGGACTTTGCACTCTATAAATATTTAAAATAAATATCTCCCAATACATAAACACACTCATTTCCTGCTGATAAACTCAGATGCATCAGCAGGGGTGGAGGGAAGGCAGTTATCTGCATTCAGATGTTGTGTAGCATATCTCTAAATGCAATGAAACTTTTTTGAGTTAATTCTTCCTTTTCACTTATCCTTTTCATCATCATATAGCATTTCAAAAATGCAGGAGATGTAATCCAGCTCCTAATCCTAGCTAATGGGAACTGCATGTAATTAAAAACTCAGTGTAAAAATATATTTTGTTCACAGCAAAAGAAAAGAAATGTACAACCATTAAAACACAACCCTTAAAACACAACCCTTAAAAATTCCATCCTACAATATTGCTACTTTTATTTCTTGTGCATGATCCACACAATTAGACAGTAATTTACTGCAATTAAACAACATCACATATGTGCAAGAAAGCTCTTGTTTACACTAAACAGTTTGGGAAGACGAAAGGTGTTTTCTAACACAGGAGTCAGCTCATCCACTAACAAAAAGTAACAACTCAGGGGCAATAAAGTAGCTCCTGACAGCTCAGTCTAGTATTACACAGCAGCAGAGAAGGAATAATAACATTAATAAAATGGTATCAAGTACTATCTATCAAGAAAAAGCTACACAGGCAGAATGTTTCTGTGTAATGAACAGTGCATCTGGGTCATAAGGGTCTTCAAACAATTAGGACTCATTTTTCTCTCTCAGCTGTGCAGTGCCCACTCTCACCCTGTTTGCCTGCTCTGATTCTGATGCGAGTTGGATTCCGGGAGTGCACACACTCAGCAAGTGCTGCCATTGTGTCTGAGGCACTTGGGCTCCTCTGAATGCTCTGCTGGGAAACTGAACCCTGGCTCTGCTTTTCTGACCTAGTGCCATCTCTGAAAGGACACAGGGACAGCAAATACAAAGAACTAGCTCCAGTTTCTGAAGTCTGGCACTGTCCCAGAACTCCAGGAGATGCTTCACTGCTCTCTCCCAAATCCTACCAGGTGGCGGGTGAAAGCCCAGAAAGCGTGCAGACTGTCGGCTTTGCGATTTTATAGTTTAAATCCACCGCACAGCCCAAGTAGGTACGTTGTTTACTTACCAGTGTTTGTTTGCATTGCTGCATTTCTACCATTCCTACTTGGAGAACAGCCTTCCTCTCCCCACTTCCAGAACAATGCCTTGCAGGGAAATACTTATTAATACACCCAGGAGAGCTCCTGCTGCTTTTGTGTGGGAATGACCGCCGATCGCATGTGGAGATGGAGTCAGGTTATATTTCCGCCTTTCTAAGTTCATGTAAACTTCTCTAACTTATTTAGTAATGTGGAATTAACTTTACATTTGAAATAGGTCCTGCCCTCATGAACTCAGAATAGCAGGAAAACAGCCCTTGAGTTTTAAAGGCTTTAACCCTTGCAGGTCTGAAGAAGCTTCCTCTTTTCCCCCCGTAGCAGCCAAGAGCAGCATAACTGGAGATAGGTCAGGCAAGTCAGGAGATTACAAAAATAGGTGTACACACCTGTGCATGACATTTTCTGTCTGCCCTTACACCTGCAAGAAGGTTTTATTTTCTATTTCTGTCCTTTGCCTTGCTTCATTTGCTCCAGAGCATTATCTTCCTGTTTGAGCAGCTCTACAGCTTACCTTCTATTGGTACCATATTGATATCTACTCTGGCTGACAGCATGCAAGAGTTGCCTGGATTTTTTAATGGAAGTTAAAAGATTTTTAATGGTGCTTTCTGCCATGAGACACAAATGAAATCTATGCTCAAAACTCTGAGCCTTGTTTAAGCATACAGTGACAGGGTCATGCTAATTCTTTGACTCTTTAGGCCTATTTATTCCATTTAAATTAACACAACAAGTCCTTGGCCTCTCTGTGGTCAGCAAGGCTGCCAGTTGTGATGATGGCATTTGCAAATGAAACCTTGCCTGCTGTGAGGTGCTGGGTTGGAAGGTGACTGCTAGACATTTGAATCCAATGTCAAGCAGAAGTGTGAGGATGTTTTGGGAATGAACTTGTAGCAAGTTTCCAATTTGTTTTAATTTCTGGGATACTACATTTCTTCAACAGCCTGAATCATATTGTGGAACTTGTCTTGTTACACTTCACAGAGCATATATATCTCCTTGCATGGTTTATATGGTCTGACATCTTAATCTATTTATATTTCCCACTTCTATATTTTTTTTTAATGTAGCCCTGTAGTTCTTCATCCTTTACCTTTTATCTGCATTTGATCCTCTCTTCTCTTTTCTGCTCCCACAGATGTAGAAATGAAGAGAATTTATTTAGTTTCCCTTCCCTCAGGATGAAGTTGGAGAGCATGTCTTCCCACTTCTTTCAATCATCATACTGAGAGAGACAGCTCGTTCACAAACCGGTGATGCACTAGGATGACATATGCTCAACTAACAGAAACAGCGAAATTATGCATGGTAAAATAATTTACTCACCAATATTTTAAATGAATTGAAGCAGATTCTATTCAAACAGAGCAATATCCGGCCAATTATATGGAGAAGCAGGCAGAGGCAAACCTAGAAAAACTTTTTTGCCTTTTTTAATCCAGATTTTTGCATAAGCTTTCTATGTTTTTGATTCAAAAGTAGTAGCAATTGCAACACAGGGTCCACCTCCACTTTGAGCTTGGTGTGGCCATTTATACATATCCTAAGCAACTACTGAACAGCACCTGAAAGAGACAGAACTCTGCCCCTGCTCCCTGGAAGTGTACAATGCATGCTGCAAAGGAGACAGAGCCTCACCACACTCTGCTGTATACACCGAGGTGTCTGATCCATGAAAGGACTGGTAGGAGGAGCATTGCCAGTGCAAGGAAGTGAGAGACATGGAAGAGAAAGCAACTGAAGCATTCAGTGGTTATAAAGAAGCACTTCCATGTATTTCTGCTTCAATGGCAGAGTACATGTGATGAGCAGGAAAAGAAGTGCAGTATGCAGACGTGGGTGATACTAACAGTGGGAAAAAAAATGGAAATTGTGCTGTGGGTGGACACAAACTAGCAAATTAGAATGGCTTTTTTTCTCCTCTAAAATGAGGAGAACTTCCACATGTACCTGTTAATTAATAGGGCACACTTTACCTGCAGGATCCACCCTAACTGGTCTTGGTTTCCTTTGTACAAGGTTTTCATCACTGAGCATGGAGTAGATACACGTGCTGTAAAAAAACTATGATAAACACTAAGTTTTTATACACAGACAGAGCTTTTGCCTCCACTCCTTTGCTGATAAATCCTTGCTGTGCAATAAGCAGGGCAATTAATGGAAGATAATCAAGGTAGAAGATACAACATGAAGGTAGTGATTCTGTTCCTGCTGTTCTTGAACTTTTCACAGGAATGGTCTGGCTCTTTTCCTAATATCCTTCCAATTAACACTAATTTCCAGTTGTTTGCATGTCTTTTCCCAAGGTAGGCAGCAGAAGTCACGGTCATTTTTAACAGCCTATATAAAGGCAAGTTCATCTACTCCAGTGGGGTGATGGTTACCTGGCATTATGCAAACAGGGAAATTCATACTTTATCAAGAACTAGGCATCAATGGACCTGAGCTCTACTCAATCTAAACAGTTTCCTGATCCCACAGTACACGCCCAGCAACATTACTTGAAGATGGGTTGGTAGAAAGGTTTGCTGTGATAAACTGGAGCTCAGAACCAACCCAGTGAGAGGAGGTGGAAATTCCTCTATGTGTCCACCAAGGCTATCTCTTGAATTGCAAAAGTTGCTATATTTAGGAAACAGTGGATAAAAAGACAAGAGGGAAATAGCCAGGTTTCAAATAGTTGGGGTTTTTTTCCCTTTCTGATTACTGACAAAGATGTTTGGAAGAGATCAACATTGCTACTTTAAAATACGTGAAGAGAAAAGGGAAACACATTTCCCATGCCTTTCCTTTATTCTTGTGTGAGTTCATAACAGAATTAATTGTCACTTCTTTATCTGGGAAGAGGGAAGATTCTGATGTGGAACAAAACTGCAAGGAACACATGGAAGCAGAAGAAAGCATGGGTCTTTGGGACTTGGACAGAAAGATTAGTCACTTTTGGATCAGAGGTGCTGGCAAATCATTGAAACAATCTGCTGAGGAAAAGAACAAAAGGACTGCTCAGTGGATATCAGGACTATGTACTGCCTGTAACACGTTACCCACTGCTCAAGGTTACAAGCCTAATGTACACAAAATAAGGTCAATCACAGAAGCATGTGATGCATTCAATGTATTTTTGGATGTGTGTGACTTCTCAATTTCACACCTGCGCAGCAGGGTTTGATTCCTATGTTACAATTGCTTCTGACTCAGTAGGCATTACAAATAATCAGTGCTCCTTGATTTCTCCACCTCTCTTCCTGAGAAATTTGTTACCTACATTTGGTTTCATGCCAGATCAAAAGCAACTAATTCCATTTTTAACCCTGAAGCTCTTTAATCATTTCTCTCCTCTTCCACCCTTTTCTCTCACCGTGAGAGGGTAATGACACATTTTTGAATGGGTCTGTAACAAACCCCCTCCACCACACAATTTACTAGTTTACAACCGCTACAAAAGTTCTACTGGATTCATAGAGAGAAAATAGCCTTAAAAACAGGTCTTATAATAATCAGAATAGTCAGGCAACTTTGCTGTCATGCTAATCACTTTTCTTAAGTTTCATGCATTTGAGGTCTGGAAAAGTGTATCTCTGCTATATTTCCTTAGGCAACACAAAACACGCTGAAGATATTTCAGTTCTGCTCACACTGTGCTCACACACAGACTGCACAGCAGTCCTGCACAGTCAGGTGAAGATGCCTTCCTGCATCCCAGCGCCATCCCCTCTTCCCCATGACCGAGTGGGGTGTACTTAATTACCTACCTTCACAATAAACTCACAACAGGTACCAAAACACACAGAGAATACAATTACTGTAAATTGCCCCGCTCACCTACCTTAAAGCTCTGTTGGTTACTATGGATGTTAGTTTGGCCCTTAATTGCCAGCCTGCACGTTGTAGAAGAGCTCTGGAAACAAAAGCTCTGTGGGAAGAAACATATTCTAAGAAGGAGAAAGTTTTTTTTGAACAAAAATTTTCTCATAAGCAGAGAAAGAACAGGCAGAACAAGCAGAGGTAAGACCTAGGATCAAGGACATGCCAAGACCTCTTGGCTTGCTTTTATTGGTGCAGACAAACGTGCAAACACAACACAGCTGCTCACAGCATTGTGGGCTGCACCTGCGTTGGTTCTTCCTCCAGCAGTACAGGCAGCTAAAGCTAAAGGGTAGAAGTCCCTTACAGAGAAGCAACAGCCACAGTCACATAATACCACTGGGGTTAGCATGGCCCGACCTCTAAGTGGAATGTGCATGGCTGCTTCTTACAGGATTGTTCAGGATTTTGCCTTGGAAACTGCAATGCTTCAGCCCATGTTCCTTAGTAAAGTCCTGGCAGAGTTGGTCACTGAGGAAATTGCCACCTCCCGGGAGCCCTATCTTGTAGCAGAGGGAGTGACCCCGTTAGCACACTGCCAAAGTTGGCATGGGGTGGGACTGATGTGGGTTTCTATAGAGCACTCACACATGGCATGTGCTGTCAAAGAATCCTCTTGTCCTTCACTGATCCAAGCTGATCCAAGCTTGCTGTCAATGTTCCCAAAGCCAGAGACATGATCAGTTAAACAGATCACTGTGCTTGAGTTTGGGTGAAAATGCTGTAAATTTGTGATATCAAGTGGATAGCCAGTAATTTATAGAAACAGGCTCAATGGAGTTAGGAAATATTGTCTGGTGACTTTCATGGGGACTGGGAATGGGGACATTTATAGAGATACTCCAAACATCTCTGACTGGAAGACTGATATACAAAGTGAACATTGCTGGAGTTAAGTCACAAGTTTCACACTGTGAGTGACAAACAGGTATTTACCAAGGACTATATGTATCAAAATTAGTCACGTTTTCCTATTTCATCTCGTTTCTGCATTTTCCTTCCTAAGAAAGGTCATAGGTATTTCAAGTACAGAGGACTAGATACCTGGTCAAATTCCATAGTCTTATTTGCACTCTGTCATTCACAATTCATTTTTTTCCATCACAGCTGTTCTTCAGGTGCTACCTCTGTTTGCAGAGCTTCAGTCCTTTTCAGGCTAGCAGTAAAAGGAGCTCAGTGGATTGAAGAACAGCCCTAATACGCAGCAGAAGCCTTGACCATGTTTGTAGCAGGTGCTAGTTCATACATATCACACTCTCTTTCAAGGTAGTTTGGAAATTAATAAAATGAAAAGAACACTTGAAATATTATAAATGATAGATAAAATAATAGAGGCAGATCATACAAATATTTCTCATAAAATCCCTTAAAATGGATTCTAAGTATTTCATTTTATTAATAAGGGTTCCAACCTACTGCTGACAAACACTCCAGGGAAAGAGAGATAAATTAATCAACACTTCCCCTTTATGAAATTCAAAACAAACCATGTGTTTCATCTAGGGTTTAGGCAGAAACAAGGGATAATTTTTTCCAAGTGGTTACTAAAGAGTGTCCACCTACCCTGTCATAGGTTTTGCAACTGAAAGGAGCCCAGGTGGCTCAAACAATGTTTATCAATCCTGTCTTGATAGAGTGACTACTTTTCCTGAGCTGCTGCTGGTGCATTCGAGCAGATCAATTGTATTCAGTCAAGGTGATGCTGTTCATTCCGCAGCACCTCCTTGACCTGCAGGATATTTCATTTTTCTGCAACGCACTGCAGCGACTCTATGGGTAAGACCCGTCCCTTTGGCTCGCCGTTTGTCTGGCAAGCTTCTGTTTCCACAGGCATGTCAACACCTCTTTGGATATTAACAGGAGTATAAATGTTAGTTTATGCTAATAAGTAATACGTTGAAAAACAAAGAAAAGGTCAGAAACTGTAGTTTTATATTAAGTGTGATTTCCCAAGACAAAATAAATCCGATTCATGGCACAAGCTTACAGTTTTCCAAGAGATATATTTATAGCTGTGAATATGTACTTTGGCTAACCCTATTGTAAGCACAGAGAAGGGAGGAGAGGAGGGGTTTTTTTTTTCACTTTTAAAGTAAAAGAGGGAGGTTAATTGGTTCTGCTAGCTGAAGGGCTATGTGCCAGGCAGCAGGAGCATGCATTGTAATAGAAGAGCTACAGAGACAAATGAGCCAGTCCACAGGATGAAAAAAATCCACCTAATGCCTTGGGAGAAAGAGGAAAAACCCACCAAGGCACAAATAAAATAAAATAAAGTGAAATAAAGTAAAATAAAAGGCAAGAAATTTCTGTCTACTTTAGGTACAGCGATACTAACCAGCAAATAATAAATAACTGTTTGCTTAGAAGTGTAAAGAACATATTGTTTCTGTGCTGTAATTGCCAGAAAAGACAAGTATTGCTTGGTTGTTGCCACCATATTTACCCTTTCTGGCCCAGGAACTCTAGAGCCAAAACTAGCTAAAGGCATTCTGTCATTAAAGGTTTTTGTCATGATCACAAAGAACAAATCTCACTTATTTTCTCCCTTTAACTCAGGGATGAATGATTTGTGTGAGCAAAGGAGAAGTACAGTAAAAGCAAGCAGGAACAGGTCTTGTAGACCTTGAAGGAAAATCACTAAAGAAATAGACATTACAAAATTACTCCATGGCAATTTTTCACAGACATTGGCCATGACAAACATGTACATAAACTTATCACAAAATATCTACAGAAGGAAGAGAAGATCTTGGTAAATAAAAAGAACCTTTACTTAATTTTCTTGTTTATCCAACTTTTTATACTGCGTAGTTGCAAGAAGCCCATGGGAAGAAGCACAGGTTTGTGTAGGAAAATGATCTTTAATTTTCTTACTTCTCCATACTCTCTAGTTCCTTTTTTTCTTCCTTTGGCAGAAACTACAATTCTCCTTCAACAGCGACCCGCTTTGGAGAACGTCTTGGTGCACTTATCCATTACTCTTCACTTAAGGTCACACATCATTTCCAACACTGATTGATAACAGTACCTTGAATCAGCCCGAGCTGCACAAAAGCCAAGGAGAGCACTTGCAGTAGCCCATCCTCAGGAAAAGTGTTAGATACCACTTACTCTACTGACAAAACTGCTGTTAAAATACCATTAGTTTCTCAGAGGTCTTCATTTCTATTCACAGCATTATAAAAGCTCAGGAAGTGGTACTATCTCTGTGGCACAGATGGAATTTTATGAAAACCTACAGAAGGAACGGTATGAGCCAGCACTGGTGTGTGACAGTAATTTCCTCCAGACCTAGCTGGAGCCAGAATGCACAGAGCTTCAAAGGTGTTTCATTCAATAGGAATTAAGAACCCAAGTAGCTTTCAGGAGCTGGGACAACAAGATTGAGAGATGCATGTCTGGAAGACATTTTGGTCTGAATCTACACAGACCTAAGTGACTCGGGGGGTCCCTCTTTCAAATATGATCTTAATGTAACTCCTCAGGATCACACCTTTTCCATTATTTTCATAGGAATGTCCACTTGGGTGAATTAGAGTTTGAATTTGGATCAGACATAGTCTTACTTTATTGGATGTCACAGCTCATGAGCTTAATATTCTTCCCTGTAATTGTGAAAATTGGTAAAATTGTGCCTTCTGCCCTACAAGGTGTGAAACAGTTTAAAAATTTATATTATTAGTGCTGATGGAAGATTTGGAAACTCTGCTGTGCCGATTCTACTGGGCACTGCTGAGGTCAGAGCCTGCTTTTCTTGTGGCTCTTTTTAAATGGACTTGGGGAAGTAAGTCTACATTTCCTCTGGTAGGTCAGCTGTAAAATTTTACTTAGTAACTAAAATAAAGTTATGAAATTATTTCCACTGGGACTGAAGAGATGTGTAACTGAAAAAAACTGAGAGAAGGAGATTAGCAAGGAGTCCTTTTCCTTTCATTTCTTATTAATAAAACACCAAACCATGAAACACTGAAATTTCTGGAGTGAAATTTCAATTACATTTCACAGGCGTATTTTTTCATGTGCTTGACACATATAAGAATACAATTTTTATTTTTTTGCAGGTTTGTATACTAAAAAACATATCTTAGAAATTGTCCATCTGATCAAGCTCAGTGCATTGTTATGTGAATTCCTAGATTTTGTAAATAAAGGTGGATACTGAGTAGGTTGGATGTTTTATTTTCTCATAGAAAATATTGTGCATTTGTATATATATAGTACTCACACTCACATATTGCTAATAACATCTTGCTAATGACTTAAAAAGAGTAATCATCTGCAAAAAATATCTTCTGTGGAATTTAACATTAACATTGGAATTATTTTGCTTCCAACGTATCATCTATTCTTCTGGAAGGGGTGATGTACCAAATTTTCTGTTAGTCTCTCCAGTAAAAGGCCATGTTAACATTTGCTGAATTACCTCGTTTCCAAATTTTCTAATTTCCCACCTCTTACCTCATAATGATCATTTTGCTGTGCTTGTATTTATGTTAACATAATCATTTCTGTTTCTCACTCTTATTACAAAGTACAGATGGAGTATTTATAGGAAAGCATGCAAGGTGTGGATTTCTTGTTAGTTTGCTTTTAAATTTTCAAATAGAAACTGGAAGAGTTTTAGATTTGTATGCATTCTTGTTGATTTGAGTTTACAGGGGGACATGAAGCACAGAGAATCAAAGAAACTGTTCAGTAAGAAATAAACAGGACAGTGGAAAGACAAAACCATGATTATACCAGCTAAAAAAAAAAGTGGAATAAGAAGAGAAATTTTAAAAGTAGATATTTTTGAACGAAGACTTAAAGAATTTTCATTTTAAAAAATTATTTCTAAAAGTTCCAAATAAAATAGTCACACTCTTTCTATTGTCTTAGTTCTTTTTATGAAACAATTCAGCAAAGCTTAATGGAATACACATTCCCTCAATTTACATCTTTCACCAAAAGAATTGCTTCAGCTACAAACTGACACATCTCTGAACAAAAGAAATTTGAATACATATTATTTTGTCCTTACTGTAATTTATTTGCTTTCCAGAGAAGAGAATACTTTATGAAACTTACCATTTGCCCAGGTGAATTTAGGATCATGAAAATGGAAATATTCAGAGAATAAAAAAAAAAAAAAAACCAAAAAAACTTGGGAGAAAAACCCCACCAAGAACTCTTGTAATCATCTCAGAATACTATTGTATGCATGGTTGAAACAGTATGTATTTTTATTAGTTTAACTACTGAGGTGACCAAAAAACTGCACCTTCTCATTCAGTTTTATGGGAACATTAAAGTTAATGATAAAACTTCACAGAAATCTAGCTTCATTGATGTGTCTGTTTTTAAGCCAGATGAAATATAAGCCATAAAATGTGATTGTATAACCCCTTCTCACAAAACGTTTTAAATTTTATTTTTATTTATATGACTTAGATGAAAAAGAGGAAAAAAGAAAAGAAAGGTTATTATATTTAGATTTTTTTTCATTAGGGAGACCTTTGAAATCTCCACTGAGACTTTCTGTCAGTATAAATAATTAAATCATTTGAGCATATAATTTTTTAAGAATTCTTATAGTTCTATCCTTTAACTAGAAGTTTTCGAGCTTTTATTTTCTGCTAGAAATTGCTCATTGCCATTTTAATTTCAACAAATATGAATTACTTGAACTTTTAAAAATTCTGTTTAATACAAACACTTAACTGAAGCCTTTTTAGTACATATATGGTTAAAATTTATTAAAATGTCATTAATTAGAGTGTTGGAACATGAAGCTAGACTTGTACATTTCTTAGAATGGAAACAAAAACATTTGCTTGTCTACATATATGCTCATGCATATTTCTTAGAAGAGAATATGGATTTTACTCATATTATGGAATGCATTCACCTTGCACTACAGAAGTCCTAAAGGGCACAATGGAGCTGAGGAAATGAGCAGTACTTCTAGTCAACAAATATCCACTGCAAATATCAGACTTTGTATTTTTTGTTTCCTGACAGAGAAGAAGCTGCACCACCCTCTATACTAAAATTGGGCTAATCAAAGACATCAATCAACTTCATTCTGTGGAAGAAGTGCTGTGAGAAAACTGTTATAGTACACTGAGTTGTCGATTTTAGTATTCAACCGTGCACCACTGGCATCAGGGGCTAGAATATCATATAGTGTATGTTAAATGGTGTTCCACTCCATGCAACACTCACACATTAAAATGAAAGTAAGAGCTCCATTTAGGACAGGATCAGCAGTATAATTTCTGTTCAGTGAATTCCCTCAACTTGCACCTTGTGGAAGAAGTGAGGCAGACTGACAGAAGGCTGGGAAATTACTTCTGATGTGTTTTTGCTTTCGCATCAGAAAATATTGAAATAAGCACTCAAGACAAATAGTTACCCTTTTCAAAGCTGCCCAACCTTTCTCCTTCATTGCTGACTCTCTCAGTCGGAGAATGGGAGAGAGACATCATTTCGCAAACAGAGGTCATGTTGGAAAGAACAATGCCATGCATGACTAATGAAGTCCTCTGATTCATGAGGAAATTTTGATTTACATTTCAAATCCATAGTGATCTCTAACCAAAACAGTTTTAGAGCAAAGAAGAAAATGAACTCTGCATTTCCATGGAGGTAGTTTGTGAAGCATAACCTACAAGGGCTAATCTTCCACACGTCGTTTCTTACCACCAAGATGCATGTTACTCCTTGCTAAAAGAACACAGCAATTCATGAAATCAATCTGTATTTTCCTGTTGGCTCCATATATATCTAAAAAAGTGAAATTATTTATTATCCAATTACCGGTATTACTTTATACTGTATTTTCTCTTACATATGATTGACATAGATCGTAGTCCTAAATACAGAATGGTTTCCATAATAGCTAAAAAGAAGGAAAGCAAGGCAATGCTATCACTAACAAAACTTCCTCATCAACATTGTATTACCTAAAATATCCTGCCTTTTAGCTATGATAGGTTTGGTAAACATACCTCCTCCATATTTTGACTTTTGTTTCCCGTGCAGGGTATAAAGCTGGCAGTCTAAGCTATGGTTCATGGAAAACACAATTTTGTCTTTTTTGCTTTCTTTTGTGCTCATAGTCTTTGCCGCAAACAGATTCTTAGTGCTCAGCACAGCCGAAGGGGATGAGCTTTAGCAGGGAGTCCAAAATGGATAGAAACCCATGTGGCCATCACCTCTTCTGTTTACATAAAGAACAACACACTGAATGAGCAGCAGCAACACCCTGGGAGTTGTTTGAAGCATTTTCTCTGCTCTGGCAAAAAAATAAACAGCAAGCAGTCCCTCACTCAAACCAATGTCCAATTTCCCAACAGCAGAACAGGTACCCGAAGTGTACTCCTCCATCAAGTTTTGGGAATGGATGCATTTTAAGACAAGTTGATGTGAATGAGTGACAAGAATGTGTCTTAACTTCTATCTTATTTGGCTAGTCCTGCCGATCTGGCAGACTGTGCCTGAGCTGGGTCCTGTGCTCATTCACAACAAACTGTTAACGCAGCTGCAGCTGCCAGTCCAGATGTGACTCCATAGTATCTGTGCACTTCCACCATTTACTTCCCTTTGGGGATATCCAGTGGAAAAAATCCCCAAACCTGATGGGAACAGAAGCATCTGATGGCAATGAAGTTGCAGAAATGGTAAAGCAGGAAAGATTTTGCCGTGCTAGAATTTTTGTTACAGATGAAGTTATTCATGCCACACAGAATAAAGATGGATTTTCAGATGCAAATGCAGGCAGTAGCTGAAAGCACTGGCCATTAGGAAATTCCTAGCACATATTGCCTCTGACCTTTGTGAGCAGATACTCCAAAGTCTCACAATGTTGCTTTCACAGGTACAAGTTTCAAATTGTAATTGCAATTTAAAGCTGGAAGTATGCACACTGCTGATTGCATGTGAGGTGTCTTTTGCTGGCTGCCTGCACTTCAGAGCTTTTCGTTTGCCCAGTGGGGTGCACTCTCCAGGTATGAGTACCACATTAAATCCTAGTAGAAGATTATACGGATGACAGAAAGTACTAAATTACTGAGGAATGTTCTGTGTAGAAAGAGGAAAAATGTGAAGAAAAATGGCACCAAAAATATCACATAAAATTTCTCGTACAGTAAGAACTGTCTCAAACCCTGTAGTTATTCTTTCCAAAGACTATAAGGTGCTTTGACCTTGTCTTCAAAGGTGAACCCCAGAGCATCTCATAGCAAACCACCGTGTTCCCCTCTCTCCATAACTTTTTGTCTGGAGAGCAAAAAAACCATGAAAGCTTCCACTCTTGCCTAACATGCCTTTGGAATAGTTATGGGTGCAGAATATGGACGTAAAAAGTATTAAACTGAATTCCGTGATTTAGATACAGAATCAAAGAGAGTAAAGAAAGGCAACAAAGAATTAGATCTACTCGTGTGTTTCAAAAACAAGTGGAAAACTCAAAGGAAGAGCCAAGTCCCCTTTGTTTGACAGCAGCTCCACACAGCTGTTTTCTTTTTTGAAGGAAAGGAAAGGAAGATTAGGAGTTTGTTTGGGTTTTTTTTCCCAAGTGAAACTGGGAGTGGAAATTTGAGATAAAGATAACCTAATTATATAAGTGGATTTTAGCTCTGACAGAAAGGTTAATGATCCAACACTTGGAAGTATGCCAGGGCACATTAGTGACCATAAGCAGTCATAAATTTGGTTTTATATTCAAGTGAAAGAAGCCTTGCAGTATAGCATCTCTTGTTATCCTGGTGAAACATTGGCTATGTGATGAGTTGGGAAAAATAAAACCTTTTCATTCAATAACAGCCTTTCCGGTGAGACCTGAGTTGTACCTGGAGACCACCGATTTGAATCCCAATCTTATTTCAGTTCCAATATTGTATCATTATTGTAATTTTCTTTTTGGTTTTGTTTTTGTAGTCTGAAATACAGCACTCTATGGGGATAGTAAAGGGCCTCCTGTTCTGCCTCAAGTTGTGTTAAAGTCAATAGAACTCGTTTGTGAAAGGGACAGAGAAAAGGGACTAAGGCCAGTTACCATATTGCGAGATACACACTGCAGCATTAGCTGGAAACTTTGGAGGGGGGAAAAACTCTCCCAAACTTATTTTTTTTTTTAGAAAATTAGGGTCAACCATTCAGAGAGAAGTTGGTGAGAGGAGAGAAGAGCAAGCAAGTACTGTCATCCCAGCTGTAGATGATATGGCTGTTCACAAAAAAATTAAAGGATGAGGGCTGAAAAATGCCAAGGGAAGAAACATCAGGTCTAGAGCAAGTAAGGGGAGAATAAACAACAAGCTGACAGACCAGACAAGAGAAATGAATCAGTCAATCACAGGAATAAAAGGAAGAGCAATACCCAAAGAACTCTGTCGGTTTAACATAGCTTTTAAAGTGTCTAGCTTGACAGAACCTTAGCAGAAAAAGATGATTTCAGTAAGAGATACTGACGACCCTTTCTGCTGCACAAGGAGTCCTACAAGGAGGCCTTGGCAGGTTGGAGCTGGGAGGGAGTTCTGAACAGGCCTGGGAATGACAAGGAAAGGAGCAGGCTTAGATCATAGCATAGTGCATAGTTCTAGCCTGAAATGAGCATAGTACTAGCCTGAAAATCCCAAACAAGACCATTACAATGCAGATGGAAAGACAGATCAGAAATTGAAGATAAACAGGAACTGATTTCATTAAATAAGCACTCAGCCTATCAGGACATTGCTTGGGCAAACAGTGCACAGGCAAAACCTTTTCAAGAACAACAGTATTTAACAGTTATCTCTGTTTATATTCACTGTAAATATACTTTCCTGATGTATGTCACAATAATAGCTCCTAATTTTTCGCTTTCACTGGATTTACGCTTTTGTAAGTGCATTGGTTTCAGCAGTGGGCCTCCCAAATTGCCTCAGGCTGCATGAGAGCAGCTCATAACAGCCCAGCGTAAAGGAATATATTTTCACTACAACCATTGTAAACATGATTATGTTTCACTCCTACTTGCAAATTCCTTGAGCTCCTTTGTACCATTTTTGATTTCTGAACCCTTCCAATTTTACTTTCATTCCTTCTCATAATTTCATTGGAACCCAGTGGTGCTAGTAGCAGAGCATAACCACTTCTATTTCCTGAGCGACGGGAAACACAACCACCTCTTATCCCCAAAAAAGCCCCGAGCAGTCCTGCAAAGGACTAGCTCCCTGCAAAGCCCTTAGCTGAATTTTGTCCAGAACAGTTGGTTTTAGGTTATGGGATTGAATCCAGTGATTCTGTCTATCGGTAGAGCAGTTCTTTGGTTTCCCAAGGACCTCTTTCTCCTCTCAGTAACTATTTGCTTTCTGGTCCCATTTTAAGCTCATAGGCACCCTTTGGGACATGGGTCCATTACAGACCACAAATACCAGGACCTGCCTGTGATGCCCTGTGAGGTGCAAACAGGGATCAGGCCGTGCACAGGGGCCACAGTGAAGCAGGGCCTGGTGTGAAGCCGTACCTGAGCACAGTGAGCTAACCCTCCCCTCACTCTCGTTACCTTTCCTGGCTTCCCAGAGCTGTGGCCACTCCATTCCCTGCCTGGTGGCCAAATGCTTCAACTGCCTGTCAGTATCTTAGCACAAAGTTAATGGTTACATTCGCAGCATGAGAATGTAGCAGCATTTTTCTCTGTTCACATCAAAACTGATGTGTTCTGAAGAACTGGTCGTGTATTCCTTCAAGCTTTAAACCCACTCTGACTTCACTGGGAAATTTCAACAAGCACTGCAACAGTAGAGATTCAGTGTCAGCTTCAAGAGTCAGGAAAATTGAAAGAAAATGCTCTGATTCATTTTAGTGGCCCTTAGACAGTAAACTTATAATTATTTCTATGATTATATCATGTAGATTTTTATATCTTACAAGCAAAAGCCATTAATCTGGGAAAGGCCAGTGATTCTCTCTGTGTTTCTCTCCATGTATCTAGCCTTACAACAATGATGGTTGCTATACTCTGCTTCTGAAAGAAACGGAATATTTAAACAATATAATTTTAGTATTCATTTTTGACTGAGTTCCAGTTAATTAATCTTCTTCTATTCCCCATTGCTCCTTGGCACTGAGAAAGCCTATGCACAAAAGTACTTGTATTTCAAAGATATAGGAAGCTGTGAAAGAACAGCATGAAGAAGGAACCACTATACAACAAAGATTTCACTGTTTCTTGAGAAAAGAAGGCTCAGGGGTGACCTTATCACTCTCTACAACCACTTGAAAGGAGGTGGTAGCCAGGTGGGGGTTGGTCTTTTCTCCCAGGCAACTGGCAACAGGATGAGGACATAGCCTCAGGTTGTATCAGGGGAGGTTCAGGTTGGACATAAGGAAGAATTTCTTCACGGAAAGGATGATTAGACATTGGAATGGACTGCCCAGTGAAGTGGTGGATTCATCATCCCTCAAGGAAAGTCTGGACATGGCATTTGACAAGGTGGTATTTGGTCATAGTTTGGACTCAATGATCTGAGAGGTCTTTTCCACCCTAATTGACTGTGATTCTGTAAAAGGATAATCAGATGCTTGTGTACAAAGACAGGAAGAAATTGGTAGATACTTGTCAATATGACGTAGAAAATAATATTTAAATAAAGTTCAAGGGAAAAATAATAAAAATAGTTATCTTAATAAAATGAATTCATGCTTAGTTTTAAATTAAATGTTGTTTTGGGGAGAAGGAAGAAAGTTGAGTTCATGGCAAAGGTATGAAAAATGTGAGCCTTTACTGGATGAGATGACAACTATATTGGTCTTCTGAATTACCTGTGCCATCATGGCCATACTTCTCTGGGGCTGGATTGCTTGGGCCAGAGATACACTGAATATTCATCAGCCCATGGTCATGCCTTCTAAACAGCCTTCAGTTTACTGCAGTGGTTGCTAGCACAAAACAACCATGAGATGAAGTCTTTCCTCCTATCTGTGAATGGCAGAAGCAATAGGTAATCCCAAATGTCTGTGCTTCCCTTGAGGCAGTACCTAGCTGAGGAGATGCCAGACATTCTAGAGAGGTGTGGTGAAAAAACTGCAGGTGCAAAGCTGCTTTCTCACTGTCAGAGCAAGGTGTGAGGTCTTTGTATAACTTCTTTTTAAAATGATAATGCACATAAACTATGAATAAATTAGGAATAAGTTAGCAACAAACTAACCAGGAGGTGCTCAGAAAGATCTTATTAAGAAGTGCATGCATATGGTACTTCAAAAATGAAAAATCCATTGTTGTCACTTTCTTTCTGAAAATCCTGTTTAATACAGTTCTAAATAAGTGCTTATTGTTGACTTGAATAAAACCCAAACACAACCAGTGGATGAATGAGAATAGAAGTGGGTTTGAGAGCACAGTTCTCACTCACACTACCCCATCTGGCTAGCTGGATGGAGGTGCAGAATGTAAAGGTTCAAGGTGGAAACAGCAAGGAACATTTTCTAGAAGTTAGTAGTGACAGTGGCACTTAATCTGTAGGTGTTAACTACACACAAAAGAGCTAACGCCTGTTTTTTATATGGTCTGAAAACTCTGAAAAACTGGAACTTCTAAGGGGCAGGGGTAGCCCTTTACCATCTGAGCTGTTATTTGTTTCAGGCTGAGCATGCAGAAACTGAGCCCTCCTAAATCTGTGTACAATCCTGAAAATGCTGACTTTCACTTTTTAGCCCTCTGCTAATTTGCCAAAGTAATTTTTTATTTCCCAGCTCACTGCACCTGCAGAACGTACGCTGCTAGACGACTGCAGCATCTCTAGAGGAAATACCTTTTCCATCTACAGAAACAAATGCTGTCGAGCCAGCAGACTGAACGGAAAGAGTTCATTTTAGGCCCAGAGACACCTGCCTCGGGCATCACGTCCCTGACATTCAGCTTTCACTGCCTGTGGCTTTGCCTCTCCCGGGCTCTTATCAGCCATCCTCTCTATTCTCATATTCCATATATCTGCCAACAGATGTAGCAAAATTAAACCACATCTGCTGGATAATGTCTTAAGTTTCCTGTGCTCTTTAGGACTCTTTGGCCTACAGTCTCCAAAGACACATTTAAGCTTCTGGTTTGCCTATAGCTTCAAGAAGAGCTACATGTGTGTGTGTATGTGTGTGTGTGTGAGCCTTCCCCTGAAGTAATTTTCCTTGTTCCCTGTTTACAACAACCAGACACTTCAGCACAAACTGTTTTTGACAGGGGAATAATGTGTGTACTGTGCGGGAATATTTAGCACAAAAGATGTTCTCTTTACTGGAATTTGCAGAGCAAAACTCTTCCCAGAGTCCTGACCAGGGAGTCTCCTCTGATCTGCAGTAAGTGCAAATGGACAAACAAATTATTTCATTTCCCCAAGACACTGTGCGGAACCTGTACAATTTCAAAGCTAACTGGGAGGAGGAGTTTTACAAAGCCTTGAGGCAAGGTACTCAGAGGTGTTGTGAAATGCCAAAAGTATTTCTCAGTGGGCAAAATAAAGGTTATGTTTTAGTAGAGGAAAAAGATCTCAGATAATCCAGAGAGATCTAAAGGTTTCCTTTTGCTGATAACCACTTGATGCTACCAAAACATATGTTTTGTTACCTCTCTGGAGACATGAATTAACAGACTATATTTGGTTGTCAGTGGGCTTCTATTGTTTTTTTTCTCTTCAGCAGTCACTGTCCTAGCGATGTCTCAATTCTCACACAGGAAAGAATGTTTTTACTGATAAAACTCCCCTAGGAACAACACCAAGCAACATTCGATTCAGCCAAAAATTATGCAGGCATATTGTCAAATTATTAGCTATTTGGACAATGATGAATCTACATATAATCAGGTTTGTTTGCTTGTTGTGTTTTTGGGTTTGTTTTTTTTTCTTTTTTTTTGGATTTCAAGAAGCAAATCCCATTTCCCTTTAGGCTTCTCTGCAGGGCATAAGAAGCCCTTCTCTTCTGCCTCTACCCCACAGCACACTCATCCCCATCCTGGAAGCTGTCACTCCACTCTGTGTGAGACAAGAGCCATGGAACCAGCCTTGCTGGACCGTGAACAGAGAATGTTTTCTATTTGTATCAGTGGTGCTAAGTAAATGTTAGTAGTTTTATGATAAGAGCAGTTCTTAGTAATGAAAGAAATCATGTGGCAGGCATGAACATTGGTGTGCCATTAATCCATTAAATGGACAAACTGAACAGACAGTCAAGGGTCCAGTGCCTTACTATTCCTTGCTTTGCCAGAGCAGATTTCTGCCCTATTTGAAGGAAATTATATCTATTCCAAAAGATAATGCAATTGCTTGATTTTCTGTCTCTCTGTGCCCCAGCTTGAAATTCATAAAGAAAAGATTCCCTGAAGTTATTTAATATAAGTGGTTCTGAGAAAGCCGGAAATCAAATACAATACATATTTTCTGGTACTGAGATATTTTTGTGGATGTGGAAAAAGATTAGATGATCTCGTTAGCTCCCTGCCAGATCATCTCCTATGATTATATGCAATCAAAAAAAAAACCAAACCCTGATCACTCATCCAATATTGTGGTGGTGCAACCCCCCCCTTCTTATCCTAAATATTCCACATTTCCTTTTTTTCCCTCTGTGTACTACTTGCGATGGCAGAAAGGGGTGACTTGGTTGTTTTTTAGGGTGTGAGCTGAAAGACAGGTTTCATTTAACCCAGGCTATTTTATCAACTATTTGTGGTTTCGCTTTTGTAAATTGTGGGTCATTGAGTTGTCAGTTGTCTTGCTCTTTGGGCTGATTTGACCTTTAATCTTCAGAAATTTAGATGTGGAGTATTTGAGCCTGTGTTCCAGCTGCAGCACTGATTTCCTCTATAGCCATTAGCCTCTCTCCAAAGCTTCCCATCTCTGCTATCACTGCCCCTAAATAGCTGCTCCCATTTCTTTATTCATTCGCTCCCTCTGCCGCTGGCCAACTGTGAAATGCAGTTCCTTGGCCACTAACTGGTGGTTTCTAGGGAGAATCGTAATGCAGAGACTTATATTAATCTATGGATCCCCAGACTATTCCATATTCCATATTATAATTCAGATTTAATGTAGTATATCACAATTTGTCCTTCCTCCCAAAGCAGAACACCCATGCCATGGTCCCCATTTCCATCCCTTTGTCCTGCACTGCCTTTCCACCCTGTGGATCCAATTGTATGCCCACATTTTCCTTCTCCATCTCCAAAAATCAGAATCCCAGGCCACAGTTTGGGGTCTTGATAAGTAATAAAATATGAACCTTGGTTATGTTCTCCTTTACATTAGTCACCAATTTAATTATGAAATAATTTCAGTGAAATCTGTCATGTTATTTTGGAGCTGGTGTAATTAAGATGAGAAACCTCCTTTCTCCAGAGCTAAGTAAATTGTTATCAGAAGACATCTGCATGCTGACATGTGTGAAGAGAGGCAGTGGTCCCAGCTCACCTTGTATTTGGCACTTGCAGGAGGTTTTTGCCTGCCTGCTGCTGCTCACATTTCCTCCCTTCAGACCACAGCTCTGTTTTTGCAGGTTCGGTTCCCCAGTTAAATTAGAAAGTTATTACAGAGCTGCAGAACAATCATAAGATCAAATGAAGGTTGGCAAGTGCTACTGTATCCACGCTACTTTCCATTTTCCAGCATAAATAGTGGCACCCTTGCTTTAGATACTGTGGTAGAAAGTCAGGCAGGGCACAGCTGGCATTTTTAGTTCCCAATTCCTTTATTTGGCCTAATTAAAACAGGACTACGTAAAACCCTACAAGTATACTCAAGAAAACATATTTATGCAAAAATCTTCCAGTGTGTCTTCAAAGGTTAAAAAAAGGCGGATTCAAATCTTACAAACCATACCCCTCATCCTGTGGGTTGTTTCTTTTTTTTCTTTCTCTTCTTCTGAAAGGGAAAAAAAGTTGATAGAAGACATAAAAATGCTTAAAACCAATTTAAAAGCCATTCTGATAACTGCTTAGCTCTGGCCCTAGAAAAAAAAATGTGAGCAGTTCAAATAAACAGAATTTTAATCTAATATTTTAACTAAAAAAGCTTGCTTTATAGGTTCTGCTCAACAGGGTTGGATCACATTTACTCCATATCTACTACCAGTCATGCTTTCTCTTCTGACTTCCAAGACAAAGGCGCTTTCCCAAAAAGCAGTGGCTGGTTTGTAGGTCACCTGCTTTGCTTCCCCTTTGACTTTTCTGTTACAGCTCTTCTCAGTTTTCTCTGTGCTTCTTCCCCCTTGTGCCCTTTGCCCATCCTTAGTTTCTGAAGGGCATTACACTATTGTTCCTGCTCGCTTTTCAGCTATTGAGAGACATGTATTTTTAGCAGACATCTCTCCTCTCATCTACTTGGAGGCAAGGGATCGTGGTAGTGGGAGGGCACCACAGACACACTGGATCTTCACACTTCCTAATGGCAGCTTAGCCTTTCTGCTCTTAGCCTTGGCACCCACCCATGGCCACTGCAGACTCAGAGGAAGCCTTCTGCCAACACCAAAACCAGGTTTCAATCAAATCATACTATGTGCTTAATTTAAAAGCAGTGAGATTTTAAAACCATGACACAACTGCTGTTCATTTTGTTCTTTTCAGAGTCTTATCAGACATCCAGATAACAGATTAAAATCTTTTTTTTTCTACAGTTATGAGGCATAGAGACCTTTTTGTTTCCTTTTGTGATAAAAAAATGGTTTCTGATCTCACATGAATGTAGAACATGAAGCACTAAGTAAAATATAAAATAAAATTTTAAAGAAGAGTACTGTTAAAATTAAATTTTTAGAAAGGGTATTGTTAACACTCAACCTGACTGAAATATGAAGATTTAGAGGCACTGAACTGGTATTTGTGCTCTACATGGCTGAAATGAGAATAGGATGCTTACAAAGTGAATTTAAAAGGTATGAAAGAAATGTAGCTTTTCCACTTCATGGAATTGTAACATCAGTATTAGAACTATTAGTTTAATCTGTATGGGCTGTTTATCACGAAAAAAAATCAGTATTTTGTTCAAGTAGGGGATGGACCATCATTCAGTATTTGGGACAGGCTGGCTTTTCTACAGCACCTGGCTGAGATGTCACCTGTTCAAGATGTCAGATTACATGGATGGGCAGCTAAAGGGACCATAATTGTAGTGCAAATTCATTTCTTGCTTTAAAATGGGGCTTTGCAATATGAAAGAATAATGGAGAGGACAAGCAGAAGATAATATTTAAATTAAGTTGAAATAACTGTAATGAATCAGACTGTCAAAGCCTAAGCTTAATACTGACTTAATACTTTCTTAAACCTGAGCATTACGATTTGAAATATTTTGTACATATAATATTTTTTTTGTATCCTTATGTAGAAAGTGGAGTCAATCTTGTATTTTTTCCCAATTAAGTAAAATATTAATTTATTTCACCACATGCAGGCCTTGTTTTACATAATTTGAAGGATTTAGTTATGCAAGTATTAGATATGCAACGGATAACTCCAGCAGGAACTATGGTTTAGTATAGTTGAGTGTCAAGATTCTGACAAACTGACAGCTAAAATAGAATTATTTAAGTAAAAAACAATAATAATTTTAAAAAGCCAAATAGCATGATTTATAAAGAACAAAAGTTCACCTTTGTTTCTACTCCTAGTTATACTGTCATGAATCAGAAGTAGCTCCAACAAAATTGGGGGATCAGATATTTGCTGCTGAACTGTGCAAATCCTTAAAAGAGAACTTCAGTGTTTTTGCTGTTTACATTTGTGTTTTAATGGTATCCTTTGGATTTTTGTGTTTAGTGTTCTATACAGATTTAACTGGGCTCTCAGGGAAAACCACATAATTATGAAGTTTTCTAAAACTTGTATTATTTAGTTCACTGACCATCTGTAGGATAAATAACTAATTAATAATCTTTGTTATTTTTAGAGCATATCACTATATGTTCAAAAATGAGCTGCTTCAGCCTTTTGGGTAAATACTGAATAAATATGAACAAAAAAAATTCAGGTATTTTAAAATTAAAGTTAAATAAACATTTCTATAGTGCAGCAAAGACATTAAAATACTTCCCCCCCCCCCCCCCCAGTTGAATCCTTGCTTGCCATTTGCTGCTCTTTTACATGTGTAAGACAGAGCTCAGATCCCAGAACTCTCTCTGACATTGCTGTGGAAAGCATGTGGTGTTCCAAGTCAGAAGCGCACAGCTGATCCTTCTCTGCCTGACACCTACATGGCAAACAATCTTTGCATAAGCAGGGAAATACCAAAATAAGGGAGTGGAGCCACACAAAGAATAACATTATTGCCACTGCCACATTTTCCCATGGAGAGCCCCTCATGAACACCATTGTTTCACATCCTATAAACAAGATCTGAATCCAACCTTATCACTAGGAGGCTCCTGGAAGGGAAAAGAGGGAAAACACTCCATTTTCACTGCTTGCCAAGAGGCAAACTACATTTGCAGCATGGCCATGCTGTCGAGGTGCCTACCTGCTTAATTCTGGGCTAAAGCATCCCAGCTAGCAGGGAATGTCCCCTCACTTACATCAGCTTAACTCGCCAGACTTGTTATGCACAAGCGATGCAGCAGATGCATTCCCAGTCTGTGACTCCCATAGTTGATGATCACCTTTCATTGAAATATATACAAGAGAATGTGAAGGATAATTCAGGAAAAACAGAGTTTATTGGACTGGGCACGCACTGAATGACAGAAGTGCTTTTCTCCTCGTTACCGGCTTAGGCAAGCTATACCATAAATCTCTTATTCTAACTTTTTAATAAGGTTAATAACACAGGAGGTCTTGCAGATTTGTATCTTCAATTAACCTGTACAGGCCTTGCAGCAAACATCAAAATTCTATAAGGGCAAAGATGCTCCCTGACTGGTAAACAGATATATTTCTGATGATCAGTGTCTGCTCGTGTGCGCAGGGGCATTTTGTACATCACATTTTATACAATATTTGCACAGATCTGGAAGGCAGAAAGCCATTTTGTCTTACTGGGTTACAGCTGTTCCTCCATGGTTTCTGAGCTGAATACTCATTAAGTCATTCTTATCAACAAATTAATATGTGTGTTTTTTTAAGAACCCACTCGGAATGCTAATTTTAGGAAGATATTTGAACGAGAAGCAAATTTTCTCTATACGCAATTTATATATCCACTTGAAAATATGGTTTTGTAATGAAATGCTGAGAGATCCTTAATTATTGCTGCTTTATTGGCTCCATAATAATACTAAAAAGAGACCATCTAAAGGATAATTCCCTTCAGCAGAGATTTGCTGACTACACACCTGCTTTAGCAAATGAACAGAGAATACACTGTCAAAGCATGCTTTTGACTTAGTGCTGCTTTCCCACTCTCTTAGTCTCCATATATCTTGCACATGACTGACAAGTATATCTGCAAAATAATAAATTGTGTGAGAAAAAAATGTCTTCTAGTTAGTGTTTCTGCTGATCTATTAATTCATTTCACTTCTTATGTGATATTACCATTATGTCTAAGCACGTTTTATGACAAGGTTCACTGAAGTGAAAATCAAGCCCATGAATTGTTTAATATGAACTAATGAAAACCAGATATAAAAGGCTTTCTCAACTGGTTTGAAGCTTTAATTGTCAAGTTGATGTAAATTCAGAGTAAGCAATGAAGAAAATGGGATCACTTTGTGATAATTGGTTTTAATTAAATAGTCATATAAGCAGCTCTGTCCTGCAAGATATTGAGTGAAATAAGGAGTTTCCAAGGTAAAAGTTGGATTTGGTGAAGAGTGCGAAAATGGCAAGTGCATTATCATTTTGCCTTCTGCCTTGTACTTCAGCTATTAAGCACTGATGAATGTCTTTTTCTATAACTTAAATAATCAGTCTTGTTAGAGTGCCATTTATTTCGGCTTGATCAACAAATGCTTCTTCACTACACAACCTGAAACCGAAACAAACTGTGTATGCCTGATTCCCTCCTTGAACATCTCCCCTTGTTACACTGCAGCAGTGCTTGTAGTGCCAGGCCGTGGGCTTGGGGTCCACTGAATCAACACGTTCATCCCCTGACTTGTCATACTCCTGCCGGGGTGGAATATGCCCACAGACAAAGATCACTGTGACTTCTGTGAGACACTCTGTGTTTCCACACTGACGGCACTTAACAAATAAAAAAAGAAGAAAAAGTGTATAACACTATTCCCCCTAGCCTTGTTCCAGAAATGCTGAAGAAGACTTGAGAAAAGTGTTTTGCATTTTCTATATCTACATCTATGATTTTGCATCTTACATAACAGTCCTGGGAAGGAGTGGCTATAAGGCGCTCTGTAGAGTTTGTTCTTCACTAGTTTTTTTCTTATACTGCTGTCATATGCCTCAGTGGGTATTTAATATTCAGATTTGATAAGGCTTCCCACCCACCTTGCTCTCATCTTTGGTGGAACTAGTCAACCTGTGGATGCTGTAAGGGAGGATCAAGCCTTATATTCCTAAAAACACCCTGCTGAATGACACCTGTTTTTCAAATTATTTAAATTCCATACAGCCTACAAGAACTGAGAGACATATATATTTAACCAGAATTCAGTGTTAAACAATAAAAGTCATGCAGACAGGAGGGGAAAAGTATCTCATCACCCTGAAAGGATTATCAAAACTTCATATTATGGAATTTAAGTTTTTATTATGTGTAGAGATTTAACTAACCTTTAGGATAATGGTCTAGAGCAGAATAAGTTCTATTCCAGATGTTGCATAATTTTGGCAATCTTTCATGTTCTAACACACACTTTTAGCTAAAGTAATTTTTAGATTTCTAAGATAAAAGATCATTATTTTGAGGTAAAGAAACTTGAAAATCATATTCATCCAAATCCTCCACCTAAAAAGGTGCCACAACAGAATTCAAGGAAAGAAAGGATTCTTCAGGGTACAACAAAGGGAAAAGCTGCACAATGATAGGCCTCTACAGCCTGTACATATCAATCTAAATTGAAGAGGGAGAAATCCTGCTCTGGACTATGCTTCACTTTCCATGAGACCTTTACACCACTCTGATAACACCTAAATGAAGTCTGCACCTGGTGGTTCCTCACCCTTTTCTATCTACTGCCAGGAT
Organism: Atrichornis clamosus; assembly: GCA_013400975.1. Classification (NCBI taxonomy): domain Eukaryota; kingdom Metazoa; phylum Chordata; class Aves; order Passeriformes; family Menuridae; genus Atrichornis; species Atrichornis clamosus. The sequence goes on from WBMZ01002004.1 coordinate 46,775, forward strand.
AACTGGTGCCCAGCCTGGCTAAACAGCAGGAGTCAGAGGAAGGTGCTCCAAGCACCACAGGGATTCCTGCAGACGGACCCTTGCCAGTACGAACACTCAGCTGCTTCCCACATTATGGTATCTCCATTTCCCTTGCACAGAGTTGCTCATGCTCCTAATTTTCCCTGTTCTGATCTAAAGTTACAGGGGTCCAGTCTTCGCTTTCAGAAACCTGACAGTTCTTTTGCTTCAGGAAGTCAACACATAACACCCCACAGTGCTGAAACAATGTATGACAAAAATGCACAATGTCACCGAAACTCCCTTAAGCCAGAAGATGGAAACCTAACATGAGTCATGGAAACTGTGGAGAGTCCAAGGGTTCTGGTGCTGGTAGGACATGGTACCAGCTGGTGCTGATTCAACAGAGTGGGTAGAGTTTGATGTCACACTGTTTAATCACTGGCCAAAAGATTGCTTAGGCTATTGCTTTCTGGGCTGCATCACGATATTGAGAAAAGGGTCATCACAAACTGTGAGAGAAAAATGGATCCATACTTCATTTTCGCAAAGTGTTTGTGAAGCTGGAGAAGGTTTACACCAGTGTTATGTAATTCAACCATCCAGCTTCAAAGGGCACTCTTGTTCCCTATGCAGGATGTCCTTTGGCAGTACAGAAGTCCTTACTGCTTTTGGTCTGACAAGAAGCTGAATTGCAGTCCCCTAGCAGCTTTTTGTGGAATGTTGAATTCCATCCTGCTTGTTGAAATGTATTGTTTAAAATGAGTGAAGAATAATGTTTGATAGGTTCTATTTAGCATGCATGTTCATCGATCTCAGGGGAACCTGCAATAGAAAGGCCCATGAGGAAGGTAACAATCCATAAAAATCAAGTGTAACAGTGTGCCTAATACTTAGTGGCAGAATCAATATCTGAAGGACTTTCTGTTTTGATGCCTTTGAATGATGCCACAGAAACTTTCCTGCTGCAAGGCTGATGAATGGACTCAGCAGAGGTGATCTGACAAACAGGTGAAAATGAACTCAGGATCTGGCCTCCTTGAACAAGACTGACTTTAAATGTTACTTTCATGAAGATAAAGTAACTACAGGGAATCTAGTTTTTTCTGAGGCACTCTTGTTTCGATTGACTTTTGTTGTCACATATTGGAAATATGCTTTAGCCCACAAACATCAATGATTTCTTCAGAAAGTTTTCACTTAGGTAGCTGATTTTTTTGACATGCAAAAACTTTCGACCACAATTAATAGTCACTTCTGAAATGGTGAAACATTCTGCAGAATGTGGCCGCTTCTGTTCCTGCTAGCTCCATTCTCACGTTCCTCTTGTGTGTGTGCTTGAGTAAAAAAAAAACCAAACCCACACCAGAATTCACCACATTTTAAATTTTTTGCAAGAGAAGGTAAATTTTGTGTTTTCCTCATGTATTTGCATCATGCTGGACATAATTATCAGGCCAACCAAAACAAACTTTGTGTAGCACATACTGAGGTACAAGTACATATGCTCTGTCTCATTATTTCGCAATTTTTTTTACTGGAAATATTAAAGAGAAGGACAAGCTACAGCATACCGATGAGTGGATGAAGGACCTAGGCTTTGGAATTCCTTTCCCCATATATCTCTCCAATAATATATTATTTTTTGGACTGCTCAGCACTTACTCTTGAGCATGACTGGCTTTCTTCTGTCTACCCATAAGCAGAAGCATCACTTATTGCATCTGCTCTCAGTTTAGCACAATCAGTCTTGTCATTATGGTGGAGCACCCAGAGGGATCAATCCACAGTCTTGGTAGGCAGTGGCATTTCTGGTCTCAATACCTGGTGGCTCCTGCCTCAGCTCTTCCTGGGTAGCCTTCCTGGGAGAGCACAGGCTGTGGAAGTCTGTTGCCTTTACCCACCAGATGGCAATGCGACAGCAAGAGGCCTTCTTCTGCTGGTAGGAGGGGAGAAAACAGAACTTTCCTTGCTGCAAGTCATTTCTGCATGGAAATTCTCTCTATTGCAAGTCGTTTCTGAGCCATTTCCATCTCTTGGAAGATGGATGTGCTTGGAAGAGTGTTTTTTCCTACTTCTTTCATCCTCATCTTTTTTATTTCCTTTTATTCAGTCTTTTGAATTTTTTTCTACATTACCTATTCATGTTTACAGGTAAAATGTTCTTTTCTATATTAAAGTAGGCTTTTATTCTCCCCTTCGTGTTGCAATCATCCATAGCAAAGTATAATAACAATACTTAGCATGTACATAAAGCTTAAAATCTTCAAAGCACTGTGAAAAGTATCCCCATTTCTGTGAGGTAAGAAAGAAAAGTCAGGGATGTTTTACAGAGAGGGCAAGTGAAGCAGCTGGGCAAGTAATGCAGCTCAGGACAGACTAAATTAGCAGCAACCGTGACTCAGAAGTTCTTTCCAATCTTAGGTGTTGACCATTAGATTACATAACTCTGCCACTGTATTTACAGCTGTTTCTCTTTGTTCTCTTTCAAATGCCCAAACCCAGGTTTTGTCTTTGTTTTGCAAGTGCATTTCTTACTTCAGTTCATCTCAGAATATTATAGAGTTTTTTCCCGTCCTTGTATTTCAAAGTAGAATTCTTTTGCTGCTCAACTAAAGCAAGGTTTTTCTTACTAGTACCTCTTTTTGTAGTTCAAAGCAGGTTTTTTTGACTTCCTGTAGTTCAAAGCAGTGGTCTTTCTCTTGTAGTCTAAAACTAGGGTCCTTTTTAGCTCAACCCTAGATAATTTGTTCATCTCAGTGAATTAGATATGCTATACATAAATATTCCAGACATTAACTCTTCCCTTCAATACCAAGACATAGCACAGTCAGCTTCAAAATCTTACTGCTTCCCACCATCTCCTTTGGCTGTCAGTTTCTCTCATGATTCCTGGTGTTTTCAGTTTCGTATCTGAGAGATGATGTATTCAGTGTAGATGTAGACAGGCATAGTGCTCAGACCACGTTCCCAAATGGAGTCTCTCTATTTGATTTTGGGGGGAAAACTTGTTTTAAAACACTGACATGACTAGAAATATTTCACACTGCCCTCTGTATTTGTGAAAAGATATTTATGACTTTTTTTCTCTGCTTTCCAAAGTGAAGAGGAGTTACTTGTTGTTTCTTTCCCACTGTCCTGACACTCCAGAACACCTGGCTAATGGCTATGGCTCATGACCAACTGGACAGGCAAGGCAGAGAATTCAGTTATCCAGCACATATTACACTGCCTAATACATACTGTACTTTGAAAAGCAGGTTTTTTCCTCTCACTCTTCCGTACTGCCAGCCTTTTTTTTTGCACATAACACGTGTTAAAAAAACCTCTAATCCAGACGAACATTATTTTTTAATAACATTTCATGAAATATCTCTCACTAGATATTTTGGGACAATGTAATATTAACAAATGCAATTTGGAGACACTAGCTTTTTTCACTGATCGGTTTTTAACCCTTACTTATTCTACATTTCAAAAGTCTCACTGTGGAACATCACTGGAAAAGATCTGTGCTGACAAAGTTCTATAATACATTATAATGCTTTACTGAAAAGGAAACAGAAATAACTGGGAAATGTATTTTTAAAACTATACAGCTCTTAGGAGAGAGGAATGAAACTCGAAAGCCTGCACAATGGGGTATCTTGAAGAGATTTTCAGCTGTGGGCTACCTTCTTGTGTGCTTGTTTTATCTACCGATTGCAGAAACTTCTTATCTCAGTGAGTCAACCTATCAAATGCTGTAAATGTGGTGTGGCTCCACTTAAGATGAATCTATGCCAGCCTTATACAGACCGTGGTCTTTGATTAATAATACATGAAGCGGTATCATTTTAGGCTTGGAAGATTAAAAACCTAGAATTCTTTAAAGTGATTTGCTGTTCTGGCAATCGAAAACTTTTACTACCTCACCACATGTGCTGTAGTCTGAAAGAGCAAATGCTCATCTGGTCCCAATGCCACCACACCAATAAAAACAAGAGGCCTTGGCATTCCCTGTGGTGTGACTGGGGCTTTAACTTTTCACTTAATTGTCCATTGCATGTCTGCTTGTGTGCTGAAATTCTGGGCTCAACAAAGTTAATTTTTTCACCTAGTAGTCCCTCTGCTCCTTTCTGAAGAAATAAAAGTGTATTTTCTGTGAATTGCTAGAAGCTGTGTTAGCTTTACTCTCTCTCTGGAGGAACGCATTATAGTCATGGGAATGCAGCTGATAATGGTTGTAGAAATAACACTTCAGCTCAAAGTTTCTTTGAGCAGTACTTTGTCTGTCACCTGAGTATTCTCAGGACTGAAAACTGTTATTCAATTACACTGAAAAATGTGTGTGTTTCTGAAAGCATTTCTCTCTCACCCACAAATATGCACACACAATACCTACCTCTGCTGAGCCAAAAGCACTTACACTTAGTATGCTCCAGTAAAAGTCCTCTCCACAAGTTTCTCCTATTTATTCTTACTTTATTAGTAAAATTTTTGTTATTTGTTAGACAGAATGTCACTAAAATTTAATATGTGGGAATACAAAGTCCATCTTCTTAGTCTTATCTTACAGAAAGAGGGAAGATCAGGTTCCCAGAGATACAGAAAAATAAAACCAGAATTGCTCCATCAAGTAGACCAACGACTTAACAGTTTTATCCCTAAACTTAAGTCTCTTCATTCAGTGGAAAGCTGAGAAATGTTGTTAAATAATTGCTCATCAAATTCTCCTTGAGTCAATGCATTCCTAACTCCTACGAGAGTAGCTGGATTCATAGCACCTGCCCACAGGGAAGCCACCACTGCACATGTAATGGTGCAAGGCAGCTTAACAGCTACATCAGCTGCCATGATCTTCACCCCTCTTGCAAAATATCAGGCTCTTTTATGGATAGAGGAGACATGGATATGTCCGAAATCACAACCAAGGAATCTAGTTTGTTCCTCTGCAACTTATTTCATAGTTGTATTCTACATAAAAAGAGCCATCTTCCTTTCACATATCCAGAATCTGTGTTTCACCCAATGTAGTGTGTCTTGACAAATGCAACAAGACAAATACAATGTAAAACAAGACTAGAACCACACTAGGAGTGGAGCTAGATCTAGTGAGTTATCAGGAAGTTTAATTTGTTGCAACACACTTGCTAATAAGACTGAAATATATGGTTCTGACAAAGTATGTGTGTTAAAGGGTGAGGACATCCACACTGACAGCGTCCAAAATTCACAGCCCTAAGAGCTCACCAGGAAAGAACTGAGGGCTTGAAAAGCAGGTTTTCTCTTTGCTCTCTGCAAGGTGAGTTGAGTGTTGGTGTTAGCTGCAGCTCTCGCAGCGATAACCCCTGGCCACTGTGGAAACCTTTTCCAGCAATATCAGCACTTCAGCAGGTGGGAGATAGTGGGAGATGCCTGGGAACCAGCATTAGATGGTTTTCAGGCAGGGTAGGGTGAACACTCTGCTTACACTACCGCCAGGAAATAGTCCTGTTCTCCTTCCTGACGACTCCAGATAGCTCTCAATGAAATCTTTGCAAAAGTGTGTCTGAATGACTCATTTCCAAGGAGTAATTTATCAAATTGATTTAGTCTCATTTCCTGTTTGTGGGACTGTCCACATGCAAGTCACAATTTCCTCAAATTTATTCATTGTCCAAAGTTAATTTTGTTTAAGCATGGGGACTGAATATGAACTGTTTTCTGTATTTGATCACCCTGGCTCCAGAAATATTGGCAAATAATTGTAGGAGATCAAATCTGTCACGTGGCCTCACTTCTGTTTCTTGGCTGCATGAAAGCAATGTTGGAGGTAAAAGATGAATAAAGGCGGTTCAGTAGGTGTCCTGCATGAGGAGGAATGAGAAAAGGATGGATTGAACTCTCACATCTTGTGTAAATGACCACTGGCTGGCATGCACAGGATCAGTGGGAACTCCAGTCAATTACATCAGTAGGAAAGATTGCTGCCTTGTGCTCATTTCAGTGACTGACATGCCTAAGCAGATCTTTCATCAGCATAGATCAAGGCTGAGCCACTTGGTCCAACTTGTTCATCTCCTTGCTGAGACTTATAATTTTTTTTTTTTTTTTGCCACAGTAAACTACGGAGCATATTTTTTTAAAGATCATTATATAACTTTTTTTCTGTGAGTGACTCATCTCTCTGTTATGTCACTGTTATATTAGTAAATGCACAGGAGATGAGAAGATGTTCCTGATTTAAACAAACAAGTAAGAGGGCAATCAGTCCCTACATACTCAGGCAAACAATCTAGAAACTGAATAATAGATAGGTCTAAAGTAAATGTATGAATGTGTTCAAGCTGATTTGTTGACTCAGTTCTATAAACACCTCTTGGATTTTAATCCACACTTTACTGTTTTCTGGTTTTATGCATCATTCTATATTTTTACAATTCATCTTTTGTGTTAGATTTCTTCATGTATTTTGTCATTCAGAGGCTTATGAATACAGCACATTTCAAGATGTGGATGTGATATATATCTGTTTTTCTAAGGAAAAATAAATAAGCAGAAAAAAAAAGCATAAAGAGTGAAGAATATGTAAACCCCAGCATGTAACATCAGCATCTGCAATAACAAATGCAACAACACTTGCTGTTCATATCTGCACCAACGCCACATTTCCCATTGTATTTTACTGAGGCACCTGATTTTATCTGGGCACAATCTGTCCCTTTCATTCTCCTACACTTTCTCTGGTGTACATTTCCACTGTGGGATTGGTCTGATGAGATTTGCCTCTTCCATCATCACTACAATCAAGTTAGACTTGCCAGTGAGAGTCTATCAATGGATTAAAATGGCTCATGTAATTGTTTTCTTTACTTCACAATCTTCCTAACCTTAAAAACATTTAAAATCCCCTAGAGTTTTTGTTTTCAGGGGAAAACAAAAGGCTTTTTAAAACTGAGAGCAGCATCTGAGTCCGTGCTACTCAACTCCTAAAATTATCAACCCCAAATACAGACCCAGGGGGAAAAAAAGAACACACATGGAAAAGAAAGGAGTTTCAGAGTCGTACCTTAAAAAGAAAGAGGTGGCTATTCCTAGCAAAAGAAAATGTAAATTGTATTTTTACCAGGCACAACTGTGATAGGTATATGAATGTGAAAATCAATTTGGATGAAGTGTTTACCTACTTGTCCTTTAGTTTCAATGGCTGCACTTCCCCAAATAAATAATCCCTTAGACCTTCCTTCCTCATTCTCTCTATCTTTATGTCCATCCTAACAAACCAACAAATGTTTAAACTTGCAAACAAATATTAGTAAATTGTTGCTGCTCCCTGGGACACTGGATGTACACCACTGTACTTGAACTCAGAGCAAAGCTGGTCTGAGTAAAAAACACATAGCAAGCCACTGGATCAGAATTTAACCTATTTTGCATCTGCTTAGCACCAGCACAACAGAAAAACAAGGTCTCTCATTTGTACATCAGGCCTAACTGTATTGGATTGGTGATTTGCCCAATTGCTTTTGCATGCACTGAATTTTCATGCATATAGATATTTTCTGGCCTGATAATAATTGATTCATTTAGTTCTACAAATCAATTTTGGCTACAGATTGTTTTATCTAAAATGTTCTAGATATAGAAACAGATACATTTTCTGTTACTAATTGTTTAATCAAATTCCTAATATAGCACCTCAAATTTATAACTGCAAATTGAAGGCTAGTTCCTTAGCTCATTTATTTGTTTATTTCTTCTTTTATTTATTTTTTTAACCATTTTCCTGAAGTAAGTTTGGTAGCCATGCTTCATTGAACCCCTGAAATAAGTGCCCTAGACAAGATCTCAACTGATTCTTCGTGCTCCTAGACCTTTCCTTGGAAAAGCAGAACACAGTGCCTCTGTGGCTCGTGGTTAAATTCCCCCTTCTTATTTTTTCTTTTTAATCCATGTCACTTTTATCTAGCACCCATCCTACATGTGTGACAAGCAACTGAACTATGCTGTTGTTGGTTTCTAAATATATATCACTGTGTGAGCACTTTCAAATAAGCACTGATCTTCCAGTGAAGAGATGAATTCAGCTGCTAACATTTTACGAGACCTATTCCATTAAATTCATTGCAGGATCCATTTCAGACACATATGAACTTAAGGTTACCTGGTTCTTCCTTCTACCAAGGCTAGTTTGTCTCTAACACTTCCACTGCTTCTAAGTCATCTCAAGAAATTGGTCTTTTAGCACAATTCAAGGGGAACTCCTCCCTTCTTATGGGAAGTGATATTTAGTTTGAATTCTCCTAATATTAAATTTAAATTCTTTTCCATCTAGTGTCACACTAACAAACCTGCCTACTCTCTCTCATCAGTGTTTGGGATCAGAATTTAGAATCTGTTTGGAAGTTCATTAGGACACATCTCACACTGAGGCAGGAAATGCCAGATCCCCACTTGACTTTATAATGGCAATTGTCTCCTTCCTGGCACATCATAAGGAAAAGGCTAATATAAGAACAAGCATGTAAATAGCATTCATATTTGTTTTTCCTGAAGACTCCGAGAAACTAAGGCATGTTCTTCCAGACCACATGCCGTCCTCTCACAGACTTTGATATATTGATACACTTTGCGAGGACATTGAGACAAAACAGCAACACCCTTCCTGGAACCAATTGCACTATCAGGCCAATTTAAAACCTGCAAGGAAGAGGAGATCAGGAACAAAGGAAATACAGAAGGTGAAAATGAAGACAGAATTCAGATGAAGATCTATTAACTTTTTTTCTGCTTTGAATTTCATTTTATATTTTCCTGCTCACAATTCTACGCTCTGTTTTTCTTATTCCTCTCCTCAGTGATATATGAGGCTCCTTCCAAGCCAGGGGATTTTCAGCCAGTTTCAGTCCTTTTGACTGCACTCATATCCAAATCAATTTGAATTTTTGTTATTTTTTTCTATTCAAGAAAGGCTATGCATGACAAGTCTGCAGTTTCTAGGACAAAAGTCAAGCCAGCTGCCCAAAAATATCTCATATTGCTTGCTATTTGTATTTGAAATCTCACAGAAAAGGGAAATTATTTTTTGCACAGTGCATCTGGGAACAATTGATAGAGTTTATGAAACCAACAAAAACTCTAGGTGTATTTGAGCAGTTTTGGAACACTGTAACAAACCTAACCCAAGGCCTACTGAGGTAAATGGAAGTAAATTCCCATGGATTCCTGTGTTCTCTTTGGATCAGTCCCTTAGTTACTTAAGCCAAAGGACACAGTAAGGCACTTCTGTAATTAGCGATGCCTGACTTCTTCACCACTGACACAACCTCTGGGGGCAGCACATGTACTCTCTGTTTTCTGACTTAGCCTCAGAGCAGGAGCATGGAAAACTCATTTGATGTAAGTAACTTGAAGTTGTTTTAAAGCCTTACTGCAGCTCTGCTGGGCCTGTGGCTTTGGAGGTTGTAGATGTACCTAAAGTGACCAAGGATGCGAGATAAGCACTGCTCCTTCTGTGTATATGAGATTTGAAGTGTTTTGTACCAATAAGATGCAGAGAATGAAATGTCAAGGGCTAAAAGAGGATTTTTCGTCGAGGATAATAATCAAAATGCTGAATTTATACACCAGGTTTGTGTCACAGAAGCTGTCACTTGGCATGTTTCTTATTGTAACACTTTTTTTGCTGCCGTGCCAATTTCCTCACCCTGAACCATCTTGGTGCTCCATCTAAAGCATTCCACCACACAGACAAGCAGCCTCTGGTGCCCTGCACAGCCTCTAGGATTGCTGTCAAGTCTTCTCATAAAACATACCATGTCCTACTCTCTTTCACTGGCTCCAGAGTGTATCTGTGTAATTCTGTGGAATTTTTCTAACTAATACAGAAGAATCTGGCCAACACAATTAAACCTTACTTTCTATAACTTTTTAAATATACTATATATACCTAAATAATATATGCAGTTCAGAAACAAAATTGCTGCATTTATAATAAAACCTGCAATGAGAAAACTATGAGATACAGGCAAGTGCTAAAAGGTAGATGTTCAGCTGAGATTTGGAAGAAGATTGAGAGTCAAAGAGCTATGTAGAATGAATTTCAGATGTCAGGAGCTGCACAAAAAAAATACATCAGTAACCATAAATGGTAAGTTGTATAGAGATAGAATGAAAATTCAGCTGTAGGATGAGTATGAAAAATAAGGATGATGATTGAGAAAGAAAACACCCAATCAAATATCCAAGGGCAAGATTTGTGTAGCACTCAAGTAATACAGAGTCCAAGGGAGAAATAAAATAGGGAGCTCACAAGAGAGGCAAGGCTGTCTTTCCAAGAAGGTGGGTAAAGCCCCAGGCATCTGGTGTTTGGGAATGTCAGAGAAGAAAGAACTGAACTAGTCAAGGAACCAATAACATGGCAGAGAAATCCAGCAGACATAAAAGCAAGTGAGGGCAGCCTTGGGCAGTGCTCTGTAATTGCAGTGTCAACAGGGTGCATGCAGTTTTCCCCAGGAAGAGATTGCTTTGGAGCATCTATCTCTTTACAGATATCTTTGCAGCATCACTCTGTTATCACAGTACCCCACAAGTTTAAAGACCATTATTTGCTCCTAAATATTATCATTCCAAAGGAACAGATGTAGGAACGAAAGTACAGAATCAAGTCATTGCATTGCTTATGTGCTTACTTGTGGCATGATGGAGGAGCTGGACAATGCTTGTGCATTGATTAAAATTACTCCTTCTTTTCAGACTTCCCATTCAAATAGGTGAGCTGTCCCCTCTCAGTCCACAGTGCTGTGAATGACCAAAATATCCAATATAAGTAGTTTTTACACATAATTTTTGGTTTAGTATTGCCCCTGGGCCTTATCAGAAGGATTGAAAATGCTTGTTTTTTTCCTATTAGCGCTAAGGGCACTTAGGAAGTCAGAGCTCTTCTTCACTTCAAACAGGCAAGAAACCATGGTGGCACATTTGAAATTATCCCTGGCTGTCCCTTTTCAATTAAAGCTGGTCATAGCTGACCTATCCTTTATTAAATGTTAATCCATAGCTGCTTCTGAGGCACCAGCGATTCAGGCTCTGGACTTGAATCCCAACCAGCTCCACACTATTAGGCAATGATGCAGAAAAAAATGCTGTTTACCCCCACGCTAAGTCTGCTTCTCTAATTATCACCCTGTAATGTGAAGGTTCACAATTAAAAGAGAATGGAGTTTATTTGGTGTTTCTAGCCACTATTTTTACGAAGAATATTAAGTATAAGCTGTATCCAGTGACTTTTCCGCAAAACATTTTTTATTTTCAGGAAGCAGTCCAGTCAGGGAAGAATTAACATTGAAATATATGAATATTTTATGTCTAAAGTGTGATAGGCACATATTTATTCACACAGAGTTTCTCACAGCTCAGCATTTATGTTGTTTGCTCTGTATTTGACACCATCTGAATAATATGAAGCTCCCAGGCATATTATACTTGACAAAACTGATTTTTTTCTACTCAATTTTGCCACAAAATTTTCAGACTTATATCCTTCAGCTATTTCAGTTTAGCAGATTAGAAAAATTAAATATTGTATCAGTCCTCGCTACTTTTAATTCAGAGAACCTCATTTTGTCTTCTTTATGCCTTCATATTTATGTGAGGGCTTCTGGTCTACCCACATAAGGAGCTGACTAGGTATGCACAGTGTTTTCTTTCCACAGTCCAAGTCCAAACTAATTTTTTATACAAATATTTCCTATCAAAATAAACAGCATCCTTAATTAAAGTGTAATGAGATATGATCCAGCAATGCAGACCAGGATTTTAACCTTCTTTGAATTGTTAAAGGAACCAGAGTTCCTTTACTTCTTCCTTCTAGAGCCTTGGGTAACTTGTTCTTCCCCTACATATCCTTCTCGTAGTCTTCCATTCTCATTCTCTTCTCAACACTATCCAAGAGTAATTGTCCACCAGAAAATAATTGTTGTCCTTGTACTGTTTTAGCTTTTCCTTACTCTATTTCCCCACATCCTCACCCTATTTCCTCATGATACTTTTCATGAGGCAATGCTATTTCAAATGTGCAAGTTCCCTCCCAATTCGAGAACCATCAGGGTTCCCAGGCATCACTGCTGCTGAAAAGACAGATCAAGGGATTATCCCTGCAGAATGGCTGCTTCTTCCTGTAATCAGCAGTGAACCATTTGAAGTGGTTTCTTTAGCTCTGAGTTTCCCCATAACAGACAGAGCAGAAGAGCTGGTGCCTCAATCTAATCTTTTCAGATTCTCTACCATATCAGACATGACTTCTCCCAAAACTTTTTGAGGTCTTGATAATGACGGGATATAATACATGACATGAATTTTTGTGGGAGAACATAACAGTGCCTTGGTCAACTGGCAGAGCCAGGTAGGAAATAACACAGATTTTTAATCTAGTACACATATTTATCCAAGCAACTTCACAGCAGATGACAGTCTCATTCTGACACTCCTCCTTCCTGTATTAATGTGAAAAAATGGGGCTCTTAGCTGGGCCTTGTCAGGAGTGCTTTTGTGTGCCTTAATCTAATGGGTGGCTGAAGCAGAACAGCCAAAGACAAATATTGGTGAGGAGACTCACTGTGATTTCCTCTAGTACTTAAAGTTTTTGAGGATCTGGTAGAAGTCAGACAAATGTTTTAAAAGGCTGTGAAATCTGAAACTCTTGCTTTCACATATGTTGCTGCCAGAATTATTTTCCCTGTTTCAGAACAACTACGACTCTCAGAGCTTAGATAGGCTGACCACGGAAGACAAGTTTTCTCAAAGCAAAGCCACAGTCTCACATTAGTCACTCTCAACCCTGATATTATGTAAGAGTCCAAATACAGCTGCACTGCCCTCTGCTATTCTTTAACCCCTCTCTCTGTTATTCAAAATTTCTTATTTCATGCGTCTATTTGATTTGTCACATTATTTGTTTCAAGAACATTTAATTTTTTCTAAAAAGGGTAGGTTTTGTACATATTCTTGCCAAATGCATACCTTGCAAGGTATAACTTCACAGTGTACCTACTTCTGTCAAACTGTACACTGTCATAACACTGTCAGAACAGCAACACTGAATAGTTATTTAGTCACTTAAGCACCATCTGAATGGTTGACATTATCATTAGGCAGCAGTTACTATTTTCTAATTGAAGACACAAACAACATAGTAGATGAGTATGTAAGATTTGTGCAGTAATTTTATATGCTAGATTTACACAAAAGCAGTGGCTAAGCATCGCCTGCAAAATAGCTACAATGGCCTGTAAACTGACAATTTAAGATGCAACTACATGCACATGATAATAGAGTCAGATGGAATATCTGCAACTACATGCACATGATAATAGAGTCAGATGGAATATCAATATAACCCACTACTTATTTGTATATGTATGCATATATCTTGAAGAAAAAGATTAGATCTCAGTTGCCAGAGTTTTGTTGGTTTTGGGGTTTTTTTTCAGTTAGGTTGTTTGGTTTGTTTTTTTTTTTTTTGTGGTAAAGGACATTTGCCATTTAAGAATCTAAAATAGCCCCTTGAAAGATCCATGTTTGTTAGACTTTCTAAAAACTTGGATGCAGAATATTTTGTGTCAGATAAATAATATACATAACTAAAGAAATGTTATATGGCTCTCCACTTCCCTGCTCATGGTGAAGTGGAAAGCACTGACATCCAATCTGGTATTTTCAGTACAGATCTATTCAGTTTAATTTACATAGACACATGTGTTGAGAGTAAACCTCCCCTAAACCTCCCCTGGTACAAAACTCTATCGGGGAGGGTTAGGTTGAATAGTATAAAAAGGTTCTTCACCCAGAGGATGGTCATGCATTGTAACAGGTTCCACAGGGAAGTGGTCATGGTAGCAAGCCTGACAGAGTTCAAGAAATGTTTGGGTAACATTCTCAGGCCCATGGTGTGATTCTTAGGATGTCCTGGGGTTGGAGGATTCTTAGCATGGCCAGGAGTTGGACTCTAATCCTGATGGGTCACCTCCAACTCAGGATAGTCTATGATTCTATGATTCCAAACCAGCTTTACTCCAAATATTTCATTAAACTAGTGGCACTGTCCTCAAGAGATGTGGAACACACTGTAACATCACTTTTGCACACTGTCTTCTTACTCACGTGACAGGAATCAGTTTGTGTCCAAGAGACCCATCTACTCACACAGGCCTGACTGTCCCTGTCTGCCTTATAAAGCTGGCTCTGCAAGAGCTAAGAGAAGTTGGGGATGGATGGATGGATGGATGGACGGATGGATGGGTGTCATGTATCTGTGCAGTGCGATTTCTATTCTGAGGTCAAGAAGTTAAATGTAAGTACTGTTCATATTGCTCCTAAAGAGGGCATCTCCATAATTTTTAATCTTTTGTGGCTCCAAACAATAGACTGGAAACAGTATTTTCCATAACCAATTTTTGAATCAACTGCCAGAGATCTCTACCTCATGTAAACATTGGTTACTGGGACATCTGTAATCACTTAGCAGGAATGTAAGTTGTCTAGGAGTACATTAGTTAGGTAATTGCCTGCCCACTTTTTCCTCCTTCACAAATGCAGAAAAGTAAAAGGACATGCCAATAAGCTTTCATTAATGAAGAATTATAAAAAGGTGTCTTGGATGTAATTTTCAGATAAAATCTTACTTTCTGTCTCATATCACACAGGCTATTTTGTAAATCCTAAGGTGGACTTCGAGAACAAAATTGTTCTCCTATCAGTCTTGCCACCGTCATCTTGTACACCCTTCTAAAGTTCTGCAAAGGATCATGTTTGTTGGAGCGGTGTTATCATTTTTAGAACTGCACAATGCAATTCATCATGGTGTTGTTATCAGATGTAAAATAAGAGCAGAAACAGTCTGCAGGATGCACCAGAGACAAACAGTAGTACTACAGAATGGAGGATTTCAATCAGAAGTTTTTGCTAGCAAGAGAATATACTTACACAATATCAGCAACACATATCTTGACTATAATAAAATGTCTTTCTTATTTCTGCTTCCTGACATGCAAAAGATTTCATTCAATTAATGCAACCCATATTTTGATAAATCCTCACCCTTTTACATTACACATTTCTTTTGCATTTTGCTTGCAGATCTTTTCAAAACCCATTAGCTTTTCCTGTATTTATAAGTGATTTTTTAAAACAGGTTTTCACAGTGGGTTGGGTTATTTTTTTCTGTTGATCGAGACAGATTTGATCGGATGATTTGGCGACCTCATTATTGCTCAGAGAGTGAACAAGCCTTAGGATTATTCCTGTTTTTCTCATTCTCTTCTTGTTCAGTGTGAAGCCATAAGTCATTCTGGGTTTTAAAAATTGTTATTTATATAATAAGATATTATTGTACCTCCTTTATCAACTAGAGGATGAACATCTCATTCTCAGTTCAGTCATGGCAGAACCACACCTTGTAGCCCTATAGCTTACCATGGATGGTCTCAAAACAAACAGGACCCCATGAAACTACTGCATGTAAAGCTTTGCTGTAGCCCTAGGAGTTACTCTGAAAAGTTTTTGAACCTGATTTTTACACTTCCCTTACAATCTCTCTCTTTTTGTTATTTCATACAGATCATTTGCTATTAAAAGCACTTTCCAGTTATAATGTTCCTCCACTTTTAACATCTTGGATCCAAACAGCTCCCAAATCATATTAACAACTGACTTTATTGTACAAACGAACTACTCATAACTACTTTCTTTTGGAGTGTAGCCATATCCAAAGGGAAATGCTTCCGCTGCTTAACACTGCACTTCTATCTTGAGCAAACCTTCAAAACTAGTTGCTTACAGTAGGCACAGCTCTGAGGAAGAAGTGAGGGTAAACATCCCAGAAATAGCCCCACTAGGCAATGAATTCATCAGTACATTTTCAAGTCACAATTTCTGCATAGGGAAGTATTTTATAATGGTGTCTTCTGAGGACACATTCATTCTCCTTTTACTCGCCCATGCACTGTCTGGGTAGCAATCAAAACTCCCAAGAGACAATGAGGAACGTGGCATGGCTGCACAGCTTCTTCACAGTGCAGAGCTCTGATTCCTAGGAGGTTATCATATTAAGGCAGGCTGGATTCATGGATGCAAGCAAGGATACCCCTCCAAATACGATCACCTTGTATCGAGTCTGTAGAAACCATTTCAGCAAGAAGACTGAGGTGATCACTGGGGAGATACTTTTTAATTTTCTTTCATTCCAAGTTCATTCCCTTAGCACCAAGTTTGAGGCTTCTGAATTTGACCCTGAATTATCGGTAGCAATCAGCCCATGTTTGGGACTGAAGAAAGTCTAGGCAGGAAATCCCAGTGCTGAACTGCAGTCAGGTAGGTCTGGCTTTTGGGAGTACTACAATGATGTGAGTTGCTGTCATGGCATTTCTTCCGATTCAAAGCATATGTGAACCAGATATAGACTAAAGTCCTCTGTTTTTATCCTTCACTGAACTAACAATAACAACTCAAACCTTACTCATGGGGAGGTGCAGATTCAGTAGCAAGAATTGCAATCTGTATCTCTAAGGATCATAGATTTGATTTTTTTCTGGAAGAAAGATTCAATTAGGCTCTTGCTTGAGAAAAATATTGCAAAGTAAGCTTTATTTTCTGCAAGATTCCTTATTAAACAGGAAGCAAATCACTGCATATTACTTCTAAGAAGACTGCCTGCAAAGTCAGACAGTCTTCAGTACGCTGAAGCTCAGGAGTTTTTATTTCTATGTTCCTGTTCTAGTGGAAAAGTTTTTTTTTTTTTGCAATAAATAGGAACAGGTTAGAGAATACTTTAGGTTTGCTCAAATACATGATCTTATACCACTATTATTTAACAGTTTCTGTGAATTAAAAGTAAAGAAACTGCTACAGCAATAGGTCCAAATTTAACTGACCTGATCCCTTGGGACTGAAGTACAGATTCAATGCAAAGATCTCAAAGCACTGCCTCAGCAAAACAGTTTTCCTTGCAAAAGTTGCAAATAAGATCCTTCAAGGAGGAATGTCTGGTCATACTTCTGTACCAAAGGAAGGATGACAGCTTGCATGCAGATAGAGGAGCAGGAAATCCGTCTGCTCCTTAAGCAATTCAAGTAAGGGGGAAACCTCATTTTTCTATGAAGATCATTACTGCAGTGGCTGAAAGTAAGCTGCAGCCTGACATGAAGTGTTGATGAACAAAGAACTAAAAGTTTAAAAGTGGAACATGTTACGCATAATTAAATATGGATCCTTACTAATCAATAGTGAGTGTATAATTACATTTCTCAAGGTTATTTAGGCAGGGTGTTGTGAAGAGACAGAGTGAACAGAGTCAAGTAGGTAAACTAGAGAATCAAAAATGTGCTCTGCAGTGCTACTGAGGTTGTTCGCAGTCAGTCTTGTCATACTTGAATGGCTCACACTGGAATTTTTACCAGTTGCCTCATTAAGAAGCCACGAAGCAAGGTTAAGGAGGCCTTCAAGCATAAGCAAAGTCACTTAAGCAATGCTGCAAAACCACTCCAGCAATGTTGACTGTGTCTATCTTATTCTAGGATATCTGTGCATTTCTACACTTTGAACACTGGTAAACAGAACCAGATCAAATTCCTTGAACAGTGCTTTAAACAGGTTTGATAAACCCATCTCTTTAAAATGGTAACATGAGACATCTTCAACATTTACGACTAAAATGATAACTTCCTTGATGGAAGATTCTGTTGCAAGTCTACATCTGAACTACTAGACATGATTACAACAAAAAATAGTATTTAGAAATACTTTAAAGAGAATGACATAGCAATGTGATAACTTGAAGATATTGGGTGTGTTTATTAATACCATTCTGCCCTTCAGAGACAAAAGCAAGCAATATAATTTTTGCTAAATCCGGAGTTAAAAAATCAACACCTGAAAAAAACTCCTCCCACAAATTACATATATTTTAAAAAAGAAGTCATGTGAAGCAGCTTTGAAACTTTTAATTTTGTCATCTTTTGCTCAGCCATTTGGATCCTATTAATGTGAAAAGAATCCTGCATTCATATGCCACCTCTCGAGGGCAAGGGCTCAAATGCTCTGTGCAGTACTCTGAGAGTGCACACACATCCCATCCAGGACTGGATGGATTTTAGGTGGGGTTTTTGTTCATGAAACCTAGATCGCCATCTTTATATTCATACAGAGACATTACTCATACTGATTAAACTTGACAGGAACCCCAAATATACACATACAACGTATGTCATATATATGTACAGTACTTATATTGAACTTATTTAAGAGACTAAGAGGAAAAAATGCCAAATGGATAGAACTTCAGATGAAGATTTCACTTCTACCTATCTGCAATTGTATGGCTTGAGCAAATTCAGTGTTACTTTTTCCCTTAAAAACAAAACAATTACTTATGTGTTTTGTGTGGCATTTTGAGATTTCCTGATGAGAAACCTTTAATCCCTGTAGACGCTGAAGGTTACTGCAGATTTCCATCAGACTTTTATAAAAAATTTAAATCACAAGGATGCAAAATAGTAAATATTTTCTCACACAAAAATTTTTTATTTACCTAAGTGTTCTCAGCACAATTGCTAAAGTAAGTGAAAGCCACCTAGAAATCAGATTGCTTCAGTTGCAATTCTTTTGACTCTTCCCTGTTGAAAATTTCCTATAAATTTTTGTAACTGTTTTAGCATCACATCTTCATATTAGCACTAGGAATGTATTTGTCGATCATATCTTTTTCCAAACTCTATTGTTCATGAGTTCTGATAAGACTGGATGGACAATAACTGGCCTATAAACAGAAAGAGTACCAGCATAACCGTACCAATAAATGCATTAAATTTGATCAAGCACAGACTTTGCAATAAACTACTACGGTTTTCCATTACATGCGTATTCTCTCCCCATTGGACATGGCTGTGCCGGGTGAGGTGCACTCCAAGAGTGCTGGTGCTGGGTATTCCTCAGCTGGCAGCTGCTTCAGTACTGACACAAAAACTAAATGTAAGTAAAGGGGGTTGTGTGTATCTCAGTGTAAACAGCTTCTTGGCCCACATACTTTTGAGAAGTTGTTTAGGAACAATAAACCAGAAGCCAAGCTTCTGAGGTAAGGAAAATACCTCATAAATATGAACAGGACATCTCTTTATTTAATTTCCCTTAGAAAACAGATACAGAGTTTGATTCAGAAGTGATTAATAGAATTTCCTAAATTAGATTGTCACTCTTAATCTAAGCATATATAAGGAAGTGTAAATGGATATAAATTTCATATTACAGAGATGCAAATCGTTTTTGTTTAAACAGACTGCCAGCACCCTGACCACTGGGTTAGCTCCAAGTGCCCAAGTCAGATCTGGGCTCATGGACTGTAAGCAAGACTTCTTCCAGACTCATGAAGGGCAGGAAGGACAGCAGCCAATGGATTTCACTCATTAATTCACCAAGAAACCTCAGTGCAGAATCTTATTATTTAATTTGTCAGCCAAGCTGGAATCACTATGCAAAGCTCACAGCTTGTTTTACAGTGCAGTTTAATTTCCATATAGCCGAACACTCCCCTTCACCCACCTACCAAGACCAGGTCTGCTTTTTGCTGTAAAATCTAGGCATGTTAATAACAGTAAAGGCAAATTCTTTTCTCACTGTTCTTACCTTATCTCTAAGGTATCTCTTGCTGTCATGAATTCTCAGAGGAGAAACACACCAGATCCTGGATGCTGGAAAAGAGAAGAGAGGGAAAAATTCTTATCAAGAATTTTGTTCTAAAAAGCACTTGAAAGTTTTAAATGCTGCTGCACAGGCTATTCTCTTCTTGAACTGAGCCTTAAAAAACCTTTTCTTTATTTTTCAGAGTTTCAAATTAGACAACCAAGTGCGTTGCAATTGCTTCTGAGCTGCTTGTAAGTGCATAGTAATAGTAAGGCCAGTCCTCCAATACTGCTTGGCTGATGAAAGTGAGCATCACTCTCATTTGCCCTCATTCAGGGGAAGCCTTAATGGGAAGCAGAGTTCAAAAGAAATTGGCACTTTGAGAAAAATGGCTATGTGGGGAAGAGCACTTTTGTTAATAGTAATTGGAGGACATACGGCAACATCTTTTCCAATTGTCTGAAAGTCTGTAGACAATCCAAAGCCCCATTTACCCCCATTTTCTACCAAAGTAATTCCACTGACTGTATTGTAATGATCCTTACTTTACACCAGTGTTAGGAAGAACAGGGTTAGACTCCTGTGTTGAAGTCTCTAGTAAAGGTGCAAATATCTAAAATTCAGAGAGAGCAGACATCTAATTCAATGCCCACATTATGCCTAGAGGTCAAGGTTCTAACAACGAGGACAAAAACTAAAAAGACAGAAGAAATGTTACTTTGACTCAGTGTCTCACTGTAAAATACCAGAAGCATAATGACATAATCTTAACTTCAGCAAAGAATACAGAAGGTGACAAGGTTATTTCTTTTTATCAGCTGAGATATCTTCTGCGACAAAACTACTGTTCTGCAGTGCAGCCTACTTCATCCCCATACAAATGCAGAACAAAGAGAGCAAAATCAGAGCTTTTCTCTCCCATATCCTTCCATAGCATTATTTGGAGGTAGATTTCAGCCAAGCTGATGGTCTTTCAGGACATATTTTACCCAGTAATTTCATAAGTACATTATTAGACAAAATTATTTGCAAGCACATAGTTGAACGGTAAAATCTCTTCATTCCTAGAGTGTGTCAGCCCTCAGGTAGGGAAAGGTGAAATTTTTGGCAGTTCTGCTCTATCTCTGCCTTCCTTGCCATTTGCCCATATTGATTCTGCAGTTCTGATGTGTGTTAAACTTATGAGCTAATAACTAAATATTGAAGAGTATTCTTTAACTTAGATATGGGTCTAAGGGATGAGTGATGATTACTTAATACCAGTTTTTAATTAGTTTGCAGAGATTTGTAACCTCAGGAGTCTGAATCCCCAAGCCATCATTCTGCTGTTCCTTTCTCCCTATAACTGAGTTTGGGTGAGGAACAGTTGTATTATTACCATAAATTACACCTGCTTCTCCAAACAGAAAATAAGAACCGAGAACCAGGGGTCCAGCTGGGAACCAGTTTAAGAGAACTCTGCCCCTGAAATGCTCTGTGCTCCTTATTCTTGCTGTTGTCGTTCCCTCAGTCCTACATTCGACCATTTGTGTGTCCACACCATTAACGAGACACATGAAAGAAACCATTAAATTATAATAAAAAAGGAAAAGCTGTGTTGGATAGCTGTTCTGCTGGTGTAAGTGAAAGGACTGAAGCCCTTTCTGGAAGGGAAAAGGGAAGAACAAATGCAAGAAACCGAGTCAGGCTGGGAGCACTAATGCAGTATCCAAGATGTACTCCTAAACAGGCCTGACATGTCAACAATTTGACTCTTATTTCAAGACTATTTTTTAAGTCCTGATATTTTCTATATAAATAGTATAAGACCTGTCCTTAGGTATTCTAGTGCACACAACAAAATAAAACATTCTAGTGATCAATCTCTGCAAAAAATAATTGTGAACCCTGAAGTCCTAGACTTCAGTAATTGTTTCTGTAGCCAGTTTCTGACTAAATATGGTTTACACTCCTCCTTTGTGTTAGTACAAAGAGTACCACTGGATAGAGACAAAAGGATGAATTCACACATTACTTCTGTTCCAAACACCAAATTTTAAAAATACATTTTAGCACATTTATCAAGAAGCAAAGAATGTGAGTTTGTACAAGTCCAGAGCCTGCTTCAGCAGCTGTAGAAGTGTTATCCTTGCTAGAGAAAAAAATATTTGACTTTCCAGGGCTTCTTTCACTTCAGGGCTTGATAATAAAGCTAGGCTTGGAGACATTTTCCTTACATAATTCTTAGGAAAAATGGGGTATGGTAAAACAGCTTTTCAAAAGGTGTTTATTTTAACTCTTCAAGCCTCCTCAGCAGATGCTATGATTTCCTTCATTCATTTGTTTAACTGAATTTTGAAGTCCATCAGTAACCAGAGCAGGTCCTTTCATTCTGGACCGGTGTTCTTGAGATGAGTTGTTTTTCCTGTAAAGCTGATCACTCAGAGGATATGCTTCTTTTACTGTCTAATGCCAAACCCTCCACAGGATTAAATATGCAAGAAAAACATTTCTCCCCAGTTTTAAGATTTGCTTTCATTTAGTTTATTTGGTTGGATACCATCTCCATAATTAGTCTCTTGAATAAAATTAAGTCAAATATACTGCACTGGCTCAAGTAATATGAAGTATTTTGTATTCAGAAATGTTAATTCAGCCACTGAAAAAGTCATCAGTTTTTAGTGGAAAAAGTTACTTCTCTCTGATCACTGAGCAAAAGACATCGGAAATTACAAATTTCAAGATCAGTTCATAATGTCATTAGGCAACATGTCAGAGATTGTGACATGGAGAAGATGAGAAATACACTTTATCTTCATTCCTGTATTTTTTGTCTATATATCTCCTTTTGTATTGTGACATCCTACCTCTTTCTTGTTTCACATGAGAGTAGACAATCCAATCTTGATAGCCTGGCAAGCAAATCAATCTATTTTGTATGTGAGTTTCTAGGAATATTATGTATGGAATGTATTTAGTAATTTTTGCTTATTCTTGTTTTATGTTTTAAGAATTTTTTACTTTTCTCATGACTCATATTCTTAAAATGACTGGGGAAGACTACAGAATGTTTTAACATTAAAATTCTGGTCCTTGGGAAGGTGATAACAAAAGAAATTGTTATTAGGAAAACATACATAGCTAAATACAAAGATAGCATACCACAAATTTCTGGCAAGTTGTTAGTTTCTCATACTTGAAGTTTTGTTAAATGTACTTGAAGGGAAATTCCAATTAAGTAATGACTACTAATGTCCCTGGGCTCTTAAAGATTAAAACGATAACAGGAGTGGGCTGAACATTTTACCTTATGCCAATAACACCAGCTAATAAACAAATCCAATTGAAATGTATGAGAACTATGGATTTCTTTATATTTTCTAAGGATTTCTTCACATTCAACCAATTTCAGCTGGGAAGTGCTCAATTATCTGAAGACATCAGCAGTACAACGTGCTCTTAATAACAAATAAATCTTATAGCTGAAAATTTAGCATATGGATGTTAGCAGGTCTGTAGGCTGTAGGTGGCCCTATTTATTTTGTTTCATTCCTTGCTTTTGCACCTGACCATTGTGTAGCTTTTAAAAGTAATGGATACAATTTCCTAGAGAAACTGAATCACTGCTCTGCCTTATGCTCCTTGCATTCTGGTATTCAGTAATGTGCTCATAGATTTTCATATGCATGGTTTGCCAATCTCACTTTGAATTCCTATAGTTGGTCACACACAACCTCCTTCACAGCTTTGTCTTCATGTCACTGCACTGCAATCTTAGCTAATGTAGTCCTTAAAAAGCATCCTACTCATAATTTCCAGTAAAAATTATTTTGTGAGAGTCAAACTAATTCACCAGAAGCCTTACTGTTATTGCAATACTTGGTCTTGAGTGTGTCCAAATTTATGTCAATCGCTTGTGTGCTCCTGTGCTCTCCTTGGTGTGAGGCACTGCAATATTTGTGCAGTGTTCTGATACCTGGTGCTACTTTAAAATAACAGACAGCTCAAAGGACGTGGGGAATAAAACCAAATGCACAGGGGAGGATGTACACGTAAGAGATCAAATTCTTCCAATTTACTGCATATCAGTATTCTCTAGGACCTGAGTTATCTTTGTGTGTGTGTGCATTTGTTTTGCTTTAAACTCAATTTACATTTATGCTGTGTGTGTGGTTTCTCAAGAGTGAACAGGGAATAATATCCTATGGTTCCATCCTAAAACATCAAAACTCTCTATACAGTAACCACAGAAAGGATCCATTCCCATTGTACCAGGAATAAAGGTTGTTTTCCTTTTCTCTCAGCCTCTGAAATCAAAATCACCATGACAGCTTTCTGCAGCACTGAGCTTAAACTTAAAGTGGTATTATTTAAAAGATGTTTTATTGCTCTTATGCAGTACAAAAGTAATAGAGAGGTTGTGGCTATTACACAAGACATATCACTTTGGGGAGGAGGCATCTGCAACATGCTTTCAGCAAGCGACCCATCCTTCCAGAGGTGACATGCAAAACATCCGAGTGGTATTTTTAACAGGGAAGGCTGGTATTTTGACAAACTACACTTCTCTCATTGAAAGTACACAGGCAGTGGCCAATGTAGGGTGAAAGTTACGGGCAGTGACTGTGGTGTTAATAGACTGGATGGCAGGTTGGCTGGTGTTCAGCCCAGTGAGCAATCTATGTCTATCAGCTCACATTTTTTTTCCCTCCACTATCAGACAGTTGGCTCTTTATCACTTCTCCTGTGGTCGGCCCAGAGGAGTTTAGGTAGACATTTCTCCCTTTAGAAAGGGGAATGTGAGCACAAGGTTAGGAACAGCTCTTGACACTTGCTTGAATAGACCACAAATCCCCTTTGCCAGAAAGTCTGAGGCACCAAATCTGTGAGGATCATTTTGGAAGCTCTGTCTTTGAAGAAGGGATGCTGTATTGCACAAGTCTCTCATCACTGTGTATGAAACACGAGATGAAAATATCAGGCACTAGTGTTATCTTCAACTAGGGACACAATACATAATTTAACAAGAGAAATTTTGTAGGAGTAATTGGGTCAGCATGTTCCTGTGCCGCCTTCTACTGTTCTAGCAATACTGTAGTAGTTTTTATACCATTGTAGTAAATTTCCAAAAATTATTTAGAACTTCACATACTTGATGAAGGACTAATGCTACTGAGAGTAGCATTATGAGCTGTACTGGTAAAATACATTATCTTTCTCAGGAAAATTTACCTTTTTTTCAGCATTAGGTATGTGGCTATGCTTCTCTCGATATAGTCCATATTCCCTTTCTACAGAGGTATATCCATCTCTGAAGGAGTGGGACTCACCATGAGGAAGGAATTCTCTGAAACAGCATCTAATATAACAAGTGACACAGGGTAATAAGTGCAGGATAAACATGTGTTCCCTCTTAGACAAATTGTGCTTTGCTTTTTGGGCAGTAGTGAGCTTCAGTAAAAGTGGAGGGGATCAAAAAGAGTGGGAAAATGCGGTAGGACACAAAACTGCAAGATCAAAGCCTCTGTCTAATGCCCCTTGATTTTATGGCGATAATTCCCAAGTTTTCTAAATTCTTTTAACAAGTATTCCCTCAAGAAGTGTCTAGAAGCTGTTGTGTAGAACTTAGGAGAACCTGAAGGGAAATTCTGTTAATGTCTAAAATAAAAAGCACACTCCAAAGCACCATAGTTACTGCAGTGGTGGATCAATATAATGAAGTATAGCTTTACATTTAATAATTACATAATCAAGATAAACACTGTAACATGATAAGGTGAAAATACGTGATTCATAACAATTAACGATAAAAATAAGCCCCAAACCACCATTTGGTAGAAATCGCTTTATATTTATAACTATTGTGGTGTTTTAAGGTACATACGACTTTTTCCAGAAATTTACCTGTGTCTGGATACAAATAGCATACCAAGTACTAAAGATTTGTTCATTTAAAACATGTGCAATACATTTACTCATGTCATACCATTTGCTGTGTTTGTTCTCACCCCCATAATTACCTCCTTTGCTACTACTACTGCACATACTCTCTCCCCTCACTTTCTGTTATTACTGACCTTCTCCACATCCTCTCAATCTTGCCACTCCTTCCTTTTATTACTTCCTGACACACACAGACACATACACACCACTCCACACTTTCCTGCTTTTATCCATTTGCCCTCATTGACAGACTGCCATTTGTGCCATTTTTTCTGAAAATTCTGGAATTTTTTTGCACCTGTTTTAAGGGGAAAGAATGATCCTGTGGTTAAGACACTCAGTTTGTATTGTAGGGTTCAGATTTTGCTCCCTGGCTTCCTGCCCAGTTAATGTAACATGGTTTTAGTGTAATTGAGAATAAGGAATGCTATGTATGTAGAACTTTTAGCAAATCACTTAAACAAAGTGCTTGGATGTCTGAAAGCTTTCTCTAAGGTATTCGTTGCTCTGCAATTCCAATGGGAGTTGAGGGCATGCAACACTGTGTAGGACACGTTCATCATGTTGAAGGATTGGGCTTAGTTCACCACCTGCAAAAGGGGCTAATTCTTAGCTCACATAAGGCTTATGATGATGAAAACATTCTATTAATGTTCATTATGTGTTCCTTTGCTACGGTAATGAGTGCCAAGAAATAATTCTCCCAGTAAGATGAATGCCTGCTAAAATAATTCTGCTGTAACAGATTAAATTCAGTGCAAGGTCACCAGTCACCTTCCTACAGCACCCTTTGTCTTTAATAGGTTCCTAACATGGAGTAAGTCTTTGGAGGAAAACTTTAACATTAAAGTCCTTCCCTGTAGGAGGAACACATCTCAGTGGCCTTCAGCACAGAAATGTGCTCCTGTGCCCATGGTCACAGTTCCCAGGTGGGTACTGTGCTGTTTCTTACATGTTTGGGTGGTTAGATTTCACGTTACGAGTGTCTACAGGGCAACAGCAAGGCTACTTCTCTTGATGTCATGTTGAGTTCAGAATAGCAGATTCCAATTCACATTATGTAAATTACCTCTGGATTAAATACACTATTTTTATTACAAATATACTCTTTCCTAATTCCACAGTTGCAGCAATCTAATTTATTTTCCCTTTCTCTTATTTTTTGAGTCACTTCTTCATTTCCTATGTCTTCCCTATAATTTGGCTCCCAGCAATTATTCTATATAATGGCCATTTCATACTTTTCATCTTTTACTTTCACTTACATCTTTAATAGGTAGCTTAGCTGATACAATCTTTCCTCCTCAGTGCAATTTTTCATGAGTTTGTTTTGAACTCCCTGTATTTCGTAATTTCCTTACCTGTGCACAGATCATAACTTCCATTTTAAAAGCTTTTTTGTTTCTCCATTTTGAATGCAAGAAATGGAGTTTGTGCACATTTATGTTTTGCTGCGTGTGCCTGAATGCCTTGAAGATGTGACATGCTATTTTTACAGATTTAGGGTGTACCTCTCAAGTGTATTCAGAAGAGAGAATGGCAAAACTGTAAAATTCCTCCTTTCTTTCAGGAAACTGGTGACATGAAATATATTGAAATAATATGATGTTGTTATTTTCCTCTTCTCAGGTGGCATAGCAAAGAACTGGAGAACTTTGGAATAGTTTAATCTTGAACTAATTCTCTGAGAACTATGTGAACTGAGTGAACTTGTAATAAAGGAACCCACAGGAAGGTCCTACATGATACCATTGGTGACACCACATTTCTAGCCTTGCTTTTATCTAGAACTGCACAAATAAGCTCTAATCTCCTTTCTGTTTGGCAGTAAAAATGATGGATAGGGTTGTTTTTTTGTAAGAAAATTCTACAGTAGCTCAAATGATCAAAATGAGTGAACCTCTTCCACAGACAGAGTCTGCCTGGTGCATGGACAGGGAAGCCATTTTGATCCCATATCAGCTGGGGTTTCCAGTATATAAAATAATATTAAAATTACCTATGCTATTCTCTTCTTATAATCTTAGCTCTAACAACTACCATTTAAAATGATAACTTTCAGGGGCTGAGTAACTTCGTGGAATCATTATGGATCAGTAACTGGGTAAAATGTAGCTCCTTTTTTTACACATATTGGAGGGTGAACTCATATCTCACAGAGTTCAGGTTCTTCATTTCCCAGATAATGACAATGATTTAGATTTTTGTATCAGCAAAACTTGACATGGTACCTGCAGTTTGATCCCGCACAAAATCCAGCAATATGAGTTTTAACTGACGTTATATTTATAAGGAATGGAACATAAATAGCATGCTGTCCTCTGATATATTGGCTTGGAGGTACTACAGCACAATAGGTTACACCACGTTTGTAACTCAGCTGCTCAGAGGCTGTGGATCACCAAAGTGCTGTTCTTTTGCAATTACATTTCCCGGCAGGCTTTGAGCAGCAGAAGCCTGTACTGTCTCCAGTGCTCTTGACTGTGTTCATACCATTTAACACTTTGGCTCAAGTTCTTCTTGCATTATCTTGGCAGAATACACAGCCTCCGGGAATCCTAATCTTTTATTTAATCACTTTATCTTTTCCATTTCATCCCTTTTCTACCCTAATTATTTATTTTTCATTAAAGCCAGTACACAAAGATCAAGCTGGTAGAATATGTTCTGTAACTGTCAATCAGTAGGCATAAAAAATACAAAGTGTGAATAGTTATATCAGCAGCCTTGCCTGCTGAAGTTATCTGCATGGCAGAGATGTCAGAGTATTGTTTCCAAGCCTGACTTCTACATGCAGGGAGTAGCAGAGCATATCCTGGCCTCTTTTATCTTCCTCAGGAGAGCAGCCAAGTGGCATAATCAATTCTTCCAGGATTTTGTCTTTCACCTGATGTTTACTTTGCTCACTGCCTAAGGCTTTGCTGTTCTTTTTCCCCTTAAAATGTATTTACTTTTAGACTATATGAAAAATAGCTGCAAGTTTTACATAGTGATATATATATATATATAAATGGGCTATATCAATAAAGACCAGGGTATTTCTTCTTTTCTCTAATTACCACAACAGTAAGCTTCCCTCAGTTGTTCAGCAGTAGTCAAGCAAACACAAAACTACTGCTAAAATATAGGAATAACCTTCTTTGTACAAGCTAAAGAGGGAATTTTAGTAATCCAGACAATTTTGATGGGTGTGTGGTATATATTATTGCAGCTAACAGAGGTCAAACATTAGAGATGTGGCTCATCTTGCAACTCTTGGTTTTTTAAAAAATAAAATCTATGGCTAAGAAAATCTGCAGAGCATTTAAATAAATACAAGGTGATTTAGCTGACACAGAGTCAATTCATAAGGCAAAATTAAAGTTGGAAGACCAAGCTACATTTTATTGCTGTTTTGTTTTCGTACTGATTTAAATTCATAAGGCTTGAGGGACCATAACAGGATAAAAGTGACAGTCATGATAAGAAAATATTTCCTTTCATCCACATCAGTTTTCTTTCAAAGTTAATGTCACAAATTTGGGTTAATAGTTATAGAACATTTCTCTAAAAGCAATACTTTTGCAAAATATTTCTGTAGTATAATCTTATAGAAAATAACAAGTATTGCTAGTGAAATAAGAGGTGGAATTGGTAACTGACAAGTGATTAACGAGTTGATCAGGTAGGGAAGATGAAATATCAAATGTAATGAAGCAGGTTTCTGGCTATTATTGAATGCCAGAATTTTATTTTTTTTTGCCTCAATATGTGCTCTGTGTTTTGTATATGCAACTTACTCCAAAGTGAGCTTCAAATACAGAACAGAATCAGAGTCAGGTTCATCAGGTAACTGAAGAGACGTGTGTTTTATGTAGTTATAGAAGTGCTAATTACTGAACAGAAATAAAAAAATATATTTTAAGATTATTTTAAGGTAAAACTCTTAGAAGACTTTTAAGGTTGGTCACTTTTAATGGCATTTTAAATTTTATTTTACTTTTATCTGCTTTGTATTAAAAGGCTTAGTTTAAACATCTGCACAGGGATCCTCAAGTGAAAGAGCATCCTGCCTTATAAAGGAATATTTTCCAATACTTTCTCTGGAAAACTTTAGATGAGAAGACTGGAAATGTGAATTTGGCCTTATATGTTAGTTGATTGAAGTAAAAATTTGTTCTCAGAAGTAATTTTGAATAGACTTATTTCTGAAAAAAGGGAATGGGCACAGATAAACAGTCAAGATTAGAAACAGAGTATATAATAAGAAAGACTCGGAACAGCTGGAAGTACCACAACAATGTAGTAGTTTCCCTGAATTTATGCTTATTTTAGACATCCCCATATTTTGCCTTAACTTTGAATTTCCTCATTTTCATGGGTGTTATTGGATTTTTTGTTATACACTCGGCAAATGTAGATTTTTCTAATATTTAATTTCTTGGAATACTAACACTGTGTAAACCCTCCGCCATCAGAACTGCCCAGCAAAGGAATACAGGCCACCAGAAAGGCATCACTGGCCATTTGGTGGCTGTGCAATCAGTGAACCAGCTCCTGACCAAAACCTAAACCCGAGGCTGTTTTGACGTCCTCAATCAAATGGAGAACAATTCCACACGGGAGGCATCCAGCAGCATTGAATTAACCTGGTGGCACTCTCTGCATCCTATCAGCAATAAATTTGCTCGTCATGCTTTTGAAATCCACTCTGAGCCAGACATTTTATCTTAGTCATAAAGTATACAAGTCCTTTCCTACAAACTGCTACTCACTGCAGCAGCTCAATGAATAGGGTTCTGTAGGTCCCCTTTGCGCTGAGCAAAGGTATTGTTATACATATTAATGCTTTTTAAGGGGCTCAAGTTTTGTCAGCCACACAGTAACTCAAAGGATTTATTACAACATATGAAAATTTCTTGCTTAGAAAGGTTCTTCAGGTTGTGATTATAACAGGACTGAAAAATTATTTTAAAATCTGTAAAAATAAACAGAAACTAAAAGTGGGTAGCCTACGTCTACACTACAGCTAAAGTTCTGACTCCTAGTCATCCAAGGATTCCCACTTACTACAAAGAAATCATCTAAGTTCTGCCACTGAAGTATCATCACAGCCTGGCACTCAGCACTGATTGCAAAATTTACAAATGGGCTGGGTTGCCAGGTTGTTCTTGCTGCATGAGCTGGTTTAAACCTCCGAGGGCATGGCACAGTCGTAGTGATATGGAGGGCTAAGCGCTCAGTTTCAGTCTGTTTGACAGATTTAAGATTAAGACAAACAATGAAAAATGAAGAGCAAAAAGGAAGGCCTGATGAGGAGGAACTCATTCTGCTGTCTTCTACTTTAGAATTAAGAAATTGAACACCTGCTGTCTCAACAGCAGAGACGAGGGAGCACTTATATTTAAAGGTGCAATACTCAGAAGAGAAGTATAACTTTTCCAGGGAAACCCTGTGGCTACAAAATCTTATTTTTAATTATAGAACACAATTGTTTTTCTGATAAAAATAAGACATTCTGAACTTAAAACTGAGACAGTACTTTAGTTAGCTTGTGCATTGCATCACCAAGCTTGAGCCCAATATGATAAGCCTAGTAAAGTATGCCAGACTTTACACTACATGTCCTGGCTCTTAGCCATTTGTCATTACCTTAAGGTTATCCAAAATTCCATTTTAATTAATAAGATCATCCTTGCTTTCCTTCTGATAACACTTATTACAATTAGGTGGTAATGGCAACAGACCTAAAAGGAAAATAAAAGACAGCAGCGGTGCTATCCTGGTTTCAAGGGCTCTAAAAAAATGCATAAATAAAGGACAATAGAGATGGCCCAGTGGAAAAGCACAAAATTATGGGTGTGAAAGAATACCCAAAGGAGGTGAAAAGAAAGTGAAATGGCATTTGAGGTGAAAACTTTCAGCATAACCTCTATGATAAGCACTTCCATTCAAATAAAACTGAAAAATCTCATGGATACACTGAATTCTGCTTTCAGGAAAAGACAGTATTAGTTAGGTGATGGAGGTTATTTCACTATTATTTGTAATGTAACAAGAGTGGTACAAGAGGTAAATCTGTTAGAAAGATAAAATAGTTTCATTTGGATAAAATAGACATATTTAAAACTATCTCAAACATAGTTTACATCTGCTCCTCATACAAACCCAGGATAGGACTCACCGGCACATTTACATATTTTGTTTAGAAAGAAGAATCACAAGTGTGGGACACAGTTGCATGGTGGGACAATTTACCTCTAGATGTGAAATAAATAAAAATGCAAAAAAGTTCACAAAAATACTTTTCCTGCTCTGCAGAGTCTGTTAATAACTCATTTCCTAACTGCTCCTGATTTAGGGAAATGGGTAGTTGCTAATCCAATGATGCCATGATGATGACTATCAAATTAACCTATATTTCATAAAAGAGGATATTAAAGATTATTTAGAAATCTGTGAAAAAAAAACCTGCTGTAATTTATTGTGTTATTCTAAAAAAATACTCTACTGACTCAGAGAATTTCTTTAGTTCTTGTCATTTCAACTATTCTAATCACTGTACAATATGTAGGCACCTCTTCCCTTCCTAAAGCTTTTCTGTACTTCCTTTATAAAGTGGACAAAAATGTGGAAAACAGATACGGGTATGTTTTCAATGATTTTCATACAATCCCTTCAAGATTTACTTTTGCTGTGATCTAGGATACGTCTATGAATAAGGCCCCCCAAATAAACCATGAATAGAATAACCCTGAACAGAAGGCATAACTTGGAAAAATAAACATATTTAGTAGATATTAAGAAAGAATCATAGCAACAATAGGTTTGAAATTTCACTTTTCAACCACAGATTGACAGATTTGCCCATGTACCTTCTCATAAAATAGTTTAATCTTAAATCCATTTCTGAAAGCAGATGAGGCTCATAATAATAAGAAAATAAAAAGAAAATAAAGAAATAGAGAAGTGGCTGTTCCTGTGTTGTACAACAATGGAAATGAGATTAGAGATTTTACAGACTGTACAATAAAATTGAGACAAGATTTAGGCGAACCCAGTGAAACTCCACTGCCAATCAAGACTGAAAGTGTTTTCGTTCCTTTTAATGAGTATGCTATAATTCCACCAGAATATAGAAAAAATTTTCTTTTAAAAGGAATTAAAATGTTATTGATTTGATAAAACAAAACTAAATCTCAGTCCTTACTCTATACAGTTTTCTTTTCTCGAATGCTAAAATTTTGGAAAGTATATTTGCAGAAAGTATATTTGGTTTTAAAAAATATTTGAAAGGTAAGAATTCCAAAATCCAAATGCTTAGACTCAGAAAATCAATTTTTTGGTAAGTCAGTTAAATAAGGAAAAGAAAAAAATGTAATATGTCACCAAGGACTCCAGTAACACCAGAAAATAACTAGCCATGAACTCAATAATACCAATATTTATAGTGAATTACCTTGTGATATTTTTGATAAATTTTGCTAAAATTTCAAATTATTTGGGGAACTTATTAGTATTGGATACACTTGAAAAAATCATGTCATGATCATGAAAAAGTAAAAAACAACTCCTCCTCCATTAAGATTCCTGTAAAAATAGGTAAATTACTGTAAAATTACTGTAAGGTTAAGTAAATAGAGTAAGATACTTTCTTCAAATTACTAAC
The DNA here is from genome assembly GCA_013400975.1 of Atrichornis clamosus. Taxonomy (NCBI): domain Eukaryota; kingdom Metazoa; phylum Chordata; class Aves; order Passeriformes; family Menuridae; genus Atrichornis; species Atrichornis clamosus. The sequence goes on from WBMZ01002004.1 coordinate 79,977, forward strand.
TTACAGTGCGAAAATTCTGTGCTTAGACATTTGCCTAGAACAGGCTCAAATATTTGTATTAGCATATGGTAAATGTCCCAGTTCAGCAGCATGCTTATCTAGCAAATTATTTTAAGTGCCAATTATTTTCATGCCAGAAATAATGATATTTCCTAATCATTGTCTTAAAGCACACACTTAAGCAATCTGCTAAATAGGATGGATGTGTGGAATGTTGTGGTAACCATCAGAGACCTTAAAATTCAATTTATGAGAATTTCTCTCAATTGCATATAAATGTATATCAATATAAATGCAGTGCGACCTGAACGAAGCCACAGAGAGAAGTGTTTAATACAATTTTCTATAAACAATTGTTTTGGTGGATTTTCCAGAGTCTAAAGTTTCCATTAGTCTAAAGGACAATGATAAAACCTGCCAGGATGAAAGTTTAAATTCACACCAAAATCTTTGTTGGGTTTGTTTTTCATCAACCTTGATGCATTAGTTTATTTTCTGCCTGAAATAACTTATGTTCACAGAACAACTTTTTTCAGCATGAATGCTTATTTATAAACAGCCCTTGTTACAGGGCATTAGTATGGAAGTGCAGAGATAAACCTAGCTATTACTTCATTATATATTAATTAGCTGAGCAACTTCATCAGCATAACCACTGCCATCCAGGTCACAAAACTCCAGACTGAAAAATGAAAACCAATAGAAGATTATAATAAAATATGTACACTAGTTGTAGTGGGAATATTTATTCTCCTTGTGGCATAAAATGTTTGTGAAAATCTCCTGAAAAGAAAATGATAACATTATATTTTAGTCTCATGGAATATTAATAATTTTAATTTTAGAGAACAAAGCAAAAATGCATTTTCTGGGAATCACTGTGGCAGTGTATTACTGGCATTTCATATGCACTTGAACAATAAATTATCAAGGTTCTCATAAATCAGGTTAGCTGGGAAATAATACACAAGAATAAAACTATAAAGATCTTTCATTATTGCACACAGTCAAAAGGTGTACAGTTAAAGCTGCTCTGTCAGGTGGGATATATGAATGCTATCCTTTTCCATTTGAGTGAGGCTTTCCTTGTTTAAAATATTCCTTACATGCACCAAAATACCTCTGAAATTCCTCTTAGGTAGTACAGTAGGGCATTTAGAACTTGAAATTCTGCGCTATAGGGTCAGAGCTGCATTCCAACGTAAGTGTCCAGAAAAGGCCTAGGCATCCAATGGAATATATGATAACTTCCTTGCGCTTCCCATCTTTCCAAAGTGCCTATCATGTGTTCATAGTGAGCAGTACCCTTTTCATTGCAATTGATATGAAAAAGGAAGGAAGCAATTTTTCCTTCTGCATCAACTCAGGCCCAGAAATTACAAAGAAATATTTCCATAGTATGCAGGCTTACAAATCCCCAGCCACCATAGTGAAGTGGATTTTAAATCAAAGTAAATGTAAATTTTCCACTAAAACCCCCCAATATTTAAAGTGACAAAAAAAGGAATTTTTGTTGAGTATGGGTTATATAAGCACTCTTTCAAAACTGTATTAGAACACTGTAAAATAATTTGCACTTTTTATCTTCGTTTTGATCAGCTTCAATTTCCTTATGTGGGTTTTTCCCCCATTTAAGACATTGGCACTGTTTCTTACTTCAAATAGCGTACTCAAATTGGAATAAGAATTACAATAATTAGAAGTTATGACACTTATATTCTCAGAGTATCAGATAGAATCAGTTCCTGACTACTGTTAAAATTCACCTGTTAAAAATATTAACTGAATAGAACTCTGGGCCCTGATAACACATATTTACATTTATATTTTTGTCTTTCAGTTTGAACTTTGACGACATTAAATGCTTCATTGATTTTTTTCTTAAATATTTTCTTGGTTTATCACTAATGATGTCCAACCCAGGAATTTCCCGTCAGTTAACAACCATTGAGAAGAGAAAATTCTTCACCTAGGGTTCATTAGTACTTTGATATTTTTCGGAGACTTCCAAAGCGTTCTTGTATTTCAGGATTTTTCTGATCCTGGCATGTGTTTCCTCCATGAATGTAATCGCCTGTGGATGGCTGGATAACTTGAGAACTGTTGGTGAATATTCCCAGTAGTTGGACTTGACAATCCTTGTGGGTCCCTTTCAACTCAGGTTATTCTATGTTTCTAATTTTTTTTTTAAATTTAATTTCAGTTAAGGGAAAATGGGGGCATTCTCACATCCATTACTCATTTATTTCCCTCTGAATCACTTGTGTAGTTCTAAGCCTGAGAGTATCCCTTGTGGTGGGCTGGAGCAGAATCCTGGCAGGTTAGATGAACTTGTATTATGGAAAAGGCGTATCACATCACTGAGTGGCAGAGGAAGGGGCACTTAAACAGCTGCTTCTGAGGCAATAAAACTAAGCTATTGGATTCAAGACAACAGTTAGACCCACACTTTGCCTTTATTGGGATTGATGATGAGCCATTTAGAGAGGCAATCCAATCCTACTGCAATGAGAGTGCATGATGCTGTAATTTTATAGTTTGCATGGCCTATTTTAAATTACTAATATTTTACAGGTACAGTAGGAAATTGGAGCTATATCTTCATCATAATTTCTATGTTCATTAGCGGTAATGAATAGATATTATAAAATAACATTAAACCAATGTATTTAGCAAAAGGAAAGCGAGGAATATACTGCCAGGTTCAAAAAAACTGCATGCGTTTTCGCCTTGAAACACATCAGTATGTTACTGTTCTTGTAGAAACCAGAACCACCCCATTGTTAGGTGTTGCTTGTGCCTTTTCTCGAGGCCGGAAGGGTGTGAGGGGGTGAGGTCCAGGTGCAGCGACCTTCCAGGAAGTGTCCTTTGTCAAGCCACTCCTGCAGGATTCGCAAATCCCCTCGCACACAGCAGGCACTCCCTGCGAGGTGTGTGCAGGCAGGCACACACGCACACATACACGATCCAAGCAACCAGCGGAGACAAAGAGGCGGGAGGGGCCCTTTGTTTAGCCTTCCAAGGTTTCATAGGGGTCCACAACGGAAAAATTCCAGTGACAAAGAGCCACCAGATAGCTCGTGCAGAAGATTTTATATGGGGGTAGAGAGGGGTGGAGAGAGCATCAGGGTTCAATGAGGCGAGGGTCCAGGGGTGGAGAGAGGGTGGGGTTACAACCAATAGGGGAAGGAGAGGGGCGGAGAAAGGGAGCCGGAGCCAATGGGGAACTAAACAAGGGAGAACTTTCCAGAACTGGGGTAAGCGTTTACAAATGATTGACAGAGGGATTAACATAACGGGGTGTACACTAACCCGGAGATAAAATATTACATTAACTTAGGGGGAGAACCATAAGATACACTGAAGGGGGAGAAAACCTTAAAACAGTGGCAGTTTCAACTACCGCAGCAGTTAGGTAAAAATGGTGAAGGACCTTTTCACATCTAATCCAAGATGTATTTCACAGAGTCATAGTATCATCACAGTTGGAAAAGAGATCTAAGGTAATTGAGTCCAACCATTAATCCAGCAGTGTCAAGTTCATCACTAAACCATGTCTCTAAGCACCACATCCACTTGACTTTTGAAGACTTCCAGGCATGGTGATTCCATCACTTTACTGGGCAGTCTGTTCCAATTCTTACCTACCATTTTGGTGAAGAAATGCTTCCTAATATCCCACCTATACCTTCCCTAACGTAACTCAAGGCTGTTTCCTGACATCTTATTGTTACCTGGGAGAAGAGACTGAGCCCCACCTTGCTCTTTCATGTAATTGTACAGAACAATGAGGTCCCCCCGAGCCTCCTTTTCTCCAGGCTAAACACCCCCAGCTCCCTCAGTCGCTCCTCATGAGATCTGTGCTCCAGACCCTCTGCCAGTTCCTTTGCTCTTCTTTGGAGACATGAAACAACTTACACAACTTGCCTGAAGACTCAGCACAGGCCTAGTCACACAGATGCACATATTTTACGGCTCTCTGAAATATGCTTTAGTGCACCCTTTCCCAAATAAGCAGTGGCTGTCACACATAGATCTGCTGTTTATAACTCACAGTGTCTGATGAAGACAACTACTTGAGAAGAGCATCTCTCCTGCCATGAGCTGTTTGTGCAGGAATAACCTGTTGCAGGGATCTACCTGGTAGTCTACCTGCATGGAAAAATGCAATGTTTGTGTCCTGCTTTGAGAATATGTTTCATCCTGGAGTGTTCTTGATAATTACTATATTACTTGAGATGTGGTAAAAAGCTCCCATCTCCCAGATATGTTGCTCTGAGATCAGTTAAGAGTTGTAAACCAGATTTCACAGGCAGGAAAACTAAAGCCAAGAGTAAATTTAAGGGTCTGTCCAAAGTCAGATGAGGAGTAATGAACAAGTCTACTACCGCAATGAGACATCTTATGCAGCAAGATAGGAAGAGTTTAGGGGTCATATAGAGCCTATGTCCAGGACATAAAAGCTGGAGTGGGATAAGTTATCTCAGATAGGGGTGTAGATAATATAACCTGAGCAGCCTGGCCATTTGGACTGCCTTCTGTGAACTCCTAGGTCTTATTTCCCATCCATAGTGCAATGAATGACTTTTATTTGATTAAGGGGGAAAGCAAACAATTTGCATAGTTACTTTTCTCTCATCCCACTCTTTCCTTTTCTTATATTAGACCTTACTGGTTTTTTGAATCTGTGCTTTCATTCTATAAAAAAGATACCTTCCAATCTAAAGGAGACCTAAAAGTCTTCCCAGAGAAACTATTATATAAGTCATTATTGTAACTGTAGTTAGCTAAATAAGGAAGAAAAAGCTAGCAACTCAAAATGGCAATTCATCATCAAGTGTCTGCTGCTTTATGTGCTAACAGCCTTTCTCAGCTTCCTCTAAGCCATCTGCTTGTTTCAGCTATCTCTCCATACCACCAGGCTCTCCCACTGCACCCCTCTCCATCTCACACATTTGCCAGCAGACATCTCATCAGTACTCAGACTGGTAAGACTTTGTGTTTTACCTTCTAAACACTCTTGCATTTTTCCACAGACATATTTGTGTTACCAGGTACAAGTATGAGCAGATGCTGCTTATGCAGGAGAAAAAAACTTGAGTTAGCTCCTTTTTGTGTCAGGAAGCACTTCCAAATACCTCCATTAAAATAATCACCTCCATTAAAATAAGGTGTTGAGGGACAACAGAGAAAATCAGCAGATTTTAACAGGCGGGAGTAGATGACAGGTACTTAGGAATGACAATAATATAGTGAAATTAGGAAGCAAATCACATGTGGATTTTTTTCCTCTTACTGCTACCAAGAGAAGTCTTTCTTTTGCTATTTTAAAATATAGACTTAGCTGAAAAAAATTTTGTTGTTGTCAGAGTAGTATTTTACAAATGCTAAGCTACAAAACTGCTGGGTAGTGGGAGTGAAATGCAAAGGAATTGCAAATGTAAATGTATAGGATCATGAAGAGTATGCAAGCTGATATTCCAGATGTGTGGAAAATAACTATTACAGCAGTAAATCACAGCATTGTAAAGCACGAAAATGAAGGCTAAGTACTTGCAGCCATTTGCAAACAGCAAACTCTCAGCTATGAAAATGTGGGTCATTAATTTAATAAATCATTAGGAGGAAAAAATGGAACAGGAAAGATAAAGAGTTGAATGCTGGGTTGAAAAGAGGATCTTGTGGAGGTGAGCAAGACGAGGGTGGGTGATACACAAAAATGGGTGGAGCATAGTTCCCAATAGCAGGAAGGACCATGTCCCAGGAGGAATCAGCATGTGCTTGGCAGAGAGGAGGCCCTCTGCAAGGATCCCAGAGGCACCTTGGTCAGTGGAGACAGGCTGAGCATTGCCTCTGTTCCCAGGGAAGATTTTGTCTTATGGGACCTGTAGGGATCACTGAGTCTGTTTGCTCATTTTTAAGGAAGAAAACTTTAAATGCGTCTCTTTGATATTGGACTGCTGTTGAAAAGACAGATGGGCAAGAAAACAAATATGAGTAAGTGCTGGTTCCTTCCCATGACTTATTATTTACTAACAAATACTGTTCTGATACTCTTCTGGAAATTTCTGAACCAGAGAGTATCTAGATACTGTGAGGGCATTTCCTTATTTACTTTTTTGTTAGCAACCAACCAAATACATATGGAGACACAAACTTGAAATAGCTAGGAGGTTTGGATTGGCAGAGATGTTTTCCTGAAAAATGGATTTTTACTACAGTTATCCAATATTTAATATAGTGCTCATAACACCCTGGATCAAAATATTGCACAAAGCATAATCCAAAAGCCACTATGCTGACATAACTCGAGCTTGAAGGCATAAAAAGCCCCAGAAAAATTAAGACCGTTCATCTTTAATATCCTAACTTCTTTAAAATACAACAGGCTGTAATTAGGGTCATTTATACACTCCTGAAGAAAACAGAAGTTAGTTCCAAATGTGCTGGCAATTAAAATCTGAAGAGTTTAAAACTTCCTTGTCAGCTTAGTGCAACTAGTCAAATAGTATAAGATGTAAGAGATTCACAACTCTTTTCCAAATATAGCTGAGAGGTCGCTCCAGTAATACTTGTGGGATCATTCTATTATTTGCAAGTATTGCAGATTTAATCAAACACGTTTTGCAATCATCTAGAATATCTTTTTCTAATTATTTTTGTAGTGATCACTTTCTTCAGTGAACTTCAGTTCCAGACCCATTCTTAATTTTTTTCCTTTCATTCAAATTTTTTAATACATAAAACAAGCAACAGAATGCACATCCTCCTATGCTGAACAAGCCACGGAATGCAACAGTTTGCAAGCAGACTTTGTGGCATTAAATTCTTCATTGAAACCTGTGAGTAATGTACATATATGCACAGATAGCAGGATCTGTTTAAGAAAATACAAGGCTACCTCTATCAGATCAATCAATATTTCAATTACACCTCCTTAAATCCATATCCTGACTGAAGTGAATAATTTTCAAACTTTTGAGCACTCTGATGTAAAATGACTGCATTTTCTTCCATACTTTACCCCTTTAATTCCCTTTTTATACGCAATGTCTTGAACTCTACACAGACATGCCAGTACTGCAGGCAATATTTTAAAGGCTGCTGTAGGAACTACCTCAAATATCATCCATCAACCACAAAATGAAAGATTATATCACAGTGACAGGAATAGCAATTACAATACTCACTATCTTTTATTAAGCTTTAAAAGTAATTAAAGCTGAAATCTGTCACTGGCCTTATAAAAGTGATCACCTGTATTTCTTTTAATTCTGCATAAGTTAAACAAATATTTGATGTTAATTAAAAGTGTGGGTTTATACTTGCATTTTATTGAAAATAAATTTGAGATAGTGTGTATATGGATGACTTTTTAGCCCTGGTGTAGAATAGACATTTTATTAAACACTGACAAGCAATAAAGCCTGCTGTTCTGAGAAAGGGAAGGATACCCTCTTGGCCATCATGCTTTTGAGAAGCACAAGGGATTACCTTGTATTCAAATGGCATAGAAGGTAGAACTGCAAAAGAGCAACGAATTAATTAGGGCAATCATTTTGAAGAGCAGTTTCAAACCCCATTTTAATTAGCAAATAAAGTAGAATACTAACTCCTTAAGAACTATTTTTGCTTTCTGATTTACTGGATGATGGCAGTTATACTCTGTTTTGTTACAAATCACAGAATCTAGTGCCTCATTTTGCATGCAAAGTGCATTAAAATACTTTCTTTCCCATTCTATAGGGGCCTTAAAGATATATTACAATGGTAAAGTCTGTACAACCCAGCACAATTATTTTCTAATTAGCATCCTTAAATGTTGCATTGTGGTCTGAATCAGTTTTAGTATTGTCAGAGTTCTAGAAACAGCTGCATCTGTACAACCCAGGCCACATGTGACAAAATTAAATTGGCACACTTCACTGTCTAGACCTTGTGCTCCTGGAAGTGATAGCCAGCTCAGTACCTCAGAGAGAAGACTCAGCTGTCACTCACTGACCCATTAATGCTCAGGTTGCATCCTGCAGTGTCATAGTCCTCATTCTCACAAAGATAGTGCTCCCTGGAGATCCCCAGTACCTCTAGGAATGAGGGAAGGACAGCCATGACAGCAGCACTATCCAACAGGACAGTACAACATAGCGTGAGAGTGCCTTGTGGTACTATCCCAAACTAGAGTGGAAATCCACTTTGCTGCCCTGGTGAGCCAGTTTTAAATGGGATATCATCACTGACAACTGTCAGTGTCCCCTCCAACATCATACACACATGCACATGCAAAAGGCCACTGCTGAGCACCTGTAGAAACACAGTTTGATCAATCTGTGCTATGGACCCATCCAGTGAGGTGTTAAATGACACAAACACCTGCTCATGCTTCTCAAATGTAAAGGGGAACTGTTGGGAGAAAAAGGAAAATCATGCCACAAAAAGCCAGTGCTTTCCCTCTCTTTATCCAGAGCGCTGTTGCTGCCTGTACACAAAATAATTTGAACATACTGCAGTGCACTGTTTAACATAAAGGTAATATTGCTTCAGGCTTATGTAGGTTTTACGCTATGGGGAAAAAAACCCACAGGTCCAATTCAATGCAGAAGAAGGTAGTGTCAACATCACCCCTATCTGTAGAGCTCAGGCACATTTCCCCTGCAGTTTAACATGCTGGGGATTCACGGCATATATATGATTTAGGCCACGCTGTGTGCACTGGGAAATTAAATCATATCTTACCTGTAGTAGCTTGTGGGTGTGTGTGTAAACCTATGAGTACAAGTCAAAGTATGTACGCAGTGTGTACGTGTGCAAGCACACATGCACATAGGCAGAAAAAGGAGAGAAAGAAACAAATAAAACCAGACTGCAACTTAATGGAAAAGATAAATTCAGACACAATTACAGCTGTGAGGCAAAAACAAAAGTCCCAATTCAGTGGATTATGTGGAGAAAGAGCCAGTAACAAGGTTTTATTTCTGAAGATTCACACTTCTCATTTTCTGTCTTCTCAAAAAAATACACCAATGACATCCCATGCAAAAAAAGTCACAGAAAAGAATGCAAAAAATCAATAACAACATAACATAAAAATAGTTATTTTTAAAAAAATAAATAATTCTTTGCTGGTATTGTTACAGGGGAGTCAAACTCTATATATTGCAGACCCCATGTTCCAGCCTCTAGGTGATATTCACTAATGGACATAAAATGATGTAAAAGAATTCTGCCCCCCAGGTTTTGTAAACAAAAACAAAAACAAAATCCCAAGGAAGAGAATAAAGGACAGACACTTGACTCCGCTCCACTTACTCTGGTCATACAGACCTGAAAGACAAATGAACTCTGCTGCTTAAGGTCTATCATGAAATTGTTTCTGGTTGACAAGTAGGCATATGATCTCAAAAAAGAAAAGAGAGCAAAAGCCCAGTTTGTAGACTTAGAAGTTCTACAATGATAGTAGAATTAGAAATATTGGAAAAATTTCTCTTCTGTGAGATCAGTACATGAGACATGAATGTTCTTGTTTTTGAACGTCTAGGTTTGCCCAACACTTAAATCCGGATCTGTTGCTGTTTCCCAAGTCCATCTGACCCTTTAGGTACATGCCTCAATGAAGTGAATGTTTATGCCTTGCCAAGTCCAGAGAAACAGCAATTTTATTATATGGACTTTACAGCATATCCACATGGGGGCCAATTAGTACTAAACAACACCCCGGCTCTAAAAGGTGACCTGGGGTAAATGAGCATCCTTGGGCTGAATATTTACATCACAGTAACTTTAAACTCAAAGTGTCTTCAGCGTAGCTTAAGCCCTCTCTACCATGGTGTCACAGGGGAGTAATGACTCTTGCTTTAAATGGGATTATTTCTGTTGCACACTCCCCAGCAATTGCTCTGCTGGGCAGACCAGACAATGAGCACCACTGCTTTCTAATTATATGATCAGAATCATCTGGGTTGTCCTAGTGCCCTTAATGAGATTGCACGGGAGTAGCTGAGATTTAGACAGATATTATAGAGATTTCGTCATAGTGCAATTCTAATTATAAAATTTCATAATGATGAACTACAGAATTAAAAAAGTAGACACAAACATATTATACTAATACGCACTTGAGCTATCAATTCAGAGCAAAACTAATTAGAATAGAATGCAACTCTCCTTTTCCTCGGGTACTGGCTTTGCAGGGCTACTAACACTGTTAAGCAGGAAGGATCCTATGCAGGCACTGAAGCCAGTTAATACGATTCTGGTCCCAGAAAGGAAGCAGATCAGTTGAATATAATGGCACCACATTATAGGCTCTCACTTTTCTCATTAGACACACACTTTGAAGGTTGAAAAGGGGATTTATTTATTTCATGCAGCACTATGTGTCTAGAGGTTATTAGTGATTAAAGCACTATTTTAGGCTTTTCCATGACAATTTTCTCTGGGGTATAATTTCACTATGGCCAATGAAATTATGAGAGGGAAGAGCTTTGCCTTATATACCTTAAACCCCAATGTTTCTGTCAGCATTTCAAGGAGGTTAAATACTTGCAAAGTGTTAAATATCAAGGTTTAGGCAGTGAACTGCACTGTCAGCTTAATGCAAGGCTGTAATCACAAAACAATGGTAAGGCCCACAGCCATATGATCAGAAAGGAGTGGGAGGTCCCCTCACTTTAGAGAGGCTTAAAGTTATTGCCCCCTCCCTGACCCTCACTTTGATGTGCTGAGATGCCCTCCTGCATTGCTTTTCTCTGCACGGTGGTCAGAGAAGGAGACAATCTGAAGAACAAGGAAGCCAACAGAGGGTTCAGCCTGCAAAGGTAATAGTTTGCCTCTGGGGGAAATACAACGACTCAGCTGCAGCAGAGAGTCTACATCTTTTTGAAGTACAACCAGACTGTGCTGCATATTCCAGCTGGCAGCTGCTGCCCATGGCACAGTGCAGAGGGATCACAAGAGAGCCTGGTGCACCACAGCTGCAAGGAGCTGGCAGCAGTTCCTGAAAGCACTGCTGTCCTACAGCACAATGGGGTGAGCAGAGAACAGCCCTCCCACATCCCACACCTTGTTCCTTTTTTCCTTAGACTCCCTAGCAAACTTTTTCAGCTGAGAGTGGGAATAGACTCAGGTCTAGCAGGAAAACCCTTGAGGTGTGGTTATATCACTTTCCTGAGGGAGCAGCAAAGAGAAGTGCCAGAGACCAAGCATGCCAGTTACCACGTTTGAGAGCAATGAGGTCTCAAAAACACAGTTTGAGATTATGCTTAATTCATAGAGGTAATGAATTGTCATCTTACTTCTAATAATAAAAAACAGAGGAAGTTTGAGTAAGAAAAATAAATCACAAAACCACCTGTTGCCCACTTGGTCAGAAGTGTACAAAGTGTACAACTTTAAACTCTCTCATTATGGTGTTGTTTCATATATATTTCCTATTCCTCTTCATTTCTTAAATGAAAAGAAACCCCATGTGGTAATCCTGTGAAACACAGCCCATGCCAGGAAAGACAATGTGCTCAGATATATAGCTTTTTCAAAATGTTACTTTAACTTTTAGTCATATTTTAGTTGTGCATCACTGATATCTTATTCATGTGGTCTCTCTCTTTCTTCATACATATGTGTACTTATAGATTCATACCTGCACTACTCAAGTATTCATGTGTATGAATACATACACACACAAATTTGAGAGTGTGAAAATGGAAATAAAATTAGACAACATCAGAGTACAACAAAGTTTTCATGCTGCTGCCTTAATCACGGACAAATAAATGACAGATTAAATAATTTAGTAAAATAAGCAATATGGGCTAAGTCCCATGGCCTTTTGGATAATGGGAAATACACCATTTTTCCCCAGGCAGGGTCGATTTTGGTCACAGTATCTTGGTATGTTGAAAACTGCTGGTTACACCACTCAGGAATTATTATAGTATTGTCTGGACAATATATATTCTCCTGCTATGGTTTAGGTTACTTTCCTTCCAGAAAATCTGCTACACAAAATATTACTTTGCAAAAAGAGGGAACAATTATTTTAACAATGTTTCTGGAAAGTAAAAGCTATTAGATTTCACTTGAATACTTTTAGTGGCACATTAGTGAAATGATACTGTTGCTTTAGGAAGTCTATCATTTGCTTCCATTAGAGACAGTTCCAGCAGAGCCCAGAATATTTTTCACTAAAGTTATCATACCAGTACTGGTAGCAAACCAACAGTACCTCCCTTGATGAATGAATTCTGCCTCTTTCTTTGAGCACTGTAACATTTGGGAGCATATGTGAAGAAAACTTTTTATATTTAGCATGAAAGAAAACTGTCTTAGAAGGCATATTTCTGAGGTTCTTGTCAGTATATCTGATAACTGTATGCAATATTTATGCTTATGAGTGACAGTATTTACCACAGTGCTGTATTTCCAATTAAATCCTACTCATCTACAGTATCACTTTGCAAAGAAGTGACAGGGAATATCATGGGTGATCTAAAAGGCCTGGCAGTAGACTCTTTAGAGAACGAGTCTTCTCAAGCATTGTTCTAGATGCAGATAGCTTTACTCCTGTGCATCTTCACTCACCTCAAGCATACTTTGCTTCAGGATACATATATGAGAAAAGTGCCACCCTTCAAGGAGGACCTGTAAGGCTTCCAAACAAAGCAAATACTCTGGTGAGCTGTCAGGAATCAGGCAGTCATGGATAACTGGGCATGGAAGAATGGAAGACCTTCCAGACAATTGTCAGAAATACCCATTTTACCTGTGAGTTAATTGGCACTGATGTAGAAAATTGACCTTCCCTGTGTCTGTGCTTCAGTGAACAAAAGGAATAAATAGCCTCTAACTTCTTTCGAGGAATTAGGTTTTCTGATGATACTCCAAATTACATTGCTTAAAGAAAAGTTTAATTATTATTTTTATAACATAACCTCAGAAAAGCCCATTTGTTCCCAAAATATTCTCCATAGATACTTTGAGACAACCGGGTAAAAAAATAGGGAAATTACAGCAATGCACCATCTCAGAACCACATGGAACATGACTGTTCTGAAATGTAGTTTTCCACCTAATTATAACATCAGCTAATACTACGGTCTTTACTGAAGAACATCTAGTCTGGAAAAGAAATGTGACAAATATTTCCATAGGAAATCTTCTTATCAAGATTTTTAGTCATATTTTGCTGTATTGTTACTGTTGGATGTGGTTGTGTGTACTTTTTTCCCAACAGCTCCTTGATTCTAAGACTTTGAGGTTCATGAATATTCTCATGTTATGCACAATGTTGTTTTATGAGTAAGAAATATGGCCTTCTTTTTTCTTTTCTTCACAACAGCATCTATACCTCATAAAAGACTTCAAAGATAGTTCTCTTACTGTATACTATCATTTTAATATAATTTTGTTCTGGTGTCTGTGGATATTGGCAGTTGTGAGCCTGCCGTGGAAAGAAATGACCTTTTCAGCTACATCACATAACTAATGGTAGCTAAAGGAGTCATACTTGTCCTTGTCTGTAATTTCTGTGGGGGCTACACTTTGCAACACACAGACATTCTCCTTCCAAAGCAATGGCATTAAGTAACAATATCTAGTAATAGACCATTTTTTGTATTCCTCTTTAACTTCCTGAAAACAAGTAAAGATGGGGAACAAAGGTAACAAAATATTAAAAAATAATGTGTTATTTTTGACATGAAAGATGAGAGAAAGATGAAGACTTTTATGGCACTCTGAGGATATCTTCCTATTGGAGTATTATTTGCCTTTGACAAAACCTGCCATTTAATGAAATCTGTTTACAGAAAAAATATTGCTGTTCAATATTATGTTTGTGAGCCCAAGAACAATAACTCATACCTGGCAGAAGCTATTAAGCAGTATTCAAAATGAGAGTAAAATAACGAAAGTGAAAAAATCATTACAAGACTCAGTATAGTCTGAGCAACACTTATTTAATCCATTTATGGACTTCTGAAGGTGCCTTGCAGCACACAGTTAAAGTTCCATGTACAAACAAAACCTATGGCGTTCATAAGTCCCCATTAACTCTCAAAATAGAACATACATGATATTTAGGTCTTGTGTACACTCTGCACAATGTTAAATTTCATTTACGGAGAAAAAAAAAGGAAGAGTTGTACTGTCTAAAAGTTCCCTATTTAAACACTTTTCCATGTACATTATATAATTTGTATTCATTACACTTACTCAGACATTTCTCTAGAAAATTTAATTCAACTACAGAGTAACTCCCAGTTGTTAGCAGAGAAAGCCTAATGTCATGTTTGTTTCAAAAGGAAGAGTACAAAGCAAACTCTTTTTCTGTGACATGACAATGGATCCTTCATGGTTTTTTCCAAAATTACGTTATAGTAACATAGGTAATAAATTGTCTTTGTGAAAACTACCATCCAGCTATGACAGAAATAACCAAGCACATAAGCAAACATTTCCATGGAATAAGGAGACATGAAAACATACATGAATTATAGCTCTTGTTTGCTTTTTCATTCTCTTTCTTCATAAATTCATATCGATGAGAAAAGATCAAGAGTAGAAATGAACTATTTATATGTGTGACCAGTTAGACCATGAGTTTATATTGGCTCCAGAATGACAACAATCCTGCCCAAAAGTGCTACTTGTGCATGTGTATATTGTGCATGGGATTTAATTTTGGAGCTCCTGATGAAATCATGTTGGATGGAGTGAGCCCTGCTCTTTGACCCTGTGGCAGCACTACATAGGAGTAATTCAAATTCTGCAGTAGTCTAGTGCTACATGTACATTGCTATTCACACTCTTTACAGCATCTCACATATTCTACATCTTATTAAAATCATCATCTTTTGTATATGGTCTGGAAATTTATTAAACAACTCAATGGTTAAAGTCTACAAAAATTTCGTTAATTTTTTAGGACAGTAAAAGTATTTTTTTTCTTCTTCAAGAAATCAGTACTAAAAAAATCCCTATAATGATCTGTAGTTTGACTGCACATAACACCATCCAGATCTACAATCATATTGGTGCTAAATTAATAGTGATAGCATTTTCATTATTACTATTCTAGAAGATAACAGAAGAATATACAGAAGAAAATGATGAACTTAATAAATAACTTAATACATTTATTATAAATTATCAAACAGAAGTAAAAAGAAACTTAAATAAAAGACACCTAATGCTTAAGGAATCCTTACTTGAATAAATTGCCTTCTCATATTTCTAAATAAGATGGAATTTATCTACTACCACCTTCTTCCAAAAGTAGGGAGCAGGTGGCTATGTCATGTTGGGGAAGGAAAACAGCAGTGTGAACACTCAATTTATTAGCATTATTCATAAACTTTCTATCATGAGGAGCACTGCACTGCTGACTATTCAGCATCGGGGTCTGAAAAGCGCACTCAGGCTTCAAAAATCAATGACAACTTGCCCTCTACCCACCGCTTTTCTACGGCAAGCAGAAAAAAACCACTCCTAAAACTCAGCATGCCATTTTTTAATTCACAGATATGTTTCCACTTGAAGAGACAAGCCAAAACAAACTGTACCTCCCTGAGAAGCATCATGGGAATAAATTCCCTCCCAACTTCAATAATTATTAGGCAAGAGTGCTTCTCCATTCCCTCTTCCACTGAAAATGCAACCTCTTTTTAAGGAGACAAGCTTGTGTTCCGCTCCCCTGTTTGCATAATTCACAGATGTCAACCTGCAGGCTGGCTGCGTCCAGCAGAACCCCAGCTTTGCTTTTCTGTGTCAGGTTGAGCCTTTCACAGCTGTAAATGGGAGTGGAAGGTGAAGTTCAACAGCCAGAACAGTGTTAGCAGTAGTACAACATTTCTCAGGTGAGCATGTGCCTCTAACAATTTCTGATAATTTCCTTACCATTTACAACAATTGCAGTTAACCATAAATAAAAGCGTAACAGCTGTTCTAAAGCCAGTTAGAGCTCCAACATTTCATTCCTCTAAACAAACCAGAATGAGTTCATTTACGAGGTTTTTAGAGGAAGCAAATTTATTCTGGTTCTCTGTAGTCATATGGCCTTACAAAGGGAAAAATGATTTTCCAAATACCATGTAACACATTGTTAAAGGGTGTTCCTCTGACTAATTGGCATTGTAAATTATTCAGTTGAATTCTGCCAGCATTACACTGTATTTAGTTTCTGTCTTCTAAGCAGCAAAGATGTGTTGATACTTACAAGGAAACCAATGACAGAATCCTGAATGAAAGCAGAATGTATAGTGAATATTATCCCATCAACCAAAATAAAAGAGCCTTTTGCAGAAGGAGAAATGAGAGTGGCACAGCTCATGTTACACACTGTGATGAGCCTACACAAAACTTCATTATGTCGGAGGACCGAGATGAGAAAGAGACGTTCCCTAGACAGCAGCAACAGCAACAACCACGTGCCAAGTGTTTTTAGATAGCCACCATACAGCATAACCACACAGCCTAAACAGATTGCAAGCTAAATTACTGGCTGGAACACCCAGTGATGAACTTGCTCTTCAAGATGGAGATAATCAATTTGCTTTTCAAGATGAGAATATTTTATTTCTAGAGCCTTGCTTTGTGCTGATCTCATCTTCATGCCTAAGGAAACACCTTACAGGGAGTTGACTGTGTTATCAACTGGTGAATGAATCTTTAATGTTTGAAATTTTTTTTCATAGGTGATGATACATAATTTATTTCATTCTTAATTCTGCAAGACTGATTAACTGTATCTGAAGCAAGAAGAGTTTTCATAAAATAAGAGGTTCATTTTATATATGGCTGCGTCAAAACTATTGACAATCGTGTACCATTTATTCACACTAGTTAAGACTTTAGTGTTTGCAGAGTAAGTAAATAGGTATCTCATGAGCAAAGGTATTTACAGGGGCTTCAGGAAAGTTTCTGCTTTCTTCTATAAACTGTTTCAGTTTCTACGAGAACCCAAAATCTTCTACTTCTGGTTCACATCGGAGAAAAGTTTTAGAAATTACTAGCATAACGTCTATCTGAATTTCCTCTCTCAGTTGTGCAATGAATGAAAAATAATGGACTCAACGACAGAATTAATGAAACAAGTAAGGAGCTTATTTTCCTGTGGTGTTTTGGTGCCTGTTTTGAGTGGTTACACTGATATCATATCTAGATTTTACTCAAGGAAGTACTTAAAAGAGACCAGAAATATTATACAGCTCCACAGCTACTTTCGCCCGTCAATAGAAACTTATATTTCATTATTGGTTTTCTTCCATTTATCCATGAAAGACTCCAAGCCACACCAGTTCTTTATTCATTTTTACATCTTTCTGAGGATCTTTTCTTCGGTATTTATAACTCATTGAATATTAATTTCTAGATTGGTATTCTTTCATTAGATTGATCTATCTCATATTCCTGTATTTTCCCACAGTTTCATGGAGTAATATGTTCAGTCACTTTTCTCTTTCCTTCTTTCTTTCTTTCTGGACAGGACAAATAGTTCTTCTAGTGCTTACATTGAGTCCAGCAATATTTTCTCTGAGTATTCTCAGGAGACCAGCCTGTGCATAATTTATATGATAGAATCAAATACCGAGACTAATGTAAAAGCTCTTTTAAAAAGTTGATTTAAATCAGGTTTGTTTATATTCTTCAGCTTCACCAAGTTTACATTCTTTATTACTTTTACAAGAAGCTTTCTGCAATAGCTCTGAAGTGTATGTAGAGTCTATGAAGAAACTTTTCCCTTGCCTCTGGAATGCCAGTGGGGACCACAGATATAAAGAGTAACTCTCAGATGAATAGTACCTCTGTTTTTTAATAAAGGATGCTGTGTCACCAAGGGAAAGAACATTATTTGCGCTGTTTTCCTTCTTTATTGTTTGATGCCTTAAAACCTTAACCTTTGGATTTCTATCACTATTTCTACCACCAACACTTTGTCAGAGCAGTCTGTTTGTCAAAACGCTTGTAAACGCGCAATTGTATTGTGAAGGAAATAAGCAGTAGTGTTCAATTTAAACAATGAAAATGTATATTGGAAGAAAAAACTCACTCAAAACCAGAAAAAATGCAGCAGGGCTGCACTCAGAATAACAAAACTCAGATTCACTCAGAACAAGAAAATAATTTTAGTAAACATCTGTATTATTCTGTTCCATAAATACGGCACTCACACTCTGCTGTAGAGGCAACTATGAAGAACTCTTCTGATGGAAGGCACCAGAGTACAGTGTGCCACAGACCTCTGACATGTCCATCTAGTGGAAGTGAACAAGTTTCAAGAAAGAAAGAGTGGATGCTTCTAATTACTGATGGGGAGCAGCACAAGAAGGCAGCCATTAACATTCCAGTAGTTCAGTCATGGAAATGTGGATAGAAGGGTCTTTTACTCTGAAACTCTGTTACTCTGAAAAGACCCAAGTTTGCTTCTTTTCAGAAGGCCAAACTAAAAAAAAAACCCAGTCTTTATTCCAGATGAATAAAGGGTGAAGAGCAGGGACCTGCTTTTAAGTAATATCTCACAGTTATGGTACATGCACCTATAAGGAGAAAAATCACAAAGAATTTAATAGTTTCAGAGAACTGCTGTTAAATCTGGAAAAAGTGGCTTGTTTCCAGGACTTTGCTTCTCTTTACAGTGTCCATATAGAATGTCAAATTTCATATTGAGAGAAATACAGAGCTACTGGAAGAAACTAGACTCTTGTGCTACTTACAGCTACTAATTGGGTGGATCTTCACACTTAGCTGGTTTTGCTCCACATGTTTTGGACTCATAAAGGTGCTGAGCGTGAATAGAGATTTCACCATTCGTGAAAAGACTGATGCTAAAGTAACACATTAAGTTTGGGGATAATACGAATGTATTTTTCAAAACTGAATTAATTGTCCTAAATTCTAACATTAAAATGACAGCTCTGTGAAGCTTTAATAAATTTCATAGGGCTGCAGTTTCAAAGCTCTGCTACATATTTTCAGATTGTGACTGCTATTTGATCAAGATTTTCATGAATATATTTCCACATTAAACTTAAGTCTGAATTTTCTGAGCACCTAGTATTTTCTTTGGCTTTCATTGTGCTGAAAATGAGTATAACTTTTCATTGCAGTTTTGATACAATTTGACTGTGAGAAATAATAGCTGAGGCATTAGCTCAGTTGGTGGGAGCACGGTGATAATGATGCCAAAGTCATGGGTTTGATCCCTGCATGGGCCATTCACTTAACAGTTGCCCTTGATGATCCTTGTGGGTCCCTTTCAACTCAGAATATTCTGTGTTTTATTAGTCAAAATCCTCTTAGCCAGGTTGTTGTGTCTTGCCTTTGCCTAGTAATGTTTTGTCATGTGCACTACTCCATCAATTATTAAAAAAATAAGCATTATTAATACCTTCCTTAGGAATCTGTTTTCTAAGGCTCTCATATAAATATTAATTAAGCATCATTATGCCTGTGAAAATTAGCTAAGTATGAATCTTTTAATTTTATAGAGGAAGAAATCCAGATAGTGTGAAACTAAATGGCTTTTTCAAAAGCACACAAGGAATCAAAATTAAAGGTCAGTTCATGGGCAGAGCAAGAAATCCTTCTGTCATTAAGTTGGTGGAATGAGGCCAGGATCACAGTAAGACCTTCAACTGTTCCGCACTTGCTGGGGTAAGGTTTTAATCTGCGTGTTCCTCACACTTTTCAAGGATTTCAGAAGCCTTGAATACATAAGATCATAAATTACATAAAAAGGAAATTTAAAGTGTTTATTTCAAACACAACAATCCACATATGTCCTTCAATTGCTTTGACTTGTACATGAAGAGTCCTCTCTCCAGTTACTGTGCACTCCAGGCAGAATGGTCTATTCAGAATATGCACACATTTATTAGTGAGGCAGTTTTCATAAAATGTCAGTGTTTTGGCCAAAAATCGATATTTTGAAAAATATGCTCCACTAAATAAATTTAAGTAACTTGAACACACTGCTCTATCTATAACACACTAACATAAGAATTATTTATACTGGCATTAGAGCAGTGTCAAGAAACTACAACGACCTGTAAAATACGTCTCTGCCTTTAGGAATTTATGTAGTGAAGCATTTTGATGTAGTGCTGGTTATTGTTCTCAGAGCTTCCTTCTTTTATTTATATTGATTATTTGACATGTACAAGATCATTAACAATCTCGGCGAATGTAACATCAGAATAACTGTGTCAATAGAAAACAATGGGACTACCCATCTTAGAACTGCAGGTTATAAGTCCTGAATAAGTGTTTAACAGAACAAGATAGGAGGAAGGATCCTACTAGCTGTATATCCCTTTTGTGGCAGGTGTGTTTTATGGTGCATCTTGCAGTCTTTATCCTTTAATTGTTTCTACAGAGGCTGCTCCTGGAGTGTGCCGAGGGCTCTCTGTGGGAGAGCGGGCATGTGGGCAATGCTGCACTGACAGCCGCCCAACTGGGGTGTGAAATCAGGACACAGACAAGCTGTTCACCAGGAATGAGGACCTTTCCTCTCCCACAGGGCATTCACAGACACAGTCAAGCAGCTGGTTCAACAGCTGGGTTCAGTTAGTTCATAACTTCCTACACGTTTTTCAGAATAATTTTATTAATTCTGTATGTAATATCCTCTAAATTCCTTAGGTATAAAAGTGCAGTTATAGTAGTTAGCTTCTTCACCCTTCACCATTTTAAATTTTTTACGTTTTAAACTCTGCAGAATTAAGTATGAGCTGCGTCTTGCATAATGCAATT
This sequence comes from Atrichornis clamosus, assembly GCA_013400975.1. Lineage (NCBI taxonomy): Eukaryota > Metazoa > Chordata > Aves > Passeriformes > Menuridae > Atrichornis > Atrichornis clamosus. The sequence continues at coordinate 100,722 of WBMZ01002004.1, forward strand.
TCAGTCTCAGGTGGGATCTTGCTCAGAAATGACGCTAACTAGAACATCTTACACCACCGTATTACACACAGTAGTGACATGTCTATTTAATTTCTGAAAGACAGATAGAAATCCTATTTGGAAGTAATTTCTGAATAAAATGTGTAAGTTAAATATGAGCATGTATTATACATTGAACTGTTAAAAGTAAAGCTTTCAACATATAGGAAGTACTTGGATTAGAACGGCCTATATATTTTGCACAACAATATTTTCTTTAATAATGTATTTACTGATTTTCTAGAGAATCCTTCCAACCATTTAGTTGAAAGTACTTGCTCAACTGGTTATGACTTCCTCTTCACTTGTCAATGTACACCTTGTACAGCACACTCACTATCGTCCTCTGCTGAATACAGAACAAGCATCCTCACTGTCTTTTCTATTATCCTACTGTTAAATTATCCAAAAGCTTGTCTTTGTTCATTTTGGTAGTTCTGTGAAGCATACACATGTTAACAATTCCACTTCAGAACAGTGAGAGTCTAAGGCATGGCCTAAAGTTAAAACTTCCTTCTGTCTTTTAGTGTTACCTCTCCTCTTTGTCCAAATTTCCAGCAGGCAAGGTAAGATTAGGTGGGTTGCCACACAGAAAGGCTGCCACTAATACCAAAGTCGAATCTCCCCATTCAATTTTTCCTTTATTCTCTACTTAGGCACAAAACATTATGCATTTATGAATCATTGCATGATGCATGGTAATAAATAATTTTAATAAATTCTTGTAATGATAATGATAAATCATAAATTATCTTATGTTTTAATTTCCTTGGGTAAATATATTGAAGCACAATATCTCATTTTCACTGCTGACCTGGGGTGAGAGTACAGCAGCATGACATTTACAACAGATTCTTCAACTGTAATTACCAAACAGTTAATATATCAATTTAATTAAAATCCCATAGTGATGAACAGCATAAAGTATAAAGAGAAGTTAACCCAGGCAAAAACAAACAAGAGGATCAAGGCAGTCAGTTGAGGCAAAATGAATTAGAGTACTTGTCTCACCAGCTCAGAGAGTTATTCGCACTTTGGAGACAGTCTTTCAAAAGGATATTCATTGTGAGATGGTACATAGGAATAGTTGGAGTACCAAAATGAAGAAAGAAAAAAAATGCAGGTTGGATTTTATACTTGGTGAAAAAAAGTCTGTTGTTCCTATCAAGTTCATCTCCTGATAAAGTGAAAAATAAAGACATGTTAAGTCTTGCTGAAATTCCATCTACTGGTTTCACTGCAGAACTTCTAGTCCAAATTCCTGTAATCTAGACCAATCAGTCCACCCTGAATATTGTCAAGCTACTCAACGTCTTGCTAATAGTTACTGCTGCTGCAGCTTTTTCTGTCTGAAACACTATTCTCATTTAGCAGATTAAGAGTGGCCAAAGTCAATTAAAACTAGCAGAAGAGAGTTGATATATATCAAGAGAAAAGTCTTTTGCCCTTAAAATATAATATCTGAGATTTTCCTTATTTCAGTCAAAATTCTTTTTCTCCTTCCTGTCTTAAGAGCAGTCCATTCTTCTTTACATTTTGCGGAAGTGAAATATTAATTTTTCTTCAATATCATTTTCTATAGCACAGGGAGTAAGTATTTGAGAACCACAGTGGAGAAGATACATTTAAGCATGCAATTTGAGGCTTGGGGCAAGGAGAAAAGCAGAAGCAAATGCAAACACCACAGCAAAAGCAGATTATTGAAGTGGTTTTCCTTCTGAGGCATGAATTCAACTCTTAAGACACAAGCCTGACAAATAGACCTTCGTCTCCAAACAATGACACATTCAAAAATTATGTCATGGGTCATTATGAGAATAATTTTGACCTGTGAAATATCAGTAAGATTTGATGAAAGTCTAAATGGATTTTTTAATTCTTCCCCTTTTGAAAGCTGCTACAATCTGTTATTACATGACTGGTATGTAGATGATTTATCTCACCTACCATTAAACCAGTTCACTGTATTGTCTCCCTCTATCAGATTAGGGAAATCACTGGCTTGGAAATGCTTTCAACAATAGTTCTTGAGACTTACATGAAGTAAACCACATTTTAAATGAAGCCAACATGAAATGTTGTAGTGAAATCCAGGACTAGGTTAAGTGCCAAGGAGCAATACTGGGAGCTCTCAGAAGAGGATCCAAGACAAGTAGTATGCTAAGCACGGAGCCAAATGTATCCTACAGCATAACTGAGAGGACTGGCAATAGGAAATGTTGCTAGAGCAATCTGTGTCTTTTAATACAGCCCCTTGGTTTACAGTGCAGATATCTGTGCCTCTGTTCACTCAGATGTATGTGGCTCCAGAGCCTAGTGTGGTTTTCTGAGGACAGAGGGTTACATCTCTTTTAAAAAATCAGTCAGATGTCAGACTTTTCAAATTTGCTATTAAGTGAACAAAGACTATTTTAACCACAAGGATATTCTACTTGGAAGACCTCAAAAATCAAAACTGAGCCAAGTCTTCAGCTCAGATCGGGCATTCCCCTTTCCAGGCAAGTGTTCCAGGCTACAAATTCATCCTCTAGTTTACTCTTTCTCTCTGGCCTAGCAAATGCTTTTAGTACTGCAACAGAAATTCCACAAGAACAGAGAAGTATGTCCCTGTTCATTGTTGCCTATGGCTGGTAACTAAGGATCCATCTTCCACCTTGGAAGAAGAAAAGCAGTTTGGTACATGATCAGACACACAGTGGAACTGAACTTTAAGTCTCCCAATTTATAAATAAATTCTCTAAATGCTTGGCAATCAAATAAACAGGGTTAGCACTAGGAGCACTAGCTGTCTTCACTGGATTTGGTAACATGATTCTGGGTGCAGATTACAAAAATTCTGAGATTGCTTTCTGGATTGAGGCTCTCAGGGTGTTTGGAAAGAAGCTGTTTCTGGCTCCTGCTCAGGATTGGGCAAAAGGTAATATCAGCTGGACATCCTATCAAACCTCTTGCATTTCTAGGAACATAGACAAAGTTGTATGGAAGTTGTCCAAGAACTACCATGCTACTGCAACTTAAGCACCTGTGGGTGTAAGGAGCACTTAAACTGAAATTTTCATGATTACAGGTTTGAACCTTGGCACCTAAACTTCACCAATGTTCTACTCTAGGCAATTTATATTTGGGGTTATCTCTCTTCATTTCTAAGATATCCAGTAGTAGTTTTAAGGACCATTAAGAATTAATTCTCTGGAAAGTGTAGTTTTCTGTTTACTCCATTTTTCCTTATGTGAGTATTACCCAAGCACAGTATATTTTACTTAATTTCTTCAATAAAACTTGCAGGGATTTTTTTTCTGAAAAATTGTTTAAAAACTCCAAATGCTATTATTTTTATTGTTACTGTATGAAAGTATTTGGTTGATTCTTAAAGGACACCATCAAGTCCGGATCTTTACCACCCTAGGGTCCCAAACACATATTTACACTAATTCGTATTCTCCTTCCTTCTGGCCAGCTCACTGAGTGGGATCCTTTGTTCAGCTGAGCTGTACTTATCACAGGAATTGGAGAGTGGGAGGAAAAAAGCAGCTTTAAAACATTCTGTACTGGAAGTAATGTGGGCCTTGTCTTTAGATGCTGTTAGAATTTATTTTGGTTCCAGTACTCTCTGAGGATCTGCTTCTCAGTGGAAGTGAACTGAAGCAGTGTCCCAATGTCCCCTTCTCTCCAGTCAGCCCCCCAGGATTAGGTAGAGGACCAAGCAGGCTTTCATGCTTGAAAGACTGCTCTGGTGGGAATGCTTGCTACGAGTTAGATAAGGCAGAAAGAGCATATTTATGCTGTTGGTTTAAACTGTTTATTTCATTTTTTAAAATCCCAGTTTATACCTTTAAAATCTTATTAATTACAAAAATACCAGTCATTTTTTGAAAAAGCTCTATAAGTCCATATCTCACCTGCACAGCTAAGACAACAGCTGATACTCCTATAATATCCTTTTCTTTCTACATTTCCAACATTGCTTATTCTTGATGGATTTTTAATGATAATAAACATATATTCTAGTTTTCTCATTTTAGCTACCCTTCAGTTCCCTATGCACTTTAATAATTTGCAACATTCTATCTATACACAGTCATCATTTTCTAAGGCATTCCTATTCCTGTTATCTCATTGAATAAATCTTTCCCCACTTTCAGTTTGTATTTCAAATCTAAGTCCTAACAGATACTTTTTCTTTACCACTGTCCATGTGCTGAGGATGTAATAAAATGAGTCCTATCAAACCACAACAAGATTTTAAACAATCTATAAGAATTAGGCAATCTCTCATGGGAGATCTAAAGAGATGCATCCAGCTTTGAGGCCTCAAACGTAAGAAGCACACGGACCTGTTTGAGCGAGTCCAGAAGAGGCCTCAAAGATGCTCAGAGGGCAGGGGCTCCTCTTCTATAAAGACAGACTAAGAGAGATGGGATTGTTCAGTCTGGAGAAGAGAACACTTTGGAGAGACCTTATAGCACCTCCCTGTACCTGAAGGAGTACCGTACAGGAAACCTGGAGAGGGACTTTTTACAAGAACATGTAGGAATAAGCAGGGGAGAATGGCTTGAAACTGAAAGAGAGTAGCTTTAGATTAGATATTATGAAGAAATTCTTAACTGTGAGAATGTTGAGGCACTGGAACAGGTTTCCCAGAAAAGTCGTGGGTGCCCCATCCCTGGGAGTATTCAAGACCAGGCTGGGTGGGGTTTTGAGCAACCCAGTCTAGTGGAAGGTGCCCCTGCCTGCAGCAGAGGGGGTTGGAACTAGATGATCTTTAAGGTCCCTTTAACCAAATCCATTCTGTCATTCTATGATTCCATGATATAGCAACCTTTTAAAGAACTAGCAAAAGAGAAGGAGTCACTAAAAATAGAGAGAAAACAGGTCATATGTAGCTTAAAGGGATGAGTTCCAAATTTTCACACTGTTTCAAGTGTTAAGCACTTGTATTTCCCAGGTAAAACTAAACGCCTGTAACTTGCAGTATTAATTCCAATCCCATGTTTAGATATTCCAGTTACAAGGATTTGCTTGTAAGCAGTGGAGCTCCAGTCCTCAGAATATCCTGAATTTGTGCCCAAGCTATTTTGCACTAAATTTCTATGGACTAAGGTAGCAGGTTAAATTGATTTTTTTTTTTATTTCTTCTACCACAATTGGTTATTTCAATGTGAAGGACTTAAAATTTGTACACATATATTGTAATAGAATAACAGTCCCTTTATTGAGAGGTTACCTTTGCAAATGGTATAGTTTAACTAGTACTACTCCCAGAACGGGAGATGGGAAGGAGAGAAGCTGTGCTATTTCCAAACATTTGCAAATCTTGCCTTTGAGAAACAGAATAGTTGTGGTTATTTGTGATATCAACTTTCAGATCAACAAAGTATGCTTGGCCAGTTTTATGGCCAGATGGGACTCTATGGACCCTGATCTTGAATCTTGGCCCAGTATCTTCAAGGAGAGAGGAGATGGCAGATGAAACACTGTACTTCAATTTCAAATGAACAGGAGATATTTAGATATCGATGTCAATTGGCAGAAGGTACAATTTGAATCCAGGAAAATGCAACCACAGACATTTGGCACTTCAGAAACAGAGCTGTTCTTCTCACCAGTCAAACATGAGCATTCAAATACAAACATTTTCAATAAGCAAGTCTGTAAATAGATTTATTTGCAATAATGGAACTTTGCAAGTTCCAACAAAGGGAACAACCTACTGTAAGTAAATAATTAGAAATTATGCTGGCAGAATTTGGCCTTTCTCCCAAGTTGCAATGCCCTTGGATTATTTTTCTAATAAGATGTAACTTATACTTTATGCCTGGGAAAAAACATGGTTTCCACAAAGAAAGCTTGTTTCAGTTCATTGCATAGCCACATATTATTTACTCTGGACATCTTGTCATGCACAGTTGTAATTTGAGATATAACATAGCTGAGGTGCCAGTCTCTGGTAAAATTGCTGTTTTAAACATGGTAGGTGTACTACTGTCATTAATTATCAGCTTGACTGAGTAGTATCAGCAGTAATCAATCTTTGCTTTCGTAATTACTGCTGATGGCTATACATGGTCTGCTTTATTAAAAATTCTTCTAGAAAAACATAGGGGAAATCCATAGCATTGCTGCAGTTTCTGGAAAATGATAAAAAAGGACTAAGTGCCATAAAAGGGTCTCTTGTCTATGTTAAAAGACCAAATTCACAGAACAATTTTTGTGATTTATATAGTATCCAAACTCAAAAACATCCACTTATATAAGCTAGTTTCCTAGTAGCATTTATTATGGTATTAGCTCCAAATGAAGGAAAATCACAGCCGTGTATTTAGGTGCCAAAACCTAAGGAGCAATAAGCTCGGAACAAGCTACTCAGGAGATCCAATTGTTTCCAAAGAGCGAATGCAACAGAAAAGACACGCTCTTATTATTGACAACCCTACTTGAAATGACAAAGAAATATTTCTAGAAATCATATTCTGTACTTGAATGTCTCATATTATCTGAAGTGAGTTTGAAAAAGGTTTTATTTTTAAGAACACCAACACAAAACTATTAAACCCCATGCTTTAGTGTAAGTCAAATTTTTAAACCATCCCTGGCATAGCTTTCTGTGTTCCGACTTCCATTTTAATATGTGGGTAGTTAAAAATGTCACATATCAGAAAAGGAGCTTTTGAAAATTTTTTATGACATGTTGGAATATAATTTCAAGATATGCAATTGCTTTTACATTATTAGATGAAAAAAGCCTTTAGTCATAGGCCTCCATTAAATGCCTAGCTATTATTAATAAGACCTGTTATTTAATTATAAATCAAGATTTTTTTTTTGAGATGTAGCTTATGTGACATTTAAATTACAGACAGTAATAACATGTAGACATAAAGTGAGAAAAGAACCACAAAGGACTCTTTTGAGTAGAAAATATTGTCCAATGTTCCAATCTTGCAAAAAATTATTTAGACTCTAAAGTGCACCCACTAGGAGCAGATTCACTTATGTAGCGGAATTGTTTTCAATGGGCAACATTTAAGATGGACCCCAAAAGTGTGATCTTCAGGCCAAATCTCTGTAGAAGTGCAGATTTTCTGTAGAAGTTTAATACTGTGAAAGAAAATAAACTTGATGCCTTTGGAGGGAAAAAAGGGAATGACTGTATAACATGCCATGCAGCAGCAACTTTTATGTGCTTTCTCATCTGCCCTTTCTGACAAATCATTCAGACATTTTTAATCTCTGGGCCACTTCATGCCTTGACTTCTGTGTTAATATAAGCAAGCTGGTGCCACACATACAATTTGTTTCTCTGACACCTCTTATGAAACCCTGCAGCTTAAACCAAACCTTATAATTCAAGCCTGTGACTCTACTACTATCCTCATATACCACTGCATGAGTGTAACCATGTTGCTCTTATGGAAATGGACTACAATTTACTCCATTAATCCAAATACTACATGAGCATTCTGTCTTTTATGCTTTCTTTAATCTTCCATATTGGAGATATGACCCTGACTCATAAATTATCACTTTTCTATCAAAATCTTTCAGACTGTTCTGACAGTAGTAGACACCTGTTCATCAGGTACATCAAAGTTACCAGTTTATATCAGATGAGATGCTACTCAGCCACCAAGCAGGTATAATGTGTTATCTATTGATCGGAGCTAGATTTTATACATGTGATTTACAGCTTAAAGCTGTGAACATTTACTGCCAACTCACTAAAATTATCCAGTTCCTCTCCAAATTCTTCTAAACACAAAAGCATGACTAATGTAACATACACTCTTTAGTTCAGTCAACAACTGAGATTTCATAACTGCATTTTAGAAAGACAAAATAAACCCAACCTTTGAGTCACACTTTAATAATGTGAACTTATTTGGAGTTATCAAAACCAGGTAAGATTTTGATAGCTACACAAATGGTTAGCTGACTTTGAAAAGCTTTCCTTGCTTTTGCTGCTGTTTCCTCATGTGCAAAGTGAAAACAACGCCATCACTTTGAAGGTGAAATTATTAATTATTATTAGCTACATGACTAATATTAAATTACAAGTGTACTTCTGCCTTGGGATAGATCAAGTGGCTTTTAAGCTCTTCAATATCTTTGCCTTTATCAAGCTGTGACTGTTATTAATTAAATCTTGTCCAACCAAATTACTTAGCAACATGGATTGTGGCACAGGCAAGATAACATCCCTTTTGTGCTCTTTTAAGACAGATTTTGATTTGCTAAAAGCTTGTCCAAGTAATACGTAAACCCTCATACATTGAAATGCTACGGCTTGAAGTCCGAAGCATTTGGTTCGTCTCTGCAGGAGACAGCACCAACCAGATCTGTTCAGTTCTGTGGTTACTCAGGAGAAAACCCCTCCTCGTTAGTGTCCCTCACCCATTCCCTATCCTTTGGGAATGCTTATGTTTCAGGTAGCAGCTTAAAACACTGGCAATTATTTTGACCACTCTAACACAGAAATAGTGTATAGAACTGAGCAATGGAATGTAGTATCCATATGGGCATAAGCAAAGTGAACTCAAGGAAAAAATGTTAGAACAAAGGGCTTCCATTCAAACCACTGCCTTGGGAAAATGCTAACAGAAGTAAAACATAAAGTGTTTTCAAGACACCAGGCTACTTAAAAAAAAACTGGACTCAAATCCATTGAACAAGTGATCCTGTCTCAGTTGTGGGATTTCAGCACAGTGACCTAACCCATAGAAACACCTCCTGTATGGAAAAACTAAACAATCTCCTTCAGCTTCCTCTGCCTTCCCAAAGAGGCAGGAGGGTACTCATTTCCCTACAGCCAGGTGATTAGGATTTAACTTTATAATAATGATTCATAGGTAAACAATGTTCAAGGTCCTTCCGTCACAAGGTACAGAAGCTTTAAAATCTTATATAAAGAAGTTCCTTTACATGTGAACTTTGTTGTGAAAAGCTCCATGTGATACGACAGATTGATTAGGGGACAAGGAAAACTACCTATGACACATCTTGTGATAGTAGTTTGTGAAACAAAGTACAGGGTCAGAAATTTATTTTTATCTTTTTTTCCCCCCCTCTTTCTTTGCAAGCTACCTTTCATTCTTCATGGATATTTGAAATATTCTTTTATTTCAGTTCAGCAACAATGACAGACTCCTCAGACATTTCCATAAGAAACTCAGATAACTCCTCATGAGCAAAACAATTTAACATAATCAGAGAAGAAAAGGCAGTGATGAAAGTGTCTTTCAGACTGTTGTAGAACCAAGGTAAATGCATAGTTACTTTTACAAGGTAACAAGGTTTTGAATAAAAATAGCCCCTTGAACATGAAATGAAAATAAGTACATTTAATTTAATGATTAAATTAAGGCCAGTAGCCTTTTTGGGAAGTTTGATCCAGGGATTAAACACAGACAATTTTAAATGCTATATGACCTGGTAGGTATGCTGAAAGACCAAAATTTTTTGAGTGGTATCCAGCAACTGACAAAAAATGGTACTAAAAGCTCAACTTTAAGCCCTTTAATTGTTTCCTTAGTACTTTGACCATACACAGTGTGAATTAGAAAAATTGTGTGAAATAGGAACCATAAGGTTCTGAACTCTTGCAAATGTACGTATAAGAGGCTGTACATGGAATAAAGCTCTATAAATGAAGGCATCCTGGTCTATGCTCGACACTTTGTCTTTTTCCTTTTGAACCACAAGATAGAAGAAAAAAGAAGAGAAAAAGCTTCATTACAGTTTTCAAATGAACAAATTAACATCTTTTTCTCAAAACAGATAATATTTGTTTTATTTCTGATGGATTATGTATTTGGAAGAAAGTAGGAAATACATAGGTAGAGCTACTAGCATGCAATATTTTGTATAAAGAATCTCTCAGGCTATAAACAGGACTAGCAGCCTAATAAATTTTTTTTGACTGGCCATATATGTTTTATGTGCTTCAAAATCCCATGTGGTAGCTCTTATTGACTTGTGGTGACATTTACCAGAAAGGATAGAACTCTTGCCTCACCAGCCCCTTGCTGTTGAACTCAGCCAATGCATTGCTCAGGACCAACCAAACTGCTTCCTAACCCAGAGCCTAAAGTCAATAAAAGCTTTATAGGATTTTCCACTTTCCCCACAGGAGAAAAATAGCTGTGAGTTTGTTGTTTGGAAAGGCATTGATTAGCATATTGTTGGAACAGACTGTTGACCTAACTATCACAGACTCAGCATGAACAAGTCTCCTAAGCACGAGTATCTAGCAGAATAAGAACTCATTTCTCTCGCATCATTAACCATTTCCTTAACTTAGAAGTTCTATATTCCATTTGTTATGTTAGTCGGGCAACTGAACAAAAGCAAAAAATGATTCGACGTCTAATGAAAGCAAACTATGAACTTATCTAGAAGTCGAAGAAATCATTCAATTTGCATTCAAAAAAATTCTAAAAAATAAAGATGAAATGTTCTTTTGTGTTTTTTTATTTTCCAAGCTATTTATTTAAATAATGTAGAAAATGACCAAGAGATATTGCAGGTGTCAGAACACCCTTAGAGCATAAAAACAGTATTTTCAGACACACTGCTATCCAATTCAAGACAGCAGTACATAAGCAACATGGGACTGCTTTATTTGTAATACTCCTGTTAACCCAGCTGAGATACAGAATTCAGAATGCTTGCTGCAAGCTTCCTAGATGTTTAAAGGCACTGTGTTTCTCTTGATTGGGCCAGGAGGAAAGGAAAAAATAGTCATGCTGAATGAAAAATCTATGTGGGACTGTACAGGGACTCAGATCATTGCAATAGCATATTGCAGTGGAACAGAGTATTTTTAGGTACTTTAAGAATGGGAACTGTAGCGGTTTTGTGTAGAATTAAGGGAATACAAGATGTGAGAGGGCCACACTGCCTCCTTTCTTCCTGCCTGCACTTGGTTTGTTTTCCCAAAAAAGTTGTTCCAGTGTTATTCCCAATTCCAGCTTTGAATTAATGAGGCATCCACACTTCCTCAGGGAAGAGCTGGTTTTAAAATACTGCTGTTTATGTTCTGTCTGAGTCTGTGCTGCACAGTTGATGCTGATGATGGAGTAATACTGAAGAACAGGCACTTTCAACAAAATAATACCCCAAACAGATCTTAACATACGTTTCTCTGTCATTGGCTGGAGAAAGACTATATCCGTCATCCCTAGGAATCACAATACTTCTCGTGCAGTTTCTCTAGCAGGTTCTTCTGATAAAGAGCATGATGTTTTACTGCTCTCAGAATGCAGAGTAAAGCTTCTTCACCAAAAGCAAAAATTTTCAATGAACCAGTTCATAGGGGCCCAATGAATAACACACCCCTTTTCTAAACCAACAGAACAGTGTACAGCATGGTTCTTCCAAGACTGGAGTTTAGAAAGATTCTGTTTAACACACACTCCTGCCTCATGGCAGAAAGCTAAATGCCTCATTACCTGATTATGCCTACAAAATAGCTCTGTATCATTCTCACTTTAGGACATAAAGCACTGAGGCACAACATAAATTGATTGCTCAGAGGTCAAATTACAGTTGACCCAGAATGGAGTCCCAGCCCGAATCTCTGTGTACAAGATGGTGCTTCTGTAGTTTGGCTCTCAGACTTCATATAAAGGGAGAGAGGAGATTTTCCTGAAATAGAGATCTTCTTAAGAGCAATGGACCTTTGTAATGTCCTTACACTTCAGTCTTGAAACACTGGAAAAACCATGCAAGGCAAGATTGAAGACATGAATGAGCAAGTGGGCAGTTTAAGGTTGTATAAGGGAGAAATCTTACAAAAGGGAGAGTTGAGGTAGCAATGCAAGTCAGCACAACTATGTTAATGTACATGGGCATAAATAAAGGGAAAAAGAAGCACCGGAGTAATTTCATCTCGCTTGCACTTTAGATGCCCACAATTTTAGTGTCTATGAGCCAGTAGCCCCCTTTGTTCATCATAAAGAAAAAAACCAAGCTGGAACCCACATCTTAAAAGGAATTTTTCTGTTTAATATTTGGAATGAGAGAAATTGTATTCTGTAAGTTCCTTTTCTTTCTCTCCCTTAGGGGGAAGTAGCAAATTTCCTCAGATGTAGAAATATATTCCAATATTGCATCTCCCCTGCTATTTTTCTGCAACAGTGGTCATATTTTAAATGCAACTAAGCATCTGAATATATTATGGAGAACGTCTAAAGTGACAAATGAATGAATCCAGGCTCCTTTAGTGGTTTCTGTTCTCTAACTCAGTTTGTGCAGATTTATTCAGGATTTTTCACTTCAGACAGTTTTTCATTCATTTCATCATCCTCTCATTGACCCTAAGATCCTTGAATTTGCATATCAACTTCTTCTGTGAAACTTTATCAAAGCCCTACTCAGATATAAGTCAAACAGATCTATAGCATCCCCAGCCTCTAATTTCTTTGTCCCACTTGCTCCTTGATTAATTCTATCACTTGCTTCTGACAAGATCTAATTCTCTAAACCCATGGCTCTTGGTTACTGTGTAAGAGACTTTTATTTAACATGCTAACAAGTTCATTCTTTATGAATAATTCTAGAAATCTTTCCCAAAACAGCAGATAAACCTGCTGGCCTGTTGTTCTCTGCTTCACAACCTGAGTTAACTGGTAGTGAACAAAATGTCAAAATTATACAATTCTGGCAGTGTCTGATGAAATGAAGATGTCCTCTTCATGTTTTGTACCTGTTTAGTGTTACATCTATAAGACAAGGTTTAGGATGTGCCTTGTCATCCAATCTGCTGTGGCATCAGTGCAAGATATAGCAGGGAAAGAGACAACAAATAAATTGACTTCAAAGGCTGTTATGTGAGAGAGGATTTAGGGAACAGGGATTTCTTTCCTGGGATATCACTTCCACAGGGTTGTAGAAATGTATGGACAAAACAACATGAAAAGATAAACCAGTCCACCCATTTGCCCCAGTCACAATACAACTGTATTTTGCCAGACAGACAGTTTTTGTCTAACCTGTTCTTAAAGATGTACACTGACAGATCAGCAAAAGCTCCAGTCTACTGCAGTGCTTCATTGCCTTCTGTCTGTCAGAAAGATTTTTGGTGGCACTCTTCACTGAAAGGTTTGGTAGATAAAAACATTAGAAATTGCTTAAAAAGTAATTAAGCTACATTCAACATTTAAACCAAAATGGCAGCTAAAAAGCATGATACTGACACCTCTTTGAATGCAGGAATTCCCCAAATTTCAACTTACTAAATTCTGTGAAATACGTCAAGGAGCACTCTTCTCTATGCATAGTTTTTGCACTCTTTCTGGAAACAGTCACCGGTTGTTAATGTTAGGGGCAATATACTGAACAAGATGGACTTTTCGATGCACTATGGCTAACTTTTTGTTCCTAAGATCTTATTGCTCTGCACTAGACTTCTGCACTGGATCTGCATCTTTCCTGAAGTGTGGCTACCAATTCCAAAGCTCTCTAGCTTACACTGGCAAAAGCTCCATGTTGCATTCAAGCTGCTATCATCTTGCACCATGTAGGACTGCACTGCCACCTCCCCTCTCACATTCATATTTCCACTTGTTGCTTAGAGGCATTTGAGATCATAGATCCTCCATGATGGCCTAAGAAATGCTTCTTTAAACTGGTATCGTCTGTCTCACTGCAAAAATATCCTATTGTCTCTAAAGGATCTTAGGATGGTATCTATTATCTGCAGTTAGCCCATTTTTTGCAGCACTTTTGACTCCCTTTAGTTATTGCTATCTACTCTCTCTATTAATATTATTCCTATCTGTTCTCTTGTAAGGACTCCAGTGAAACAGCTCAATTCCTTTAGAACTGCTTGCGCTCACCTAGGAGAAAGAGTTCTCTACTGTTTTTCAGGGACCGAATTTTCCCTCTTTCTGCTTTTATCACCAAGGCTACAAGCCTTGGCAACAGGGAAAACAGAACATCTATTTATAGAACCAATGAGTGAGAAGTGCAAAGACCTAGCGATGGACCAATTAGTAACTACTCTGTCTCGTTAGCATTCAGTTTTGGATGGAATAGAAAAAGGCAAATCTGAAGATCATCTGCATGAGATACTCGAAACAATGAGACAAATCTGATACTGCCCAAGGAAAATGTATAATGACAAAACAGTATGGGTTCCAAAATTGGATCCTGTAGAACCCCAGCATTAATGAGTATTTCATTAAAGAGGCTTAACTGCAACGAGAGGGCTCCCCTGAAAGTAATACAATTCATGAAATGTTAGATAATCCTAAAGAGATAGTTAATTTCTCCTGTAGAAACTGATGTTCATTTGTAACAAATGATGCAAATAAATACTAAAAGAGTGGATTGACATGGTCTTTTTTAGTAAATATGTGATGAGAGCGCTGCTGGATACTTCTATGAAACCTCTGGGGTGAATGACAATTGAAGTCAAATTCTTGCACATGTTGCTTACTAGAGAATGTTCTTCCACCTGAACTACAGCCTCATCTTGGATAAGTGGATGCTAAAATAGGCTATATGAAAACTCATTCTTCACAGAAAATAATGATCAGTTCAGGAAGTATCACAGTTAAATCCAAACATGTTAAATGTTTAAACAGACATAATATGGGAAAGGGTAGACAATCTACAAGGGACAAAATTAGTACAATACTGATTGCAAACAACCACTTCAGAATAAATGCACAATCTTTATTACTGAGTTGCTGACTAATAGGTTAGCTGAAAACAGGCTTAGGCCTAATTTTTGCATAAGAATTTATTCAAGCTGCTGCATTATTCTTTTTTTTGGTAACAACTGGTTTTGGAAACACACTACTATTTATTAATGCTTCCCCAACACTTGCAGTTAAAAGTTCTACTGCTTAAAATTTTATTAGTGAAATACTAGTAAATACTGAGTGGCAAATAAACACAGCTTTAAATGCTCTTATTCTGCCACACAGTCTGAATACAGCAAGCAGTAAGAACTTATTAGATGGGCAGTGAGGCTTTATCAAAATGGGAAAAGTAGCAGTTCAGGGATTAGGACTGATGCTCAGATCCTTTCTGGAGATTTCTCCTTCTATAGTTTTACCTAGAGTTTACAGGCTGAGGGTCTCACTTACTGTACTGGCATTAATTGAGGAGAGCGTGCTGCAGATCTGAGCCACCTGATCCTCCTCGAGATTCTTTCTCACTCTTCCACTCTTCTCAAATGTTAAAGTTTAAATCTTTACCATCTCCATTATACTTTACAGCCTTTCACAGTTAGGCAAGTTTTAATTTCACCAGCAATCAGACTATTCTCCTCAAAAGGCTCCTGGGCAATTCCATCTGCCACAAGAGCATCAATTTACTTTCATCAACAAGGCTCTTCCAGAAGCAATTTTGGCTCTCTGTATGGGAAGTACTGAGTGTACTAGTGAAAAACAGATAATTGTGACTCTCTCTAGGTGATTACATTCATTATCTGCAAATATAAAGGGAACATTAACATCATCTTATCAAAATAAATCACAAGTAAGGGAGTTTGAAGGTTAAGACCCTAGAACAAAATATCAGCAAACTCACACCACCAGTCTTTGAGTGCCCTCATAAATTACAGTACCTTTACATCTAAATTATCCTGCTTCTTACTTGTTTTTTGTGGTCCTCGGGGCAGGGACTGTGTGTGTTGAATTTACTGCAGCCACCACCATTGTGTCACAAAACACTTCCAAAGTACAGAGAGCACGAGGAGAGTTCACCCCAGAGTGATGAAGTGATGGCACTAAAGATACTCTGCTCATGCCTTGGACGTTCATTTAGGTAGTCACTCAATTACTTGGCTAGCAAAGGTATGTCAGAAGGGAAAGGATTCAAATCAAGTGTGATAAAAAGATGAACTGTAATACAAAATGCTGCTCTAATGCTGTCCTTTGAAAGAACAGGGTTATGACGTCCCAGAGTACTATTCTTTACTTCCAATGGAGAAGAAGGAGATGGGGAAGTATATGTACACTCACATATAGATACACACATATGCATGTACATATTTGTGTAAGTTCCGAGGGAAAAACCCACATTTGTGAGGAACAGGGAAGTGCCTAGTCCTGCATCCCACACCATCGGGCCGTTATCAACAAAGACCAAGCACTGAACAACTGGGCAGAGCATACTGTACAAAAGCCCATTTCTCACACCCTGAAAACTACTGCTGTGAATATCCTTTCTCACACCTAAACTTCTCTAGACTAGAGAAGCTGGCAGCCAGGATCCATGGAACTCACCTGCCGTATAGCACCCTGTCCCTGCCATCTTTGCTTCCTCCTACAACCTCACTATAAACCTGACCCAGTTCCTGTGACCAGGTCATAGCTGTTCTCTCCATGGCTCCCAAGTGTGAAAACAGATCTGAAGAATGTGTGGAGATAAATACATTGCTGGAAAAACCCAAACAAACATTAAAAAAAAAGTCCTACCTAATTGATCACCAATAAGAAGTTTCCAATCATAGTTCTTCACATTTTTTTTTTCAATTTCAAGTGTACCCTTTAATTTGTAGATCACAATGAACCCACTTCTGGTAAGCTTCAGCTCTGCTTTTTATGAGTGCAGCTGAAGCAGTGCCCTTGTTCTGGAGCTAATTCTGTTCACTGATGAAGACTGCACTAGTGTTTGAAAGTTTTAGAAAATGTTAAGTATTGTTACCCTGACTTTGGGACATTCTAAATACCAGAATATGTGGCAGTCATACAGCACCAATGTCTGCCCAGACTTTAAACAGACTATGAAAGTGAGAATGCTGTTTATTTTCCTCATCCTTCTATTAAGACTACTTAACAGGTAGGAGTTTTGTCATCAAACAGAAAAACATCTTGTTCAGTGTCAGAAGAAAGCTTGTAACTCCAAACCATGCTCTCATGACCTGAACTGTGCTCCTTGTTGAAAACTGAGCAAGCTTCCTTTCCTTACTCAGACTCTAGTGCTGCTCATTTTCAAATGGGTGGCACTGTTCCCATCCACTCCAGTTCACAGAGCTGGCTCCGCTTTCTCAGTCGATTCCACCTTCAAAGGATTACATTGTTTTCATCTTGAATTCTGAAAGCCCGGCTAGGTTTTTGGTACTTTGGGCCATGTTTATGAGCCTGTGGGATACAAGCAGCATGCAGGGGATCAGTCACACAGGTCTTTTGTGCTTTTACAGGAGAAGTGCCCTCACAAACTGAAGGGACTACAGTTCCACAGGGTTAATTGGTTTTCAAGTTTGAGACCAAATCATACCACTCATTAAAAAGTTTATTTAAGGTCCATGAATGGTCACAAGAATGCTGTCCTTTGTCTCTTCATAATTCCTCTCCTAAATATCTCTATTTTCAGGACTAGTTATCAAAAAATACTGGTAAAATTCTGAAATACATACTGATCAGAAAATTTGCTGAGTCTCTAGATTAACACCCTGACTTGCCATAGCGAAGTTAGTGAACGAAGGTACTCAAGTACACTATTTACTGATGTAATTGCCTTGAAAGAATAAAGCCCAGGAAGAACCCTAGCAGGTCATAGGCTTATTGTTTTAAAATTTTATTACCCATTAAAAGGCAGTTTCCCTCAATTATTTTTTTTAACTGTCAATCACAGCTAGTTATACAGTAAATAAAGTTGAACTGACTACTTTATGGCAAGATACCTGACTGGAGGAAACAACATTGTGAGCTAATATGTAGACCACAGAGCTTAGCAAAAAAAGTTCTTCACTTGGTCAATAGCCCAGCTCCAACTCTTTTGATTTCTGATGTCAGAAAACCATTGCTGATTACTTATTAACAGGGAAAAATAGGCACCTTCCTAAGTACATTACCACCAATGAATCTGATTGTTAATTAGATATGCTCTCAAACAATAGTTTTTAAAAACTAGCATATCTGAAAAGGAATAGAGATTTGCAAAAGAAGTTCACAGATCATTGGTTTATAGCAATCTGAAATGTGAAAAAAGGTGCAAGGAAAAGGTGATACAGAACTTCTGAGGTCAGACTCAGAGCAGCAGACATTTCAATCACCTCATTTCTTTTTTTTTCTTCTTTGTGGCACTGACATTTCTGAGAAGTTTTTATCCATGCAAAAAGTCAGATCTATTTGGGTTATATACAGTGATTATGTGTCTAGTGAATTTCTCTTAGGTGCAAAATTCCCTGTATTTTATCATTTTTATATGACAGACAAGAGAGGAAAATACTAACAAATAAGAAAAGATTACTCCACTTGGAAATCTAAGAAAAGGTGGTTAATAATCTATTATATCTTAGGCCTCTTAGTCAGCTGTTTCTCTGGCAGAAAAATACAATGGTGTTTCCCTAAAATAGGAGAATTTCATTGTGACACGAAGATGGTTTTGCCACCAAAGTCCTGGTCGTTATATCATGGTGTATTAGAAATGACATAAGTGCAGAGAAAGAGATTCTTTGGCCTGCAGAATCAGTCTTCAAGTGCCATTACAACGGGTGGTAATTGAGATGGGATAAAAGTGTACACAAGTAGGACAGCTCTTTTCTAGAAATACAATTTTTTGTAGCTGGTTTGAGCTTTCTTTTGTTTCATGTGTCATGTGGAGGAAGACACAGCCTCAGAGTTACTCACTCTTCTCTGCCAGCACTTTTGGTAGGCTGATCATAATGTTATAAATAACTAAATCCAAATAAGCCCTTATTTCATTAAGCTGTTTTTACCAGCAATGACTTTTCAACGTATGCATTTTTAGAAATTGTGGCCAAACACGTGGGTCAGTAGTTTTCTCTTCTTCTCACCCAAACACAACTACAACCTTAATTCCCAGTTGCAAACAGTATGCATAAAGCATTTTTTCATGTGAAATAATCCTACAGTATATGACCTTGCAATTTTAAACTTAAGTTAGTAGCAGGGAGAAAGACACAGCACCGGTGAATCAGAATGGATTTTCCTAGCAAGTTTCATTTCCTATCATATTTAATTCAAGATTAGATACGTGATTTCACTTCAGAAAAGTGCAATATTGATTGTTATCTTATGTCTTTCTCCTTTATTCAACATACAATATAATCTCAAGGACCCTGATGCTTTTGCAGCTGTGTAACAGGTGAGGTGTTACATATATGCACAGTATTTTCACCAGTGAATTCTTCATTATGCATGATGCAGGGTCATGGCTGCTCTTTATTTGTTTGGCAAATTGATTATAGCTCCTTAAAGCCTCTCAAGCAACACAAAGCAGACAGAAGAGTTACGAGCTAGTTTAGTGCATTTTACCTTGATAGAGAGGGCTTGTAGCTCAGAGAAGTAGGTAGGAAATTATATATACATACAGGTTCAGCTTGAGGCTTTCACTGCAAGCTGCATGACTAAATCAGAGGTTCATTAGTACCTTGCTGATGACTTTGCTTTGAAAATGTACTGGGGTAGGAAAAAGGTTTTTCGCTACTGGCTAGGGTGATGTGCAGCTGAAATATTTATCAAACTACTCTAACTGGTTGGCATATGTTATTCAAAGAGCAATTTAAAAAAAATTTGATTGAGGTATAACTATGCTAACTGATTGAGTTTATCATGTGTTTGTTACATATTTTACATTTGCTAAAATTACAAGCAAGATTTCATACCAAATTTAGATTTCAATACAAAACTAAATTTAATTCAGTATCTGAGGCTGGGCATAGACATTCCAGTTCTGATATTTGGTAGCTGAAGTGCTTTTTTTCCATTATGTAACAGATCAAGGCAATTTGTCAGCCTGGCACACTGTTGTGGCTTACCCCAGCCATGAACCAAGCCCCATGCAGCTACTCACTCACTTCCTCACCAGTAGGACTGGGGAGAGAATTGGAAGGGTCAAGGCTGGAAAATTTGTGGGTTGAGTGAACGACAGTTTCATAGGAAAAGCAAAAACTGCACATACAAGCAAAACAAAACAAGGAATGAATTCACTGCTTTCCATGGGAGGCAGGTGTTCAGCCACCTCCAGGACAGCAGGGCCCCATCACACGTATCAGTTACTTGGGAAGACAAACACCATCACTAGAAATGTCCCCCCTTTTTCCTTCTTCTTGCAACTTTATATATACTGAACATGATGTCATGTGGTATGGAATATTTCTTTGGTCAGTTGGGGTCACCCATGCTGGCTGTGTCTCCTCTGAGCCTCCCAGACATCACCCACTTCCTCTCCAGCGTGGCCATATGAAAGCAGAAAAGGCCTTGGGTCTGTGTAAGCCCTGCTCAGTAATAACAAAAACCTCTCTATATTAATAACCCTGTGTTCAGCACAAATCCAAAACACAGTCCCATACCAGCCACTGCGAAGAAAATTAACTCTACTCCAGTGAAAACCAGCACACACGTGGAACAAGAAAATTCTGCAGACTGGGTATAATGGATTTGATGTATCCTGGACGTGAAGTCCACATAGAGCTGACTGTGGATACAAGATCAGTGTGCCTCAAATATATTAGTATCACCAAAAGTCATGAGCAAAAACCATCCAGAAATAAGTATGATTAATTTTCTAATGCCTCCTGCATTGTCACAGACTCATTTTTCAGGTCAAGTTCCCTAGGATATACACCTACTTTTCAAATAGGAATACCAATCTAGAAGACAAAATCCAGTCAAGACACCTAATCTGTAAGGTTTAGTGAGGACAAGACCAGACTGGATTAGACTAAACCAGAATACCATGTTGGAAGAGACTTCAAGGATCACTTGGTCCAACCTTTCTTTGTCCACTCATGGTCTAGACAAAATGGGACAAAATTCTGTCCAGCTGATTCTTAAAAATATCCAGTGTTGGAGAATCCTCCATTTCCCTGGGGAGATTATTCTGATGGCTGATTGTTCTCATTATGAGAAACTTTTCTCCTGTGTCCAATCAGAATCTCTGCAGGAGTAACTCATACCCATTACCCTTCCTCTTTTCCATACAGCTCTTGGTAAACAGGCAGTCTTAATCTGTAGCCACCCCTGCATACTGGAACATGGTGATAAGGTCTCCCCTAAACCTTTTCTCAAGGCTGTACAAACCCAGCTCTCTCAGCCTTCCCTCACAGGGCAGCTTTGATCATCTTTGTGGCCCTTCTCTGGACCCCAGCCTGCCCCCGTGAGCTGTGATTCTGAGGTGCTAGGCCAGATCACTCTTTTAAGGCTGACACAGAAAGAGGAAGGGATTAGGAGGGCTATATTATAATCAGCTGTATCATAGAGCTTGGAAATATTTTGAAAGTCAGTTTCATAATTTCCATGCACATATTAAATCATTTATTCAATCTACAGTGCCTTGTTTTAGAAAGTCACTAAATACGTTCTTTTTAAGATTTCTGACACATTTTTTCACTGCCAAAGACTGACACTATTGTCTACCCTCCCCTGCCCCACACTTTTTTCCCTCCGAGAACTGCTGTATAACTAGTACATTCAAAAATATTCGTTTGCCCTCTTCTTGTCAAAATTCATGTACTGTTTTCAAGTACTGACAACAGATACTTACTATTACATCATATGCCATTTGTTGGGGCCATTTCTTGCCCATGTAAATAAGTATAGTAACACAATAATCTGGAGGAAAATTCTGTTTTGAAAACTAGATGCCTCAATTGAAGATGTCACAGCAGAATCTGTACATTCACTATTTAATAACAGAATGCAAGTGGCAGCATTTGCAGACAGCAGAATATTTAGGTTGCTCAAGCCTAAAAAAAGACTGAGAGAATGTCAAAAGGAGAGATAAAACACAGTAACTGCTGTCATTCTGTGACAAAAGCATTGTGTATACTGAATAGATAATTAGTGATTGTAAATCTCCTGTAACTGAGGAAAGAATGATTTTGAATTAGTTTGAGACACCACTAAAAACACCTACTACTGATTTTCATCAGAAGCTAACTACAAGGTAAGCACAAAGACTGGCATAGTAAATAATTAAAAATACATCATTAAATCAATTATATGCTTTCATCCAAAATAATATTTTGCCTCCCCATTCCTTTTTAGAGGGAAATGCAGGCATACAAGAAATCCAAACAGAGGTAATAGAAGTCTGTAGGGCTGATAAGAACCATCATACATCTACTTGTCCATGATCATTCTGAAATTACAAGACCCATTTAAGCACCACAGAGATTTAAAAAAGTTGGGTAATAAGATTTTACAACCTCATATGAATATGATGATCTTCAAGACTAACAAGAGTGTTCAAATGCTGGGGACACTGAGGACAGTTTAAAGTGGGAAAATAAAGAGCATAATTGTTTGAGTTTTAGTGTAATCCAAATCCAGATTTGTTTTTAGAAGATATGATTTTCTGCTGCATGCTGGTTAATCAAGCATCTCCCACTGCAATGTTTAAATTGCTAGTTTATCTAAATGTGTGGGTTTGATCTATTATGGTACTTCCATCATGCTAAAAATCACCTAAGTTATTAGCTTGTTGAGAACCCTTCTTTTCCTCCCCATGACACCATTACCCTTTTCCTAGAACAATCTGAAGTATGTATTCCCTAACAAATATTTGCACTAATCTGTGAAAACAATAATGCTTATATACATTTGGATGATGGAATTTCTATCTTCCCCTAAAAGCAGGAACATCTAAGGCAAAATTATGACAGGGAAAACTAGTCATCTCTGCAGGAATCTTAGTTTCAAGTTCCTTCTAAGAATCCTTTTTCCATTCTTCCTCAGGCAGGCAACAGAGACATGAACCTTATTTGGAAGTAGAGACCATGCCAGATGGAACAGGATGGTTTAAAAATCAAAGGGACACAAGGGCCTGTTTTCTGTAGGAGATAAACACAAAATGTTCTGCACTGCCAGCACATACGAGCCCTCCTGTACCTTGGTGCAGCAGGCATCAGTTGGCTTTCAACTGCACTGACGCCCACTTTGGCTGAGTTGCATTAAGTCCAGGAGTACCATCATCATGTCAACTTTAACACTGTTTCTGAGTATTACCAGTGAGTATAAAGTACTGGTCTTAATTCGCTGTATTTAAAATAATTAGGTTTAGTGCCTGAAATATTACAGTGAAAAGATATCTGTAGGATGTTATGGACTTCACGTATCACAGACATCTGTTTAGCTCTAGAAAAACTCTCAAATTGAATAGACATTGCATGGTACTTTTTCTTAGAATGGGTAGGTGGGAAGGGAGAACAGTTGGCAGAAGCTTTAAACCATTGAATCTGAGAATCCCTTCCTTGTTAAGATCCAAGAACTATTTGGGTCTCACTTAGAAGGCACAAGTACTGTGAAGAGCTGCAGCGAACAGAAAGGATTAACTATACATGAAAGTCTCCCTCTTTCTGACAATAATGTCAGAAATCTCACCAAAATCCTCATGAACATCACAAGATTTTGTCCAAATTTTACTGGACTAAGCCGATTATTTTTTTCCCTACCTTGTATAAAGTCACCTCATAGCTGACACTTAATGTGAAACAGCCATACAAATAAAGTAATTTTTAGTGATATGGGGTTTAATAAAACTCCTATTTGAACTGTTTTTAATTTATTACTTACATTCAGAAAACCTTCTTGTAATATCTTTGCTAGTTAGAACTTGCTAGTTTTCAGGCAATAAGATGGAGCGTTGATTATGAACTTGTAGATACTTATCCATAGGCAATTATTTTTCCAACTGCACAATCATTTGTCGGCAATCTTATAGTGATAAATAAGGGTTTCCTCTGTAATTCTGGATCATTTTGTTACTGTACTGTGCAGGAATGAGACTTACAAACACATGGATCAGAAATGTATTCACAGACTACAGCTACCTGAAAGGAGGTTGTGGCCAGGTGGGATTGGCAACTTGTGAGAAGGACAAGAGGAAATGGCTTCAAGCTGTGCCAGGGAGGGTGTCGTTTGGACATCAGCAGGAGTTTCTTCACAGAAAGTCATTAAACATTGGACAACCAGGTGGTGGTGGAGTCACCATCCACGGATGTGTTCAAGATAAGACTGGACATGGCATGTAGTGCCATGGTCCAGGTGACGAGGTGGTGATCGGTCATAGGTTGGACTCGATCTCAGAGGCCTTTTCCAACCTAATTGATTCTGTGTGATTCCATTTGTGATTCCATCCTGATCATGCTCCCCACCACTTTTTGTGCACCTGCTCACTCTCAAAGCATGGGAAACCGAAAAGTTATTGATTTAGAGTAAGCACTACTTGGCAACAACCAAAACATCAGTGTGTTATCAAGATTACTCCCATGCTGATTCCAAAACCCAACGCCGTACCAACTACTAAGAAGAAAATTAACACTAACCCACCTGAAACCAGGACAACCCAGGGCCAGGCTGCACATACTATAGTCTCTTTCTATAATTTAAATTCAAAACATTTTTCTGAACTAGTTCAAATGCTGTGATCTCTGATTTATCCATTACGTATCTTTTCAAGTAATAAGTAGACTATAAGCCTGAGAATGTGGTAATTTTTAAAATAATTTTTGAATCCTCTAGAGAAAAAAATATATCTACATGCATTACCCTGAGCCCTCTTCAGTCTTCCTTTGAGGGACTTATGTTGGCTAGTGTTATGGAAAAATATGCTATTTAAATGGAACCACACCACTTGAAGAAATTAAGGACTTTGAAAAACTGGAAAAGCATCCCATCTTCTTGTCATGACAACAGCAATAATATGTTCTATTGAACTCTTGAATGTGATCAAGAGAATCAGATGATAATGTTGTTACTAATAGCTGCAGCCCTTTATCATTTTGACTAGGTAAAGGAATCTATTGGAGAAGAATGTGATAGGATTATACAAAGCTGGTTTATACTCAGAAATGAGTGATGCCCGTCAAGGGTCTGTATTGGGACCAGTACTGTTGAACATTTTCATCAATTACATACCCAGTGAAACACTGAAGGTCAGATTGGATGAGGCTCTGAGCAATCTGATGCAGTTGAAGATGTCCCAGCTCATTGCAGGGGGCTGGACTAGATGGCCTTTAAAAGTCTCTCCCAACCCAAACTTTTCTATGGTTCTGCAACTCTATGAAATACTGTGTTTGAAGTTCGCCATAATTAATCTGGATAGGAAGTGAAAACAAGGCTCTTCTCTCAGTGATGTTTCTGAGTGATCTCTTAGAGACTCTAAAAACCAAGTCTGAAGAATAAATGAGCAATCTGATTACCACACTGGAGCCCAGACAAGTCAGTGCAAGCCTAAGTCTTTCAAGAGTTCCCTCATTTACTAGAACTTGCATCATAATTTCTGTCATTAAAATAATTACATATATTATACCTGTTTAAATGTTTAAATGGCACTAGCAGAGTCCCTGAATGACAGATACCCAGTATTTCTGGTGTTGACAGTTTTTCACAAAATGCCATTCATCAATCTTGGCATGGTTTTCCCTATTGAAACAGGAGATGTGCATGTTACAGCACGTACATGGCATATAAGGTTTAATCAAAGAAATACTATTTTTGGATTTTGATTGACAAGGTCTTCTTTCTGCTCTCTTAACTATGTCAGTATCAACACACACAGTTCTGATCAACATATCAGTAAATCTCAGGGTTGTTCCAACCATCATTTACCCACAAAAATGGGTAAAAATATTGTTTGTAATGCAGATCCATTAAACTCCTGCATAACAAATCATGCAGCTGTGTCCCAGTCATATGGACCCTCCCTGCAAAGAAAAGGTGATTTCTGCATCTCTGCAACAGATGCTGCAATACTCAATGCATGTTTCAGAATAGGAAGGCTTTGCTCCAAGCTGGGCTATTGACAGGGACAGGTTTTGTCTCGATGTACTTATAAGCAGAATACAGAATGGCCCAGAGCCTTGGGCTGTTGGAAACAGTGATATCAGCTGCTTTCAAATCTTGAATACTCCTTTTGAAATAAGGAATTTGTAATATGATTTTTAATAATAATTTTAATATAATTTCAAACCTAGAAAATAAATATTGTTTATTAGGTTATTAAAAACAAATAATAATAAACAGATGTATGTTCATAAGCATTTGTCACAAGTGGACCATATTCATCTGAAGGCAAAATATCCTTTGCAGAATTTTGTTGTTCTTAGCATGAGTTGTGAGCTGATATAAACAAAAAAAAAGAAGAATGGTGTTGAAACTTTTGGGGATAGCTACGAAAATTAGAAGAAACTGCTAAACCAGAAGCCAGCTTCATTATACCGTCATTCAAGAATGATCTTTTATAGGGCAAGATTTCTTTTTCTGGGTACATACAAATCATTCATTTGTATATAAAATGCATGAAATGCTGAAGCTCACTTTTTGGAAATCTACCTTGACTTTCATTTTAATAAGCCTACTCTCATCATCAAAAAAGCATGCTCAGTACTAAATGCAGAGTCCTGTACTTCCAAAATAATTCACATTCCATTTTGATTATTTTTTTAAAAGCCCACATTAAGTAGTGGTAAAATTAAAACATGAAGAGAGAATGTGAAAAGTACTGCAGAAATTACACCGCTTCCTTGTTTATGACAACTTCCTTACAAACTCTTTGTTCCACCACTGTCGCAATATCTGCTGAGCGCTCTGCAGTCGTGCTTTCTCAGTGACGTTGATATTCTTGTACTACACAAGACTGCTATCTGTGCAGAAAACCTCCATTATTTCGTGGCACTTGGTCAGAGAAAATCTCAGCAAAAGCCATCCCCTTGTTTAGAGAGGGATGTATCTCATTGCAGAAGGGAGTGGACCATTGCCTGCCAACTGTGTTGATAAAACATGAAGCAAGAATACAGCAAGGATTCAACTTTTGATCATGACTTTCCAAAATAATATTACACATCATTATACACATCACAGAGGAACAGACAATTATGCAAGATACTTCACAGAATTCATTTTTTCCTCGGGAAATATATGCATGTGAGACAGCATGAGGGACAGAAATGACAATCCCACTGCAGCGAAGGGACAACAGTGAGTTGTACTCATTTCAATGCTTGAGAGTCCTTGTAGCAAAAAACCCAAAGCAACAGCTATGGAGAAAGATGAAAGCTAACACAACCAACAGTGTCAATGCTAATGAGGAAAGACTATCAACGCAAACTCTCTGTTGGCCACATCAGTAGGACAATGAAGCTCAATCTGCTGAATGTTCCAAAAATATCTTGACAAATTAAGCATAATCTAACACTTCTAAGAGTATGACAACAGCTTTTATGTTTCCTTTCAAGAACCATATATAACTGTGGAACACATGTAAATACACATTGTGTATCACAGAGCCATTCTTCACCCAAAAAAATACGCCCAGCCAAAGTCTGGCAGGCATAAATGAGAAAGTTTAAAAATTACCAGCAAAAATAGCAAGGAGATAAAGTACACAGTGGATATTGTTTCTATTGGCTACCTTCACAAGCCAGTTGATGGACAAGTATTAAAAAACATCTATACAGATGTCCTACAGATGAGAAACAATTCATTTTTACTAGTGATCTCAAATGCTTGAGATCTTAAATTGAATCAAGAGGTACATTGCATTACCACCAAAAGCAAGATCAGAGAAAAGAATACATGTCCCACTTACTGAGAGGAAGTGTGGTGTCTCATGAAAGAGAATGTTTATGAGCAGACCTGATTATAGCTAGAGAACCAACTGATAATCTGCAGCTTAACCAAACTCCACAGATATTTTAATAGTGCAAAAGGGTGACATCTGTGTTATGGGGAAGTGAGTTTTGTGACATGCACCTTCCAATACTCCCCCAATAAAAGCAGCAGATGCAGGGTACTGGAAGAACTAAGGACCTTGCAAGAAGCTGCATAAAATTTAACCAGCTACCCATTCTGAATCACAGAATAGTGTGTTTTGTCTTGGGAGAAGCACAGTGAATCGCACCAATAGTTATATTTTGCAAATCTTTTCTTGATCAAGTTGGCACACGGAACACTCAACAGCACAACCACCATATTTACAGCTACAAGAATTACCCTGAATAAAAAGCTGGTATGTAGACCTCAGCGAAGGTACAGTTACTTAATCTCCAAAACAGGTTGGTAATTTGTCACATCAGCCCTTTTATGAACCATCAACCTCATTATCTTAGTTCACTGCACAAACTACTTAATGTAGCCCAATACTAATCGTGTGCAGAGAGAGGTAAGACACACAGTCCAAAGGCCCTCATTATAGATCCACTTTAAAGAAACACATATCAGGGTGAAACAAGCATTACATTTAGAAAAACAAAAGTCAATACAAGGGACTCAAAAGCTAAATGTGTTTTTTCAAGTAATACTATCAAAATTTACTCTAGGAAGCAGCCCAGGAATCTATTCATGTGACAAGTATCACTGATCTAGCTGTTAGCAAGCCTGTATGAATAGCATCATTACACACTCACCCTTACTGGTAAAGACACAGCATGAGAGAAGAACTGCGTGTTTGAATAGGAACATGTTTTGAAACAAAAGATACAAAGGACCTTCAATTTTGCATATATGTGTCTGTATTATTCCCCAGGTCTAAATGACAGCAGTGTCTAAGGCCTCAAGCCTTTGGGTACTGGGTGCTCTGGGGAGCTCTTGCTGTTTGTATCGATTTTATGATGAGCTGAGGGTATACAATGCCTTCTTGGCATAATTGATACAAATTTCCCTCTATGAAACTTTGAAAACGTGGCACAGTAAAGAAGAGATGAAGTTTGGTCATGAAATTTCGTTAACAACAGTAGATATTCACAATAGGTACCACACCTCTTTTTTTTTTTTTTTTAATGTAGCCACTGGAAAACAAATAAGAGGACCATCTCTCTTTTCTTAGGGATGAAGATAAGTGAGAGAAAACTTAAAGTAAAATCAATTTGTTGGCAATAACAAAATACTTTGCTCTGTTTAATATTGCAGAAATAGATCACCCCAAAACCTCTATTGCTTTATCTATTTTAAACCCACTTGCTTTTTAGCTCTTAAATTGCACATTGGCCCTGTTGTCCTCTTTGTGACATTACTGTACTATTCAGTAGGAAAAGGGTTCTGCTTTAAGTGTTTGAAATAACATTTGGAGAATTTAATACAGACACAAATTTTGTATCAATTTTACATCTTTAGCTTATCTCTAGATCTTATTTCCCCCTCCACCTTTTTTTTTCCCAGCTCTTACATCATATTTTAGTATATGAGGGTATAAAACATGGTGTTAAAATTCATGTTTTCTTACTTGGATCAGTAGTTTGATTATTAACATGTAATCTGACAAACATTCAGTACTACTGACAATCAGACCTCCTAAACATGTAGAGTTATTATCTCTGAGCTCTGCTTGTGGAAGACTTTTTTCTTTCCTTGAGGCAAGAGGTGAGGATGTCTTCTACTACCTGCACAGATCCTGAATGAATGTGTCCATTTACTTTTCTTTAGCTGCCCCAAAATAATAAGAACTGTGTCTTGTTTCAGTTTACTGATTCTTATTGTTGAGAGGTGAAAAAAACCTGTGACAAAATCTTAGGCAGTGTAATGAATTGATAGGACTGAAATGCACTGTGAACCGCTTTCATGTTTTGTGATAGTTCATGCAAAAAAACCCCATCAGAATGAATTGAAAAATGTATTTGCTGTCTCCAGCACTTCAGATGTCATATGAAGAATACCTCAAGTTGCAAGAAAAAGCTGAAACAACACACAGAAGGGAAATGTGTGATGTCAGCTATAAAGGTATCTCAGGTAGGATTGAATGAAGAGGTTTTTTGAAAGTGGAGCTGTTCTTGAGTAGCGCAAGGCCTTCTCCCTTCTCTTTGCCCTCTTCAACACTCAAAGCCCTGGCAGAAGTAATTCTGAAGTTTTCTCATGAGAGAAGAGCGAAACAAATCACAGCACCAATAGCCTTGATTTAATTAAAAGGGAGAGAAATTCTTTTAAAGCACCCTTGTACTTGAGGAACAAAGGGGACAAAAAGCAGAGTAACATCAGTGGGGCTCACAATACTCCCGAGGAACTGTGAAAAACAAAGCGCTCGATACTGACGAGAGCACAGTAGAGAACAAAAGAGTGCTACCTCATCGCAAGAGCCTGACAAAGCTCTGCATCCTCCCGGCGGTGATGGCTGCGCTTCCCGCGGCGGCAGGGCTGTGCCTCACCGAGGAGGCCCCGCCCCGGTCGCTACCTGAGGGTCCATCGCCTCTCCAGGTGCCAGCCCTCAGCCTCCTGTTGGAGCGGGAAGGGGCCTTGAGGAGTGCCTGGCTGAGAGCCAGCCCCTGCTCAGGGAGCGGGCAAGCGCCTTGTGTGTCTGGAAGTGTAGCAGAGAGACGGGAGAAATAAGATGGGAAGAAACACCATCTTCACCCGTCTCCTTGCTGACTGTGCTCAAGGCGAGTATTTGAGCACCTTCTCCTATATTCGAGTAACTGTCTGCCGGCAGAGCCCAACCTGGGAGTCTTTCGGAGTCGAGCAGGGCTAGAGGCAGAGGGGTGGGAAAAGCCGGGAGCAGGGGCAGAGAGGGGCAGGTAAGGCAGGCGCCCTCAGCCGAGGCTGGGCGTGTGCCCCTGCTTTGCCTTGTGCTGCGCGCAGGCAGGAGCGGGAGGCTGTGGGCTCAAGGGGCTTTCTCTGCTCCCCGGCGCAGTGGGAGCCGTGCCGGGGGCTGCGCGTCCCTTTCCCCCTTCCGCGGGTTTGTGGTTCCTTTGGCTGAGAAGGCACAGATAAACCTTTAGGGGGTTCCCCACAGGCTACGACTCTGTGTGCGCTGGCCGCCGGGGAAATAGCATCAACCAGAAAAGCGCTTGTTTGCTCGCACACGGTAGCGCTCGGTGGCCGTGCGTGGGGAGAGCTGAGGGCCCAGGTGGCCTCGATGTGGCCATGCTGTGAAGCATTAGGGCCTGAGACCTCCAGGCTCTTGCGCTCACCCTCACATGTAATGCTTCTTGCCAAGCCTGAGCTAATGATACAGGATGATTAGATTTGAAGCTAAGATTATGGAGTGGCACTTCCTCCATTTCCAGAATGTTATTTTTTTGAAGGTCAGGTAATTAGATTACAGTGCGTTGCCTGTATCATAAATTTTAAATAATATTGCAGTATGTTTACTCCATATTTTAGATCACTATGCCTTTGAACTCTGCCGAGCAAAAGTTTAATATTTCTGTATTACTCTTGAAGAACTAGGGCATAAGCTATTTTGCCCTAATGTAAACCAAGAATTTCAGAGCTAAATCACATCAAAGAATGTCTACTCCTCAACTATGGAGTTGCTGTTAAGAACAAGACTAGGAGAAAGATACTTCATGTGGTCTTAGTCTTGTTAGCATTTTCAAGAGACTTGCTAGTCTAGAAGTAGCTCTGAGTATTTAGCAACTGAGTTTCTTGTTTGTCATTCTTGAATTCATCTGGTCTTTGACATACTGGAATCTTTTGTTGATGAGCTTCATAGGTCTGTTTTGTAATATTTATATTGTGAAATAAAAATGCTTTGCCTTTTGCCTATCTATTGTGAAGCTAAGAAGACTTGTTTATTTTGCTTCATTATGCTGACAAACCTTAGAGAAAGATGATCCTTCTTATTCTGTAACTAACATACCAAATGCAACTGAAATTATCACTATCAAATGTCTAAGGGCAGATGTGCACCTCCATTCATGCTCACGTATATGCAAGACTCACT
Organism: Atrichornis clamosus; assembly: GCA_013400975.1. Taxonomy (NCBI): domain Eukaryota; kingdom Metazoa; phylum Chordata; class Aves; order Passeriformes; family Menuridae; genus Atrichornis; species Atrichornis clamosus. The sequence continues at coordinate 132,333 of WBMZ01002004.1, forward strand.
TCCCATGGATGGACATAACATTCCTTTTGTAAAGGCTGCAGCTCAGCCAGGCTGCTGCACTTGGTTAATTCTTCCCAAAGTTCAAGTGAAAAAAATCTAAAATATCCCCTAGGGAGGTGCCATGCTAGAATTGGACCTAACCTGAGATAGACTTCACTATCTACAGCCAGTTGTGTTTCCAGTACAAATTGCAGAGCAGTATTAAACAGTAGCTTTTCATACGTAAATCTTAATGAACTTTTACTCATGTCTTGCGATAAGGAGGAGATAATGGACAATCAGAAATCCTTTTCTTTTAAGGTCTTGGTATGTAAACACTGTGCTTCAATACCAAATGCAAGTTCTAATTTCCCTGCAGATTTCAGAATGCCCAGCTAAATTTTTAACATTTTGATTAAATTTTTGCTCCCACTAGGTGGCATACCTTGTAAATGCACACCAGTAACCTTTGGGGGAGAACAAGTCACCATAAACTTCAGTGATCATAGATTGTATTTTTTTTTGCTGGTGCCTTCCTAATTGTTCACTTCCATGCTACCTATTTTAGTTAAAATTCAAGACTCCTGGCACTACTTGTCAATGGATGTAACAAAACAGGATTTTATACTATTAGTCAGCACAACTTACAGGGTATGAACACATTAAATTATTTGTAACGAAAGATTTAACCAAAATTGATTCCAACTCAATCTGAAAAATGATACATGCCCACTTGGAAAAGTTTCTGTTTTCTTTTCGCTGTGCCAATCTTGTTCTTTATTCATATAATCTATCACAGTCCCTGTTTGTTTCTATTGTGCTGTTAGAAGGTGTTTGAAGGAAGTTTGAAGAATGTATGTTATTTTTATCTCCTCACTCAGGACGTGATTCCTTAGTAAAATGCAGTGCCTGCTTATTTATTAAGTTTGTATTAGATGGAGGAGTCAGTATAACAAAAATAAACAAAGAGCACAGCAGACATTAGTTTCAAAACCTTTGTTGTCCTCACTGTTTCTCCTCAATTACCTTATCTATGAACAATCTCACTGCTATATATGCTCTGCCACATCACCTCTCTGCATTTGCAACACCTTGCAGCTGTTCTGTTTTAGTGAACTAAAATGCTAAACAGCTTTCTGCATGTGTGTAAGGAGCAAAAACTAAAAATGAGCACTTTTTTTTTTTTTAATATCATGGAGTTTGCAGTAGAGGTGATTACCCAAACACCACAGTTCAGGCACAGTGTTTATGAAAAGGCAAAGGGAGGAGAAATGCAGGTAATAGTGAGAGGGATGTGAAAACCTCATGCAAGTGCTGAAGTAGAAAAGAAGGATGACGCCTCCTTGGGGCAAAATACTAGTGGAGGAAATAGCTTGCATTGGTTAAGTAGATTATGACAGTGGGTTTTTTTTGTTTGTTTTTTTTTGTTTTAGGTATGAATCCTGGTCTCACACATCTGCGTAAACCAAGAGCAGCATTATGGATGGTTGTAGACTCACACTGGTGTAATGACAAGTAAGTGAAAGAAGAGCTACCTCTGCTGACAGTCAGTTTTCCAGAGAGAATCCCTAACTATGCAGGCACTGTGTTTTATGCTCTGTGTAGAAGGGAGCAAGGATGCATCTATGTCAGGTGCAGAGAGGGCAGAAGGGGGTTATGCCTGAGTGTACTGAACCATCACTGTTCTTAGGGGCAATTGGAGTAATGTTAGTGCTTGTAACTGATACAGCTCAGGTTTTAAAATGCTAACAGCTGATTTGATCAAGTAATCCTCAAGGACCTTCTCTCTGCTGTAGAGAATCTTAATGTCTTTTGCATTTTACATTACTAATAGCTGGATTGCAAACCTCTAGCAAGTGTGAGCCAATACATCCTGAATAGTAGCATCAAATCCAGTAAGAGTGCAAGGGAAAGTAATTGTTTATGATGAAGAAAGACTGTCTATTTCTTTCACCTTCTTTTCCGCTACAATTTCAGATGAAATTGAATGGAAACTTGGTTGCTAACCAAGTAGAAAGTACTGCACATGAATACTTGTAATTCAAATAGGACTTATAGCCTTCTCAGGGCATTACCATCTTTTCGAGAGCTTGGAAATTTAAATTAAAATAAATATCCTGTCATTAAGTTCAATCATTAATAGATGGAAGTTAGGGAATTAAAATTCCTTCTACATTCTTTTGCAAAAAGAATTTTTTACAAGGAATATTTTTAATAGTGGTTCTTTATTGGATTCTTTGTGAGATGAAAGAAGCTTATGCTGCAAGAGCACAAAGCATGTGATCTTTGAAAGTCTAGCTACTTTAGGTGTGCATTAATTTTTTGACATAACTTTTCAATGTCTTGGCTGTATGTTTTATCCTTTGCTCCTTTTTCCCCCTCAATGACTGCTTTTTCTCTTTGGCTATATCACATAAAATGTTCTAAGTGAAAATTTTGGCTCTTTACTTGGAATGTTCAGTAATATGTTTAGACTTCCAATGAAATCCTTGACTCTAACATGCTCAGTGATTTAACTTGCTTCTCCTATGGCTTTCTCCTCACTGTTCTTGTCCTCTGAGATACTGCTTTGCTGGGATTTAGATGGAAGGATTAAAACAAGTAAGATTTGCTGTCATTCTTTTTTTCCACTACAAAGAACCAGCTCCATGCAAATCCTTCAACCAGAGCTGCTGCCCACACTTGACTTATGCTTATGAATTCCACAAAGAGAATATTGCATTACAGTTCCAATCCCTGGTTTCCAAGTGCAGACGATGATACTGCCAGAGTTAGCTCAAAGCTATCAATCATTAGCAAGCTTATTGACTGTTCAAAATAGTTCTATCAATATCTCATTTGCTGTCTGATCTAATGCACAGGCTGTTTAATGCCAATGCAATGACTCCATCTTTCAAATGATAAGACATAATTTCTTACAAACCTACATTTTTATGTCTGGCCCATTGAGTTAGATGGATTGTTTGGCCTACTTTGCTGCTAGGCTGGTATCAGTGAAGAAAAATTGCTCCTGCAATGTATGTTTCAAGTACATGTAAAAAGAGCATTTAAAGAAATCCTTTGATGAAATACTACTCAAAGTTAGGCTTTTGGAACAGATTAATGTAGTCTAGGTGCAATCGTTGCCTTTATTGGATCAAATCCAAAACAGTATTTAACGAAACCTGCCCTAGCTGAATGATGCCCCACGTAGATAACCCAGGATGGTGAGAAAATCCAGCTCTAGATCCTGCTCTGGCTTTGCACCCTTCTTTGTACCTACTGACTTGTTCCAGAAAGGCAGCCTGTGTGCAGGCAGCTTTGCCTTTTCTGGAGTTCTGGGAAGCTTTTGCAATCACTGAATGCATGACTGTGATTTGGGTATCAGGCCTGAGCAAATCCAAATGATGTCCAACCCTCTCAAGATTTCCCAGACTGGATATCTAGGAGCCAAGGACAGTGTGTGTATGCTGATTCTCTGGAGCAGATGAAGCAGATGGACAGAGACGTATTTCCATCTTTGCAATTCAATGGCCAGCACAGCTGAGCTAATGTTTAGGGGCAGGAGGGGTTAATGATTTGCTGCTGGTATAGGCCAGCAGCTAATTACTTTCTGTCTCCAACAACAGGGAAGCAGGATAGAATAGCCTCTGCCTAATTTGCAGTCATTCCTGTGGAATGCTCCAGTGCAGAAACATGCTGCTCCAGGCTCTGTCTTGGTGACATTGCCTAGCCCTCAGTAAAATATGCAAACACTTGTCATGTCTTAGGGGGATAAGAAGGCTTAGTCTCTGTAGGAAGTCTATGGTAAGAACAAATTTTTGATATATCCTGGCATCTGATAAGAAGAGGGATTCACAAGGAAGCAGATTTTCCTAGCATTGTACAAATATTCAATGGTTTTCTAGATATACCCAAACCCAAGGGCTCTGTGCTTTTGTATAACTTTGTAAACTAATTAACTCCTCTTAAGTGCAAGTATGATGTTGAAACCAAAAGATTACTTTTAAGATTCTGGTATTTCAACATTTTAATTAGGATGGAAGAACAGACTGGCTAACAGGAGCTGATGTTTAATCTTAGCTGAATCTGGGATGAACAGTCATGTAATGAGATGGTTTTAATATGACTTACTGATATACACTTTAACGATGGCCAGCAACAGACATTCTGAAAAGCCTGGGTTTTGACTACCCCCGAAGAGCAGATCAGGGTACTCAATGGGAAGTATTTGCTTCTGGAAAAAAATGTAAAGTTTATAAAATTTCCTTTTTAAAAATTTCACAACTGTAAAGCTCAAAAATTGGAAAATAGCATCTCAGTTTTAAAATTTTACATGTTTCCCTTTTCTCCTTTTATAATTTTTGTTTTTGCCTTTTGGAACAAAATATTCAAAACTAGGATTATAAGTAACTTTTAATAGGGAATATTTTTAAAAGTTTAAAAATACTAGCACATTTCTACAATTGTAAAAAACATTTTAAAGAAATAATAAATTTGAATGCCTTTGTTTTGAATCAGAACAAGCCCTTTTGGAGGGGGCAGGGGGTGAAGAAAGCAAACCCATTTGACTACTGGTGTAGTAAGCCTTTCTAATGAATAAGTATTTGCTGCTGTGGGGAAAAATAATCAGGGCTAAACAAGAATGTCATGCTTTTCTATTGCTTGTAGGTTTCAGTTGTTTTTGTGTCATGTGTTGTTGTGTGTCCCTCTCTCCCTAGCCCCACCCACCCACTGATTAAGCTCACTTGCAACTTGGAATACCATGGCTTTCTGCTGCCACTGGGACTTGGAAATGCTAAAACTTAGTTCAGGTGTGGAATATGCTGTTCTTCAGGTATTGTTGATAAAATTGAGGTTGTGGATGTGAGGACTAGATCACTAAAGTGAGTGCAAAACAACCCATATGCAGTCATGGGGTGGAAATCTGTGCTTTTGATCAGATACTCTGATCAGAAACATGCAGGAGTGTCAAACAGTAAATGGATATTATTAAGAACCACAGACATCAAAATGCAGAATCTCCTCAGGATACCAAAGTACAGAGAACTGAAAAACTAATAAGTATCTGATGTTGCTTCATAGAGAGAATACTTAGGACTAACTCCTGAGAGTTATTATGATAAAAACTGCATTAGAGATGCAGGAGAATTTAGAAGTAGTTATGGTAAATGTGAATAAATAGAAGTGAGTGTTTGAGGTGGTAAAAAGGTGAATATTATCACTTATTTATACAAAATAATGACTGTGATGTTTTTCTCAGTTTCCTCAGGCTGATAGCACACAGTAAGATAGCTTTGGTTAAGCTACTGTTTATTCTAGATAACAAAGAGTAAAATTTAAATTTTTTACTTGTGTATGTGTGTGTCTAAACTTCAATAAGCAGGTATGCTCCAGAGAGCTGCCATGGTTGGGTTATTTTCAAGAATCTACAAGCAAATTCTAGGTATGTTGCATTAGGTGCTGTGTACAGAGCATAATAAGACTCTACTAAAAAAAAAAAGAATTAATATGACTTTTCTAGCACAATTTGAGATGCAGTATTACACTACTTCTGTTTGTTGACTAGTTAATGGTGCTGAGAACATCAGTGTGACACTGTATGGATGCATCACTGCACATTTTATTGTGGCTATTTTATGCAGGAAAAAATACAGAATTGATCATAGTTTTTGGAGACTGTCAGTGTATCATTGTAAAATATCTTTTAGCTTGTGCATTGTACTGTAGCAAAAAACAATACCACTATTAAGAGTGCAAATTTAAGTACCTAGAATGTAAAAAATACCACCCTTTGGACTTTCAGTATGTAAATAATAGAGATTAATGACATAACCTTTTACATAATTTCCTGCACTTTCAAGTGATGTAATTCATTTATTTATAGATATACAGATTCATTTCTGTTCATGAATAGAGTTTGCTTCTCTGAATGGATTACCAGACAAAGCATTGTTAAAATGTTTGGATTATGGACTGTTACGAAGAGCTGTCACGCAGTTGTCTGTGGGAGATGCTAGGTTGCAACATTACAGAATATATGCTACATTTGTTTTCTCTACATTCTGTTTGCACCCCTATATCTATAAACATTATTGATGACAATGTGAAAGTTCTTTCAAAGACACCATTTAACTTTTATATTAGAATACTACCAACTTGAGTGGGAAATCACTGTTAAGACCTCTTAAAATAACAAATCTTTTGTCTTTATGCAAGTGTAGTCAGCTATCAAACTGTGGAAGAGATTACAAAACTATTATCACTGTAGTGCTTATATGGATGAGAAGCTGTTTTTGTTAAAACTGCCAGAGATGTATAGGAGAGACCATTCTGCACTTGTCTTTTGCACAGTGGTTGAAAGGTAAGGCGTGTCATTTTCCTTTTCCTCTCACATGGAAAAATTACATATAGTCCTAAGCACTCCTTGGGCCATGTGAGGGCATGTTATTATGAGAGTAGGTCAGAAGAGACAAGAAAAGCTGGGCTGCTTTATCTAAAGAAGCCACTAGTAAGTTCTGGACAGGAGGAAGTTCCTTGCCAGCAGAGAAGTCAAGCACACTATAGGTGCTGTCCAGCTCTACTTCCCTTTGTTGCATCTGATATGAACTATTGTTGCCTTTGAGCTGAGTAACATGCTAGGCTCTGTTTCACAGCATTGTACAACTCTAGAAAGACACATAACCCCCCTCCTTTCTTGATGACTTGATGGCAGTGTATGTGAGCTGTTGATCCTCTCTATACAGAAACATGTCACGATAGCCACAATAGCCAACTTTGCAAAGAGAGCTGAGATGCAACGTTCAGTCCTCTCCTTACAGAACATACTGATTCTTCAGGGGTTTGCCTGGCAAGGTTAGCTACTGTGGGCCCTATAAACCTGACATGTAAACTGAAGTGATGGGAGGCTGAAGGAATGTAGAAGTACTGCTGGTCAGTGTGGCAGCATTGCTAAACCAGTTGGTAGTTGATGGGGTTGTACAGAACTGCTACTGGAGATGTGACAGAGTTGTGTCCTGAGAACATGTATCATGTTAAATGCAGCAAGACTGTTCAGCTGGAATAAAATACAAGTACCAAAATGTAATGTCAGGTCTAGTGAGAGATTTATTGTTCACATGAAGAGCAGTAATCCTGGAATCCATTGTTCTTTTGTGTGTATGTGTGTCTATCCTTGACTTTTGTGTTTTTGTTTAATTGTTTGTTTGGTTGATTTTTTAATTTTTTTTTTTACCATATACATATAGTTTTTTTTACCTAATTTCCTTCAGAATTTTAGTGTAAGAACTTAGTGTTTTTACAGATGTTTGGTTCAGCTACATTTTCAAAGATTTGGTATATGCTGTGGTATAGAGTTGTAGCTTTGGAAAAATCCTGATCAGTTTTACTGAATTATCAGTTAGTTAATGGAAGGAGGAGGAGGATGGGAGCAGTGTCCTTTTGAGTACTGCAGCGTTCTGGAAAGGTTTAACCCTAAGAGATGAAGTGAAAATGATAAATCACACTGTCAGTTTTGACCAATCAAGCAGTGAAATGGCAGTAAGAGGATACTGCTTTCTAGCATATTTGGTTTTGATTTTTGAGGGGGTTTTTTTAAGCTCTTTGTGAAAAAATTTTGCAGTTGACTGTTAGTTTCATTAAGAGATCCTGCCAGTTATGTTTTCTTTGGTATGTTTTCCATCCTTCAGAATAAAGTTTCTTTGGAATTTGTACGAGGTATTCATTATCTTAAGTAACCACTGCTGTGTGAAAAGGACCATAGTTTTAGTACTGAGTGAGAATTGATGCAAGTGCTTTGCATTAACTCTTAATTATACCGTTGTTTATATTGAACTGTTTATTATACAATTGTTTCTATTGAACTAACTTTGTATCCTTGTGTAGATTTGCAGTGGTAAATCAGTTACTGAAGCACCTGTTGGAGTTTTATTTTTTGCTAACAATCAATTCTCAACAGACAATTGAAGAGGGTAGTTCTGTTTGTCTTTTTTTAAACAAATGACTGTGTGGCATATTTTAGTTGGGAGTGGTAGATGGAATCATCACCTTTCCTAATTGTGAGCATCAGACAATTATTACTAAAGCAGAAGAGTTAAAGAAGTTTGTTGTGAATCTCACTATCAATGGTCAAGAGGTTCCCCTCTCTTCTCTTCTGTTTTATATTTGAGGTATCTCGAGGACTGAAGTATGTAAATATGCTTGAAATGAGCATAACCTTATTTCCTTGGAGTCCTTGGAATTGTATTACTGACTCTAGGAGACAGGCAAAATCCACTAATGAAGGTCTTATCCTGATGTATCCCATATAATGAAATGTGTTTTCTTAGATTTAGAAAGGTTGATCTCTAGCAGAAGCAGTTTTCTGAAGGAGCTGTAAACCACTTGTGGGTGACTCCTGGAAGGGACTGCTGCTTGAGAGAAAATTAGAGGTTTTTTGATTTCTCTGTTGTGAATTCTGAAATAAACTATACCTGCTTGTCCATGTTCTCTTGCACGGAGAGGCAATGGTGTGGTCCGGTGTGTAATCAAGGAGTATCAACACACTCAGGCCCATGTGCATCATGAAGCAGAGCTCCACACATTTCATGAGCCCAGACGTGGTGGGAATTTTGAGAGGACATGCCATGGCTAAAATTACTAGATCCATTAACTGCAGTGGGGATTTATTACCTGTGCAGTAAGGCAAGCAGGTGCTGTAGAGCTGTTTTCTTATAACTCTACAGTTTAGTGGAAAGGCTGTATCCTTGTGGGAATTTACAAGTACAGTTTTCTAGAATTGCATGAGCTTTCATTTAGCTCTAAGTGACTTATTCATAGAGGTCTTAATTTGAAGAAAAAAAAAAGGACCACGAAATTCTAACAATGCATAAACAGAATATTTTACAGTATTTCTAGTTAGTATCTAATGAGATAACACAGAATTCCTGGAATTCCTGCTTCTAACTCCAATTATTGTTAATGAGAATTTTATGCCCTCTGCATTAAAAGGAATACGTTAAGAATACAGTCATGCAGCAACTTGTGGCTATATATTCACACTTAACACCTCAAAGGGAGACGGAGATAGTATGTGTGCCTGTAATTAGTATTGTCATCAATTATAAATATAGCAGCTTGCTGTAAACATGGAATCTGGATTCAGCTAGGGACTCAGAGCGTCCCGCATCCCAGGCTGTTTGGACTGGTTGGTGGATAAGATTTCTGAGAAGTGTGCTACATTTTAATTACAAATTTTAGCTCTTAACAGCAGCTACGTTACTTCAGAGAAATAAAAAAGACATCTGCTACAGAAGCCTGTCAGTGTAGCCCATCTGACTGCATACAGTACCCATCTATGTAATGTATTTTTTACAGTCTCGGGTTAATGGAACCTCCCAACTGCTGATATAGGGAAATGTCTTTTATGCTTACAGTGAAATATAGACGAATCCATAGCATGTTACTGAAAGTCATGTGTGGTTGTCCAAGTCTGGCCAAACAGAAGACTACTTCTTGCCTGATCAGCTCTTAATCTAATGGGAAAGTATTGGGATTTTTGGGTTTCATTTGAATTTTTGAGGTACATTATATGTGAGATAAAAGAGGGTACCAGAAGTATTAGATTCTTTAATTAAGAGAGAAGTGAGAGCTTATTTTGGACTTTAAAACCCTTGGCATCCTTTGAGTTAGTGGTTTGCACCAGTGAGTGGTTGCTAATACCTATGATTACTGCTTTTCCACCTAACTATATCTACAAACTTATTTAGCAAGAACAGTCTCTAGGGATGACCTTGAGCAGTCGGTGAGGACATTTCCTTTGTTCTTCTATTGGTAACTTTCTACAGGGGAAAACCCCCCTTCTGATGCTCGATGGTACAATATTTTGAGCCAAGTGCCTGTGAAATCCAGGCAATATGGTCATGTACTCATTCAGTCACTTAGGTTCTAAAAAAAATTAAAGCAATTTTTTTTTCTTTAAAATGCAAACAACAGATCTTCAAAATATGTGCTGCACACTGTTTGTTAGCCTCTGACATACTGTACAATTTCTAATGTGAAACAATCTGTGGAGTCTGAAGTATTTTACAGGGAGTTGCTAAGTCTTTTCTGACTTTATATCATTTGCTGATATACTTAGTCAAGCAGTTCTCTTTATACTCTTGAAAAATGCCAGTCATTTTCAGCACAGTGAATTATCTGCATGTTAAATTATTTATATTAATTTACAACTTGATCTATAAAAATAAAGCAATTCAAATTTTGTATGTATGCCAGATTGTTATAAAAGAAATAAATAGCTGTTTTTTTCTCTCCTCCTTCAAATTAGATGTTTTTGGCATATGGTGAAGACATAAATATACTGTGTTCAGACAGGATCCTTGTGGATATTATGTGTTTTTATATCAGCATTCAAATTCAGTTGCATTTAAACAGAAAAAGGATGATTTCTTTTCACTGGGTATCTGTCATGACCTCTGGAACTGCAATCCCTATTCTGTTATTGATAGCTAAATGCCAGTTTATTTATAACTGGAAGATGTGATTGTGAGCTAGTCACGCAAGTCAGAAATGTTTCTCAGCCCTTCATCTAGCCCAATAGGTACGTTAGATTTTGTAAAGCAGTCTGAGTGTTCAGAAGTTCTCACTGTGATTGTTTCAGACCTGCTTAATCTTCATCATGTTAAATGAGTAACAAAACTGGTGAAGGGTTTGGAGCCCAAGTCCCGGGAAGAGTGGCTGAGCTGGATGTGTTTAGCCTGGAGAAAAGGTGGCTCTGGGGAGACTTTATGCTCTCTATTACAGCCTGAATGGAGGCTGTTGTGTGATAGGACAAGAGGAAATGGCCTCAAGTTGCACCAGGGAAGGTTTAGATTGGATATTTGTAGTTATTAGGAGTTGCAAAGGGTGGGAAGATAATGCTGTAGAAGTGGCTTTAGTGTATTGCAAGGAAGGGAGGAGGGCTTGCTGCTAGGTAAGGCATGTCCTTCTGGAAAAGTATGGTTAGTTTGAGTGCTGCTGCTAACAGTCTGTGCCCTTAAGCATCATGAGGACTGGTGTCACATTTGGGTGAGTGGTAAGCTGCAAGCAAGAAGAATTTAGGGACGTACTGCAACTTGCTTGACAGGAGTGGCCCCAGCACGAGGAGTTTGTTTGTGTGTTTTACCGGATTGCTGGCTATTGTCAAGGAGTTTGGCCCAGAGGCAGAGGTAGAGTAAAATGTCAAATGGGCCTTTAGGAAAGATGTACACAATTTTCTGTATACGCCAAAGCTTTCATCTAACAGTGCCTTAAACCTTGCAGTTAATGACAGTTAAAGGAAATTTTGAGATAGGAAGTTCTGTTCTCCTTTGCAAATTCTGTGAGCTACTATCACCATACTTAATTGGATTGTATAGCAATACTTTTTCTTTTTTTTTTCTTTTTTTCCCTAGTTTTATTTAAAATGTCAAAATAGAAAAAGAAAATCTGTCTGTTCTGTCATTCTGACTGAATGCTCAGCACCAACAGCTTCAAGGGTGAGGGAAGTGCCATAACAGGTGGTTATGGTGCAGCAACAGTAATTCTCGAGCAGTTTGCCAATTGAGAAATTTTTCTAATGCCCACCAGCAAGAAGTTGCCTTATTCACTGAAGAATCAAGGCTTATATCACACATGTTGGCTTTTTTAATCTCATCTAAGATATCTGTGGATGTTCTCATAATGCATATAAATATCTAAATCCTTTTTGAATCTTGCAAATCTCTTGGTGTTTATAATACCTTCAGGAAGAATACCTCTGGTTAGTTATGTGCCACATAGAAGCATTTTTCCCCCTTTTCTTTTCAAATTGCTTTTGTTCAACATCACTGTCTGTCCATTTGTTCTTGTATTACAAATTGTGATAAATAGTACTATGCAATTCGTGTTTTCATTTTAAAAATTATTATTTTGTATATCTCCATAGGTTCTGTTCATACCTTTCTCATTTCTCAGTCACAAGGTCTGAAATCTTGAAGTTCTTCATTTGGATTCTAAGTCTTTCATTTCCAAATATAAATATCTTCCCTTAACTCTTATAGCTTAATCATCAACTGAACTGAGGATAAGTTGTAGCTCAGAGGTTGCTCTGGCTTTTCCACAGTAATTTTCATCAGTGAAATTCAATCACGTGCTCCACTGGTATTCAAGCAGAGCAAGATTTTGAGTTCTGATCGGCATGTCTTACCATCACAGGATAACTAATACAGTTGAGCTTCAGGTTCAAATTCAAGTGAATGTTTAATTAGATCCTTGTTTCTATAGACAACTGACTCCCTGAACCATGATGAACATTTGGAGGCCTAATTACTCCTGGTGTTTCAGAGGACAGTGGAATTGCAGCATGTCCCAGAGGAGCGAGTCCATATGGTTCTGCTGACCTTCTGTGAACACGCTGTGCAGTCCCATAGCTCCTTGAGCATGTGAGAGCATAATTGGTATTTTTATTTGTATCTTTTTTTTTTTGTCAGCAGTTCTCCTTTCATAGCAATTATGCCTTTTAGATAATTTGGGCTGCTGTTGGCTCCTGCCGAGGGAGTAAGAAGGTGTGGAGGTGATGCTGATCACTTGAGTATCACTTGAGAAACTGCCAGCTCCCACTCTGGGTACAGTGTAAGAGGTTGTCACTGTTTGCAGAGGTGGAGGACCATTCTGTAGAGTCAGCAATCTTTTGTTTTGCTGCGTGTGTCACTTTAGCCCCTAGCTGGATGAACTGAATCTGGGACTTTGAGGATTGCTTCACGACATATCTGTAATTAATTGTTCTAACATAGATAGAATTTCATGTGGACAAGAGCATACAACCAGCAATCAGCAGGTTTAATCCCTGTAGCTGTTTGAGGCCTAAGTAAACATGGTAGCTGGAAAATGTTCCCCACTCATGTTTATCCCTTCTCTGTATTGTAGTTTTTCTTAACCTCCTTCAGACTGGAGCAGCTGGGTTTGTTTATATAGCCTGAAATAACTAAAGAACTATCACTTAAGCATTTCTGCCAATAGGGACGAAACCCTCCAGTTGGTAAATGGAGAAATTAAGGATACTCAGTGTCTGCCCAAGGCCTCATTGTCTGAGTCAGCAAAGCTGTTGTGCAGCCTAGCCTTCGGTTGTTTCAGGGAGACTACTGGAGCTGAAAGTTGTCTTTGCCTTAGTACTTAGACTGATTGGATAATAGAAGAGAGACTTCATAGTAGATCCATCTCACTCATTTTTCCAAGCACATTTGTGAAACTGCCTGCAGTCGTTAGGTGAGAGCAAGAGCCATTGCACATTGTGGCCTGAAAACAGATCAGTATTTTTACCAGCATACTTTTGTGTGATCCTTAATACTTGGTCCTTACATGCTGCACTTAATAATAGCTGTAAAAGAGGTGATTTGTATATTACAGTGATGAATAGGAAGCTGAAGAGTGATATCAAGTAGCACTGGAGAAACCCTGTTAAGGTTTTGTCTCTGGAAAGATCTTGCTCATTTGTTGATCTGAGATTGCTAAGTTTCTTGAGCAAAAATTAAGTATTGTACCTATATAGTCCATTAAGCATGCTGTGATCTTTTACCTCCCTAATGACATGGATTATTCCAAGAATTACGTTATATGAAAAATTTGCTCATTTGTTGATGTGGAATCTGCTGGAGTAATTCAGCATAATTTTTTTTCCTAGAGTAGTCCATGAACAAGCTCATGTACTAGATTTCATAATCAATGTGTAAATAACATATTACATGGTCAGGCCAGGAAGTCTCTTCAGTTTGCAAAATATTAAATTGTGCTCTAAGTTGTTCCTGAATTCTCTGCAAAAATTTGGCAAGTCCAACCTAAAAGGATCCCATATCATTTGGTCAAATCAGGTTATTTTAATGAAAAAAATCCTTTTGCTGAGCCAGTTTTAGAATTACAGATGACTTCATGCAAAATAAAGTCTGCCTGTGGTTTGATAATTATTTTCTTTAGCAACTGTGTATGTCTTGGTCCTTTATCTTCATTTTTGCTGCTATTCTCTTTCTTCCTTCAAGCTTTCTGTTTATCCAATAGTCCAACTCTTTGCTGTATCTATTTACTTTCCCCCCCCCCGTATTGCAGTTTAATTAGGAACAACTCTTTGTGTTAACTGCTGATAGAAAAAAGTACAAGGGAGAAGGTCTGTAGGATGTTGGCAGTGTTTTACAGAAGTTTTCAAGATTTCTGAGTAACTGATGATATATCAGCCAGCAATCCAAATCCATGTCCAGAGAGACAGGTTAAAACTTCAGTGCTTAACAGAGCTCAAAATATGCACCTCTCCCCCAGTCTACCCTGCAATTACAGACTGAGGGAAAGATAGACTGTTACAGTTATTTACATGTCAAAACACTGTCTGCTATCTCATTGGTGATGTTTGTTGGTGCTTTGTACTAGGTGTTCTCATCAATTTGAGAGCACTAGGTTCAGCACACGCAGAAAAATGTAAGAACCAAAAGCTGTCGATAGTGGAGGAACAAGCAGTGAATTTTAAGAAAAATTGTTATAAAAATTAGCTTTTCCTGGACCCAAAGGAAATAGATTACATATGTGCTCCCTAAAGGGGCATGATATTTTTAAAAGATGATATTCCAGAACACATGACTTAACATTTGCTTTTTGGAAACTTGTTTATCTTTTTTTAAAGTTATTTTTGTTGAAACTCAGATTATATCATCAGTGGAGGTTACGAATGAAGCAACAATGGGTTTTTGTTTTTTGCTGTCCAGTACACCACTGATGGAAGATAAGATACCTAGACAGAAGAGCAAGTTAAATGGTAGTCTAGATCAAGTCTTGATCTTGTATTGTAATTTATAAATTGAGAATACTAACCTCTCTGGCTCAGATATAGCTTTAATAACAATATCTTCAAAGTATGTAAAGAAAGATGCAGGCAAGTATTTTTTACCTTAGAAGGGGAAAAAATGGTGCCCATACAAATGAGTAAGCCAAAGCCTCTAAGTGAGGATGTTTCTAGGCTAAGAACTGAGAAAGTCCAGCTTCCCACAGTTGTACTTAATACTAACTCAGGAGCTCAAATTCGTGAAGACACTGAAATATGTATAAATGTATGAACAGTCTCTTTGACTTTGGCACTGTTCATGGTGTTTGGTTTAACACTGTGCTCGTGCTCAAGTGTTCTCCTAGATTAAAGCTAGAAAGACATCATCTTCTGTATTCCATATTTCAGCATGGAGTGACAATCTTTGTAAATACACAAGCTGTTTTGTTAGAATCTCAGCTTTTCACCACACGAAGAATCTTTGAACACCAAAATGGATGCTTTTTTCCCTTTCATTGATATAAACTTTGTAGATAAGGATATAAGAAGCAGAAATAGTGGTTTTGGAGTGATAAATTTATATTTGTTCTGTTGGGTTTTTTTAATGGGAATACTCAAGGGCAGAAACTATATGTACTTAGTAAGTGAATCTGAGAGATAATATTGCTTTCATTTTCAGAAAAGCATTTCCTGGATTTCTAGAAGCAGCACTTTTCTGCATCTGCTGCTCTTCCCAGGGATGGCTCCCAGATAAACTTCACTGCATACTAGAGTCCACCTCCTGCCTGATGTGCCATAGGTCACACTTATATTTTCTCATCTCTGCTTATCCCTTTTCCCATGCTCACAGCAGGGCCTCTGTTTCAGTTAGAAAATATTGTTGTCCACAATTGTTTGCAAGTGAAGTATTCCCTTGATACTCTTTTTGTGATTTCAGCCTTGGTAATGTGGATGTCACTGCTAAAGATGTCTGTTAAAGCATAAATATGGATTAGAAAGTTACCCTTGTAGGTCTGGGATTTAAAAAAACCAAACCTAGAGGAAGGCAGGCTATTAAATTTCCCCTGAGAATAAATTAAAGGTGTTTCCTGAAAATTCTGGCCTTGGTTGTCAATGCACAGTGTCTTTTCCATATTTTTACAATTTTAAGAATCACCAATGTTTTACTCATCATACTGACCCACCAGACAGATGTCAATCAAATATTTGCATAAGCATAGATCACTCAAGGTTGCTTGGTGTTTTAAAGGGAGGGCATTTTTAGCTTTTGCTTTGAAAGAGCAGGTCAAGCACTCTATCCGGCGTTAATGATTTTTCTCAATTCATCACTCAATTGACTCAGTAACTTGACTATTATTAACCCAGACCATCAAATGCTTTTAACCCTTTTCCACAGAAAGAAGGGACCTCTCAAGGATGAACAACTTCAATGAATGTATTAATTTCATGCAGTTGCCATTTGCCCTACAGCGTTGGGCTGCTTTAGTGATATAATTTATGAAGAAAATTCAACAAGCAAAAGAAGCTTTTCTTGTAATTTGTTTTGCTGCACTGAAGAATTTTGTTAAGATATAAAGTGTTATGTGTTGGAGGTGCCAGCCACTGTCATAGCAGAAGCTGGTATGTTCCATACAGGTGTGAAGAGTGCATGCATTTAAGGCAGATTAAGAAGGCACCAATGGGTGGGAGGAATTAGTATAATGCAGCAAAAAATAAATGGCAGTGAAAAAAGCATCTCTTCTGGAACCCTGTATATAAAAGTGTTTGTCATAATACATAGCACTGGTATTTATCCATATATTCCTTCTATGACCAGAAGTGAGGGCTGTTTCAGAAGTTAGTGCAAATAATAATTTAACTCCTGCTTCTCCACCCATGCTAAAATTAAATATACAACAGGTAAAGCTCTAGTGTAGTAAGGACTGTGAAGTGATTAACTACCAGCAGACAAGATTAACCAGGAGGGCTTCTTCTTGTCCCCTTGGGAATGGTCACTGATGAGAGATACTTGTTTCTCAAACTGTTTGTGCATTATGTGATTTTGAAGGGAATTCATTCATCCCGTTTGTTTAGGGTTTTCTTACTGCTGTGGAATGCTTTGGGGGAAAGTTTATTCCAAACTGGGCTAAGTTTTGTCACTAGCTAGTATCAGAGAGCGACAAAGAAAGAAGAATTCAACACAGACTTTGTGCCATATTTTTACCAACTAGCAAGACGTGCATCTGATGTGGAATGGGTCATATTCCATCCGAGTTAGGGGATGCTTGCTAAACGATATCAAAACTGTTCCTACTAAGGTATCACTATCACTAACCACTTCGTTGTGTTTCTTTTAGCCAGACCTCTCCCCACCCACATCATTAGCTATTTACTGTATTTGTAGCTCAGAATTTGGATCTTCTTGGTCAGAATTTCAGCAGGTAGCACCTTTTCCTACCTGTTTTCAGGGAGCAGATATGACAGGGAAGTAGCAGACTTCTCTTTTTTTATTGTTCGTTTCCCTTCAGAGTAATCATACTCTGCATGATCATCAGATCACAGAAATTGATTAAATTCTCTGAGGTGACAACAATATTATTATAACTAACAGCTTAAGTGAATGAAAACCGCATTACAGATAATTTGTTTCTTTGAAAACTTAATAATGGCCTAAAAAAAGATTAGATAATGGCACTGAGAGATTTTATAAAGCAAAATGAAATCAGCTTTCTCAGATATGTAGATGTTTAAGAACACGAGAAGAATTCCTGTTAAAGGCAGTGACTTGTTTGTGGTACTGTCTTTCCAACATTCACCGTATTTTGTACTCTTGGCATAAAGGAGCTTGATGCTTTTAATAGTTTTTATATAGCTAACAAAATATTTTTTAGTGGGGACGTCTTTTGGTCATTGTTTTTAATGATTTTTATAGCCTGTGACAAACTTATTTGTAGATTTGGCACATTGACACAGGAGGACAATCTGATTCATGACTAGAATGGTACCTGTTATCTTGCTAGTGAAAATTTTAAACTCTGTTCAAGATCAGTTGATGCTTTATAGACTTATTTGAAAGAATATTTTTCAAATATATTCAAAATCAGAGCACTACTGCCATTGATTTATAGATGTGTTTATGTTTAATTACAAACAAGGTGCATCCAAAATTCCTGCAGATGAGTGTTGATTAAGGAATTTTGCAGGGCTTATAAAGCATGGTCTTACTTCAGTGGAATCAGAGAGGAGTGTTGGCATATCTGCTAAAACACAATCCTTACCATTCTTTCAGAGAGCTCATCACGTACTCCTTTCTGTGCTTGGCTACTTTTGAGAAATCTCTTTCCATTTGGCTTGCTCAGGAAGGAATACCTAAGATAAGTTGCATTCTTGAGCAACAAGCACCAAGTAAGGACTGACAGACTTGTATGTTGCTGAAATGGAGTTTAAGTTATTTATCACTCAGAAGTGCAAGGAAAACAAATGCAGGCAAAAAGTATCATGAACAGGTGTTTGTGGTTGTTTTGGTTTTGGATAGTGTTCTACCTTTCCAGGTCCCAGGTGTGGCAACCTTGCTCAGCATCTCTCTCCTCACTCAAATACTGGTCTCATTCTCCCTCCCTAAACTTTCTCTCAATTAACTTTCACTTTGTTACCTGAATTCAGCCAACTGGACATCGAAAATGGGGAGAAAAAATTTTCACTGCTTCCCATATCTTGCTTACAGTGTAAGTCTTGCTCCATCTGAACTCTTCAGAGACTTGTGCAGAAAAGAGCCAGCAAATATATACCAGATATGTGCAAACTATGGTTTTTTGTTAAAGTTTTACCACTTGATGTAATTTAGCAGAATTTCTCAGGCATACATGGAAGCGCATCCCTGGGAGGATTCATTCTATTGTCAGTTTTGTAATTCTTATTTTAAAATGTCAAAAGTATTAAGATTTCTTTAACTAAAGGTTAATAAAATGTTTAATGGGACAAAGACACTGATTTTTCATAAGGTTTTCCTTTTCCTGGCTGAAGATTTTAAAATAATGAAACAAAAATTCACTTCAAAAGATATTTTTGCCTGTAAAATTGTAGTTTGCACAATTTGCTGAAAGTATCAGCACTCAAAAATAAATTACAACTTTAAATAGCAGGGAAAACTATCACTTTGTTTATAATATATACATATGAAGATTATAACATAGCTATCCTTGTCTTTAGAACTATTGTCTTAACTCTGCTTTACAGCAAAAAAAAGATTGTGTAGTTCTCTGAATTGCTTAGCAACTGAGATCTGTATTAATTTCAGCATATCTAAATGTTTTTATTAGTGAAAGAGTTTTTTGCGAGTGTAATTATAGAAAACCATCAGGCTCTAGGATACATTTTTTTTAAAAAAAAGTACAGTATGAATTATTCTGTAATTAGAGAGAACAATTTTTGCCCTTATGTTATCCTTTTACCTGAGGATCAAAAAGTCTTTTACAAACATTACATAGGCTCACAAGTTATCCTTGTACCCAAAGACTCACACATTGACTTATTTAGTTTTCAGGAGCTACAAATTAACTAGTTCCCTTGAGGTTCTTCCAGAGTTTTGAATTCATTGTGTATTGAGCTATAAGAGGAAATCTTCAAAGTAAGTTTAACTTTGCCCTTTAACTTTCCACTTCTTTCCCCATTTTCAAAAGTTTTATGCCCCAGTTGTGCACATAGGGTGTACGAGAAGATGTGTTTTGATGGGCCGTTGCTCTCAGATTGTGAAAATGAAGAAGGCCTGTGAATTTAGCAGCTCTTCAGCTCCTCAGAGACGCTTAGGATGTTTTTATTCATGGACAAAGGTTTATGAGTGTGCCTGACTGTTGACACCAGCTGTAGATAAGACCCAGTTATTTTTATGGATTTGATGCTGTAGTCTAAAGAAAGTTATATGTCACTTCAGGTCAGTACCGTGATTTCTGAAACGCTTAGGATCTGTTAATAAAAAGTCAGATAAAGAGCCAATATCGCTGTAGTGACACTCAAGGATTGAATTAGAGACATATTGTTACTGGCTTTCCCTCCCACCCCCACCTTACCACTGCAAGGATCATAATTACACAGCCACAAAAAATTGGTTTAAATTCCCAACAGAAAAATACTTTCTTGATCATAAAAAATAATAGTTTTATTATACCTTCCCTGAAGTCTTGACTTAATTGTAGCTGATGCAGAGTAAACCTTTTAAAAGAAAAGAAAAAAACAACCCAACAAACCTTTAGTTAAAATGAAATTATTTGTGCTATAATTCATTAAAATGAAATATCATTTAATAACAAAATTGCTATCTGGACTGGTAACAGATTTCTCATCTGTAAATAAGTTGATGTAATTTGTTAGATGAATTCTAGAATTAGGAAAACATGTTACAAAGTTTGTGTATAAACTGTTACAATACAGCTACTATTTTTCAGGCTAGAGAAATAATTTTTATTTTAAATGCAAAATCGAGTGAGGGAATAGCAGCCATCAGGATCTGACTGTATCAGCCATTCATAGGGCATATGTGACCATCTGCATGAAAACCAGCTTTTTTTTCAAGCTGGCGACCTTCTCTTTGCAGAGTTCCCTTCTTCCTTCTCATCATGACTCCACCAAAGAGAGCTACTATCAAAATGGTTGGCTCTGGGATGGGCATGAAAGGAGACTGAACTTGGTAGTTCAAGATTTTGTTAGAGTTCCTGTTAGATACTAGGACCTATTTTATAGGGGAAGAAATAGTGTCCAAGGCAGCTGCATGTTTTTGGAGTACAGGTCCTGAGGACTGACTACACCTTATTCAAAATTGCCCTGCCACTTCTTTTTTCTTTATGGGTGATTTGTGGGCCAGTGTGAATAATCAAGGTTTATTTTACCTAACAGGTGAAGTGGGAAGAGTGATTGAAAAGATGCGGCAATGGTGCTTCAGATTAATTTAAAACAAATTATTTTTAAATGTGGTGAACTGGAACTATTCATTTCAGACTTAATCCATTCAAAAGTTAGTTCAGTCATTAGGGCATTTTAAGGGCAAAAGGCAGCTTCTCTATGCTGTCTTTGGATAGCTCAGGATTTCTAACATTACCCCACTGAAATGTAATTCATTGCCCACACAGATCCTTTACTTGTCATTGGAGGTTTTCTAACTTCCAAGGAAGTGAAAATTTGTCTTTCTTAATCAACTGCATTTTTGTGAACTATGAAAAATAATTAAATCTAGGTTGCTTACTGAATAGATGAGTGTCTTTTATTGACCTTCATGTACTTTCTTGTCTCTCTGGGCTATGTAATACTTATTTTAGATAAAGTAGACCATGCTAACAGGATGGTCTTATTCCCAAATTCCCTTGAGCCCAGTAGTGCCAGCACAGAAGGTGCGACATGTCAGTTCAGGTTGTTGTTGTGGATCAGAGGAGGATTTGAATCCAAGTGACCAGCATCCTACTCATCTCTGAGGTTCCTAGACTTATTCATTATTAAAACTGTTCAATCTTAACCTTTAAACCAGTGCATTTTACTGTTATCAAAATGATCAGGTGTGACAGTGGTTTCATATAGGAAATATGCATTCAGAACTATTTTCTGAATTTTTTTCTGAAATGATGCTATTCTATGTTGATTAAGTTTTGTCTGGCAAGTAAAGTTTTCCCTATTCCTTTCCTCCTACCCTATTATAGCTCAGCATTTGTGATTTGACTCATCAGCCAGCACAGCATGGCTCTCTTCTGAATCTGATGCAAAAGTGAATAGCTCTGTCTGTCTGTAATGGGGCCCAGCATTATTTTTATTCTACTAACAAATGATTCCTATCATGAAGTAATACCGTGTGCGGTATATATATTGCTGGTTATCACACAATTCCTACATATAGGAGTCTGGTTGGAGGCAAAAGTCCCACTAATTCTCTTGTGTTAGAAACAAGGAACCACTGGCACTTCCACAGCTGCTGTGACTTGCACCAAGTGCTGTCCTGGTGCAATGCCAGACTGATCTGATGGGAATTTAAAGGTTGGTTTAAGGTCCCTTTGCACAATGCTGCTGCCTTTGTCAGATACATTCTGCACTACTGAGCTGTGATTGAGGCCTTAGATCTATGAATATATAATACTTTATTTGCAGATGTTATGATTAAAAAAAAAAAAGGACAAGGAAGGAGGGAATATATGCTAATAATACTTTGTTTCTGCTATATGAGTAGCAGCTTGCTAAAGTGGCCTGCCATCAAACAGTATTTATAGCAATGTGTAAAACATATTAGTGACATCCCTTTTAAATTCAAAAGGTTTAGCTAATATTACTGCCTGCATTCAAAGCAGAGCTCAGTGCCTAAAAGCTGGTCAATAAACATTTTAGTACTGCTCTATTCCAGTGATCTGAATTCAATAACGTTACCTTTCCAGAAGCTGCAAAATGGAAAGTGAAAGAATGATTTATGAAGCTTAGCTATGCATGGCCAGATAAGAAAGCTTTAACTGATGCTTGCAGGATTCTCTTTAATGAAGTACAAGTTGCCAAGATAAGTTTAGGTAAATGAAGCCTCTGTCACAATATGTTACAGCAAAAGAAATGACAGAGACAGCAGAGCAGATGGAGGTTATTACAGAACAGTGGTGTCAAGAATTGTAGTCTAGGTAACTGCACAAAGACAGAACAGATGCATTAGGTTTGTTATTAACGATTTCATGATACCAACGAATATTTATAGAATCTGTTTAAATTAAACCTGGCCAGGTTCTGTCCTTAAATTGTCATTTAGCCTTCATTGAGATCGTATTACTAAGCCATCACTCTCTTTTGAGTAGAATTCTTCACTTTCAGTCCTGCCTTCCATTTTTGATGTTGTCATTAGCTGCAGGGTCCTGGTACTTTTCAAAACGTTGTTTGGTTGTTTTTTAATGCCTGCCTTGTTGACAATATTAAGCAACATTGGTTCAAATTAGTAAAATTCCTGTTGTCTTTTTTTAACATCCTAATTTAACATGTAGCAGCCTGTTATGAATTAAAAGAAATAGGTGAGCTTGTGCTTATCTCCAGGAGCACAGGGCCTAGAACTAGCAGGTGTTAGAAACTTATTTTGAGTTATGCCCTTTTCAGGAAAGATCTGGGACCAAGTCAATGTGGAATCTTTATTTGCATTGTGTTTTGTCCACTGCTGTTTTATGCTGAGTAGATAAATGGCTTTTAGGGAAAAAGGAATTTTTAAGGAGCTAATCCCAAATATGACTTTTGAGACTGTACTTGAACAGTAAATAAGATTGTTTGCTGATTTTTTTTTTCCTTGAAAAACATGCTTTCTGCTTCTAGGTTTTTTTTTATTTAGGGAATTTCAAACCACAGTATTGAGAAAATGCAATTTTGGTTTTTTCATTCAGTCAAAAACACTACACTGGCTTCCAAAGGGAGGTCTGTCACACCTGTCGGATGACAGCCTCTGTGGCAGGCAGGCTGACAGACAAGTACAATGTGTTTCATTGCAAATATGCATGAGATTGAATCTCACAAGGTTGTGCCACACTATCCATCTACTTGCCTGGGGTGCTTTGTCCTTGTGTTTGGTGTGACTGTTGAAACCCCAGCCCCAAAGGCAGGTACTGTCTTTATGCACTGATGGGTTGATTTCAGAGACTGAGTGCGGTGTCATTTCAGTGGAAGGGGAGTGACTGAAGGTAAAGGAGAAGGTTATGCAATTTACCCTTTGAACACTTTGAAATAACTCCAGAAGCACTAAGATTAAACCAATCTGTGGAGCCTTTCTCTTTGATACAATGAGATACAGAAATACTTCTTATTCCTCTGCTTCTTTATATGTCAAAACTTTCCTCCTTACCCTCCACTGCTTAAAAATTAATGGCTTGGTCTTCTTTCTATTACACCCCAGTTCCTAGGCTTAGGTTTTACCTCTTGTGTGACGCTGAAGTCTCTTTTCAGCATCTTTCTTGTGTTAGTCTCTGTGGAAAGAATGAAAGAAAGGGAAGAATGAAGAAGGTAGGTAAGGGAGTAAAGGTAGGAAGAAGTAAAGGAACTTGCAGACAGCAAATTTTTTCCCTATGGCTGACAAAATAATGGGGAGGATCTGCATTTGTTCTGGTTAATTCCTATGTGCTTCTGTAACATTGTGGATTTGTTATTCATTTATTGAGAAATAACATTCATATTGAGGTAGCACCTACCCCGTTGTGAAATCTGGGTGTTACAAAAGATTATTTTTTCTATTTCTATGCTTGTATACCTATGTCTTCGGATCTAGTCTGATAATTTGTAGTGCTGTATAATGAAGTATGAACTGATGTCACAAAACTCAACACAGAAAAATGGTGTGCTTTATTTTTCCAGATCTGAAGGTTACTGACCGTGGCATTAAAAGCATTTTTTTTCTGGGTTTTTTTTTTTTCCTTAAATTTTAAGACAAAGGTCTTCCAAGGTACAAAGAACTAAGACATGTCCATCTTGGTTTTTGCTGAAGTTATGTTTTTTGTAGCAATTTAGCTTGTATGTAAACAAAGATTCCACTCAGGTGCCACAGTTGCCTCAGCATTCCTTGTGGTGTTTTAATAATAGTTTTAACAGCAGTGCCTTTTTATCCCTGCAAGTCTTCTTTCCTGCTGCTGTGTTTGTAAGAGGGGGAGCCTGGGAGAGCGAGTGTTAGAGACAGTGAAAGAGAATTAGAGCAGTAATTCTGTGAGGCTTAGAATTAGCTTCTTGTATTTTGTTCATACATTATTTGTCTTTAGGATTGTAACAGCTACTAGAATATAATCAAGTTTGGGATTTATTTTTTATGTTAGCAAAATCTGAATTTTATCTGGGTTCTGTAGATCCTGGTGTGCTCTAAAAGAAGGAGTGAAATTAGTTTCTGCATCACTTGGTCTACACAATTGACTAATTAGAAATAAATTTGTCTTTTAGTCTCAATAAATTGGGACAGGAATCTGTTCTTGGAAAGCAAAAGGAGAATTGTTATTACTAAAATTCTGTGAGTGGTTATGGGTATGTTTTGTGCCTGAGGAGAGGGGAGATAGATAGTAAATACAATCCATGCACCTCTCTTCCCTCCAACACATTTTACAGGGATTTCAGGGATTGTTGTCACAATTAATTAGTGAACATTTGAGGAAAGATAATGGGTGACTTGGCTGTCAGTTTTCAGTCTTTGTATTTACTGGACTGAAATTTGAGCAGACTGACAGAAGGACCTGGAAGTATTTTAACATCTAGAATTCCATAAATGCAAAAGAACTTCCTTTGTCTTTTTTTTTAAAAGTAAAGGAAATGTGTGTTGTCTCATTCTTTTCAGCTGCCAAATGATTCCTTAGAGAGGTCAGTTTTTAGAGGATGAGGGATATACTGAACAACATGATGCACCTTTGGGACCAAGATATAGTATTGCATCTGGTAGACAGAACAGGTTATTCCCTTTGAATAAAGGTTCAGTAGTTCTCTGAATTCTGTAAAGAAGAGCTACCAACTCTTCTTTGCTTTTCCGTATCAGGGACAAACAATGATCCCAATCAATTTACTTGCTCTGTTTCTAGTGTCTGTCTGCAGAAAGATAAGTTGCTCTTTATTCCTTCCTGGCATCCATCCATCTATCCACACATCAAGGTGCTGTTATCCCTGTAGGTGCCAGGGCAAATCATGTCACCATAGACCCTGTTATCTGTCAAAACAGAGACTTCCACAGAGCTCAGACCCTGCACGGAAAGTTACTTACACGGTTAAGTTGGAAAATCTTAGCAAGTTGCTTCTGCCAGCCTATAACCTGGTTACTCAAACACACCTCAGAAATGTCAGCATTATTCAGGTCTGCCTCAGTGTCTTGACCTTCAAAATTAAGAGCTAAATCACACATCATTTTTCATATGGTTTGGTTTCAACGGTTCATGCAAGATGCTTGACTCAATTAAATAGAGAATTAAATCATAATTAGTTTGGAGTTAAGGGAGTCAATCTTATATTGTATTGGGCACTGGGAAGCTTCAAAGTGAACAGCATTCTTTTTCAACTACAAGGGAAAATGAAATGAAGACAAGCATAGCTTTCCTTTGTTCTTATTTTTTCAGAACAGGTAGATAAGATTTAAATAAAGCTCCTAGTAAGTAGTGAGAATAATAATGAAATAATTAATGATATATTTACTTTGGGTGTTCAGGCAGCTGTAAGGCAAATACTTCTGCTCAGAAACTTATAATTAGAAATAGCAAGACCACATATACCAAATACCAGAGGGATACTCATGTTGGAAACATGTAATAAAAAAAAATATATTCCATATCATAGTACTGACATAAAGAAGGATTCAAATTAAGAACTTCCTGTTTTACTGAAGTGACATAGATTTGTCTCAACACTTTAACAATAGATTACACCAGTACTACTCCCATTTTGTTTTAATAATTTGTCTCTACCCCTCTCCTTAGCCACTTTAAAGCAGCCCACACAAATCCACCAGGTAATTTTCCAATTGTGTGTTTGGTGTGGAGGTTTTTTAGTTGGTATTTTAACAGGGGAATTTAAAACCCTTCTATTTCTTCAACTTCTGATTGATTAATTTAATAGCCTGAGTTTCTGTGTTCCTTCAACTTAACAAAAATTTATCTAGTCAATTTTAAAAAAGAAAGGTCTTTACTGTGCACTTGCTTACCTGAGGCTGTAATTTTGTATATCCATACTAGGGTAGCTCATGCTTACAAATAGAATTTGGGCCCAATTTAGGCAATTAGAGATGGTTTTTTTCTGGGTTAGTGGGTTAAATACACATTTCAGAATTCCCCAAACTTGAAAGGAAGATGGAAATCCCATTTAAAAGTTGGCCATGACTGAACTGATTTGCTACATTCCTGGATTTACAAGACATTTTCTGTTGTGAAAGCATGATTTTAGAATAATTGTCTGTTTTTATATGCTGGCAAAAATATAATTAATTTTGTATAAAATGGTCTTTTTGCAATTCCTTCCTTTTTACATGTCACAAAGTTACAGTCAATATTCTTCTCCAAGGGTACTGCTTAGCAGTGGGGAATAGTCATTTGAAATAAGCCATGTGTTGCCTGATCTGTCCAAAACACTGCAGTGCCTGCAACTCTCCTTGTGGCACTTTGCCTTCACGATCTTGTGATTAATTCTTTGTGCAGCTAGTACTTCTCTCAAGCTAGTCTGAAAATAATGCAGGGAAATGCAGAAATTTTATAGCGTAGTTTGCATTACTCTTAATTATTTCTTTATTAATATACGTCTTGCCTCTTCAAGATACTGTTTTGACACTGTACACTCTAATCTTTGTTAGACTTTGATCTGCCAGTCCAGACCTATAGTCAAAGTTCTGACTCCTCAGTTGTGAACTGCAAAAGGTGTGACACTCCACAGTGTCTGTATGCTTCTTTTCTTTCTGTTTGCACAATCACTAGTTTTGTGTTTAACTTTCTTTCATTAGCACTGGTTGTGTGAGTGGAAAAATTGTTAAACAGGGACTTTTTCTGGACTTTTCGGATTTAAATAAGTGAATTGCAGAGTGTTTGTGAACGTTGTTTTTTTTTGTAAGAAGAAACATGTATATATATATGTATATATTTATATATAAAAGTCTGTCAAGTATGTTGAATATCCAAATTTTAGAAACAGAAAAGACTCCAAGTGAACATGAATCCATTCTCTCTGGTGATAAACTTTTGCTATGCTTAGATAAACTAAGTTATGACACCTCCTGCAAGCCAACATTTTCCGATAGCCTAAAAGCTCTAGAATTAATTTTTCCTGTAATTTTTAAAGTGAGATATATTAATTAAAGTACTGAAAATTACTAGTAAGACTAACTCATGCAAGTGTTACTCTTAGAGGGCATTTGTGTAATGTCCTTATTGGTTAAGAACACATAGAATTCCTGATCCTGATGCCAGAGGTTTTGGGATATAAGCAACTAGAAAGAACCAGCAGTAATACATGCACTGCTTTCTTAAGAGCTTAGGTATTGTGTCTGTAATTTTGAAGAATTTAATTTGATTTCTTAAGAGGTTTATGTCTGAACTACTCTGTTTTATTAAGTCTCAGTAGTTTGTGGTATTGATCTTTTAAGTAAATACTAAGTGGTGCAAATGGAAGCTCTCCAAAACCTAACTCAACTATTTTTTATTTCTTAAAGATAAGTGTTTATCTTAGATTTTCAGTACATTGGAAGAGCAGTCTGTCATATTATGCCCATCATCTGGTGACCAGTGAAAGTCTAAATCTGATGAGCTAATCCTCTGTGCAGTGGTGCAGAATCAATGCAGGGGAGCTCATTTCAGGTCCTCTGGATGCATCTTTCCACAGAATAAAAATTCCCATCAGCTTGGTGAAGAAAGAAACTGTTCAGTGATATTTGATTATGCTTTTTACTGAAAAGCTTATTGATGCTGACTTTGCTGTTGGTCCTAAATAGAAAGTTCCAAAGCAGTGAACATGAAAATTATTTTTTTTTTCTCACTCTTTCATTGTTAGAAAGGATTTAACTTCTTATTTTTAAGATACATGTTATAACATATCTGACTTTCACCATAGTTTTATACAGTTCAGTTCTTGACAGAATTACAAGGGAAGCATAGGTTTGGTTGAATATTGAGACTTTCATAAATCTGGTTCCTCATGTAATAGTGGGCACATTAATCCTGCCTTCTTTAATGTAGACATGAACTCATTGACTAAGCAGAAGCTTTCACATTAGGTATTCTAATCTACAAGTGCTGGGTTGCATGACACAGAAAGCCATGGCTGGCTCCAAAAGAGAGGCTGGCACCTGAGGACTAGCAGGAGATTAGTGGGGAACACAACTGTAATATTTTCAGACTTGAGTAAGCAGGTGTGAGTGGTGCTGAGCTCTGCAGGTTTCTCCACTCAGAGCTCTATATGAGGCTTTGTTGCACGACATGTAGGAGTTCTTTGGTTGCAAAAAACCTCTAAATATACAAATAATAACCACTGGATATCTTTAATTTTTGCCCACCCTGTTGCAGATGGAATGTATTTATTTCTGTATCCCATTTGGAACAGCTCCATTAGCAGCTAAGTAATTTGCTTTTTATGTTTACTAGTCAGAATACTGCTGTGCTTTTTAAGCTGTCACTAACTGGAACAGACTAACAATATAATTGCTGTGGGCTGATGGAATATAAAATGAGAAAAGTTTTGCTAGAATTAAGTGCTCTTAACCATCTCTATGGTCTTTGAAAGTAATAGGGTGATAAATGCGTTGTGAGAAAGTGTTACATTAAGGAAGATAAACAATATTCCAAGAAAAATATCTCACTCCTGATTATTGAAGTGATTTGTGATACCTGTATTGATCTCTATCTCAAAAGCATTTTCTGTGGGTTTTCTTTGAAAATCAATACTAACAGATTTCTGAGGAGTTCAAATTCGATGAGAAATTTTTGTGTTTTGTGACTTGCCTTTTCTTTTTTAGTTAATGTAATTTGCACTGGTCTTGAAAAGATTAAAAAACTGGGTGGCTGGTGTCACAGATAGTCTTCTCTATTACAAGACATACTTTTTTTTTCCCTTTCTACTGCAAGACATATTTTAATTTTTCCTTTTCTCTTCATTGTTTAAGGATAGTGGATCTCTTCACACACGTTTAGAAATAGGATTTGGAAGATTTTGGTGAACATAATAGGGTGTAGTGAACTTACAAACCACACTTTATTGTTAGATGGTATGCTTTTCCCATGCTTTGACCAGGTTTTGTTCTACTCTAAGTATATTTCTCTCTAAAAT
Source organism: Atrichornis clamosus (assembly GCA_013400975.1). Lineage (NCBI taxonomy): Eukaryota > Metazoa > Chordata > Aves > Passeriformes > Menuridae > Atrichornis > Atrichornis clamosus. Next base: position 161,800 of record WBMZ01002004.1, read on the forward strand.
TGTTTTTTCCTTTTTTTTTAATGGGAAAGCTTCACACAATCTCCAGGGTGATAAAGAACTGAGAGAAGTATTAAAATGTTTTAAAAATACATCAACACTTTACCTTACTGCACAAATTTTTACCACAGGCCCTTCTGAAAATCTTGTTCTTTAGTTTCATGGAAGATCCCTATATGCTGCAAAGGCAGAAGGGACGGATGCTCCCAGGATATATGTCCTAGGATATATACCTTTCTACAAGTTCTTCAAGAGGGCACAGTGGTGAACAGTTCTGGACACTGGTACAATATGTTTTATTCTAAAACCCCAAGTTCCTTGCAAATACTTGTGATTTGCAAAAGAAACCCCAAATGTGTATCTGTACATGTTTGGACCTCTACAGATTGTGACTTTCTTTTTGAGAAAAATGCAGAAACTTGCCTCTGAGATCACAAATGTTGAAACTTCTTGAATTAGTCTACTTCTACAACAGCCTTGAGCATGTACGTGCCTTTCTCATGTGATGTGTTTAAAAATTAAAGGCCTCAAATATGCTGTCATCTAGAAGATCCACTCATTCTCCACAGTCAGATCCAGTTAAATATAAATCTCATCTTCCCCTTTTTGTAATCTTGGTATTCCTGGCTGTATGTTCTGACAAACCAAATCTTTGACAAGAGAAAACAGGTAAAGGAAGGCATGAAAATAGAAGAAGTTTCTTCATAATGAGAAGGACTTCATTTTTCTTAACTGAAGGCAACAAAATAGTGCCAAAGCAGGCAATGAAGCCTCATTTGAAATTGAAGAGACAGAAAAATTCAGAGAACCATGGGAAAGATAAATGTGTAGCATACATACCAGTCATAAACTGAGCACTTCTGAAGAGAAGGTGGGATTATTTCGGCCTCTGAAATGGTTCCTTGAGACACTTAGAAAAAGATGTTCATAAAATCAAATAGATATTAAAACACAAATATCTCAATTTTGTAGAAAGAAAAAAATAGAGGAGGGTTAAAGGGTTTGCATGTTTTCAAAATGTTGTGAGATAGCAGCTCTTTAAATACTTTTACTCTATACAAAGAGAGTTTCAAGGTAATAAATTTATTGTATGCTCTTAGAAGAGTTTAAGTCTTTCCTGAAATATACTTTCAAAAGAGAGTTATTCTTCCCTGTTTCATAATTGGAGGGGGGAACACCCCACCCCTCCCCACCTTCCCTCAAATTTCTTGGAGTTTGATATGGCTCATCTTAGAGTGCAGTATTTCTTATCTATCTTTTTTAGTTCCCTCTGAGATGAAAAAAAGTTTTCTTGGTATTGAAAATCCAGTTTCCTTAGTATTAATTTTCTTTTTAGTGTCATCTTACTGTCTTAAATTATTCAGAATATTTCTGAATAATTTTGCTGCTTTCTTCCTACTTCTGTTCCCTACGAATTTAATCAGTCACATTGTATGTCTTGGACTTACTTTGTATCCTGGTGCTTGATATTCTATCATTCATTTTTGTTAGCACATACTTTTTACAATAATTAAGACCTGTATAGGTAAAAACATCACTCAGGTTTCCAAATAAGATTGTGTTGTGCTTCTGCGTCTTAGTATTTTGTTTAACCTTCTCAAATTTTTTCAGTTTTGTATTTTCAACCTTGAGCTCAGCTTAAGAGTTATTGGAATTGCAAATTCATTCATATTTCAAACTCCTGTTCAAGACTAGGTCCCTAGGGCTATGAAATTTTGTTAAATGTCACAGCTCCAGTTTATGTTTTATTGTACTTAATTAGGACTCCAACTAACATGTTTTCTTGATATTTTTAAGTCTGAATGATAAGAAGAAAAAAAAATAATCTTTTACCCTGAAACTTTGGTGCTAATAAGCCCCAGAATAGCAGTTTTCTGCACTTCATGTACCACAGTTTTAAAATTTCTTTAGCAGTGAACATTAATTAGGTATTAACTGAGCCATGGCATTATCATCAGCTTAATGGACGTCTTAATAGATATATTTGGAAAACTGTTCTATATACTGAATTATTCAGGATTTTTTTTCAACCAGTGAATGTAGAGATATGTATTTTTTATACTTAAAGAGTGAACATTACCTCGAGTACCACTGTGATTAGTTTAAAACTGAAATTCAAATTGTAGTTCACTTTCTAGTTCTGAGTGTTCTGCATACACAAAAACCAAGAATAAAATTTGTCACTTTCACGAAAAGAAAAAAATCTTGTAATTGCCACACATGTGGGCCTGAGTACAAGTTGAGCTCTTTCTGTGGGCTCTTTGTGAAGGCTCGTTCTCATTTTCAGTAATTTCTGGCCCTGTACAAATGGAGTTTGGATAGCAATGTAAGGAGAAGTTGGTCAATGGGTGGTATCAGGACAGAAGAGGTATAGCACTGATTTAACTCATTGTAGGAAACATTCCTCTCTGAAAGGGTATTTCTTAGACTTTGATTGTATAAGCTGATGCACAACTTACTACTTTGCAAAGTATTCATTAGTTGACAAGAAAAAGAGCACAATATCTGTATATTGCACATACACTTTATACATTCCAAAGAGTGTCTTTGGAATTATCCATCAGTGCTGCAATTAAGTGTTATGGTACATTGAGGGTAGTCCTACTATTGCTTTCAATTCTCTTTATTTAGTATATCTCAGGATTTGTTTTCTGTTCCACGTTATTCTAAGAACAAAAGCATTATTCCTTTATATTTTTATAGGAAAATTAGCAGGTTCTAGATTCAAAGTTAGACTATACACCATTTAGGGAATTTTCTTGAGAATATTTTGGTGATTGATCGTCAGCACACTCTGTTCCTTCAAACAGGAGTGCTGGATAACAAATACAAACATTTAAAAGGATAAAAAACCTAGAGATTGAAAAGAATATTTATGGTAGTAGTTTCAAACTGTGCTTTCTTTGACATGAATGGTACTGTTGCAACACCCTACTGATCCTCACCCATGTAGGTTAAACATAGCAAGTAAAGGATAAGCAGGTGGTGACGGGAATTGTGTTTACTTTCAGATGATTTCAATTCAATTAATGATAAAATCAGAAAAATGGTATTTTTCTTTCTCTTAAGCATTTTCTAAGGGTAGGTCATTATATGTCGTATGGCATTCGGCTGCTAGTTTGAGGTTGCCATAAATGCATCTTCTGTAGCTTTCAATTCCTTCTTAGTCCTCTACACTTTGAGAAATCCTGTAGTTGAAATTTAAATTAGGATATTTGCACTCCTCTCCTAAATTCTGATGAAAATAACTATTTGTCATCTGATTTAACGTCCAATGAAATAAGGCAGTTCTGAAACGATCTTAGTGAACTTTTGCAATTATATTCCAGCACCAAATAAGATATTCTTGGTTGGTTTGTTTATAACAATCAGAATTAGAAGCTTACCTCTTATTTAGGAAAAATTAAACATGGGATGGAAGAATGCAAGTGTATCTGTCTTGAGTATCGCAACTAGTTTGATGTCTTTATTAGGAAGACGATGTAAAGCTATTTTTGGTAAACACTACCTCTAAAATATTTGTGTGTTCTTTGCCGCTGAACATCTTACAGGCCATTCTGTCTGAAATTGATAGTTTTGCCTTTTGGGATACTCTGTTACTGACTATGCATGACTTCTGGTATCTTCTCTTTTTTTGCAGCACAGAATTAAGGGGGAAAATAGCAATCTAGTGTTGGTATTTAGTATAGTTTAATATTATCAAGAAGAAATTTTGATTTTCCTTTGCTTAGGGATTTTTTTCCCCAGTGAAACCGTTTAGTAATGTTTACTATGGCTGAAATTAAAGAATTATGATTTTGAATTGCTGACTATATTTTTAATTTTTGAAGAGACCAGTTTAATGTTAAATCTGGCTGACTGGGATGGCTGAACAAAAGATAATGCTAGAAATTCACTGGTATTTTACATTAATTTTTATTTTTATTAATGATCTAAATAGTACATGGTTGTTTATTACATTGATAATCTGTATGGCCCAATGGTGTATGCAAAAATTGCTGATTTTATGCTGCTAAGATTTAGGGTCATTCTGGTGATTCTGATGAATAATTACAAATGCCCTGAAATACGTCAGCTCTGCCTAGTTACTACTACAGAAATAATCTTCTGCTAGCCACAGACAGTTCATCAGGTGTGAAAGTGTAATAAAGGGTAAGACAGTAAAAGAATTATTATGGCATTTGTCAGTAAAGTGTCTCATCTTGAGAGGCTGTGCAGATGGATATGCAGATGTCTGAAGACAGAAGATCTCATCACCTGGATTAATCTCCAGAGTAGATAACAATTTCTGACAGGGGTTAAAACTTGCCCCATGTCTGTCCCTTGTACTCCACAGCTGAAAGCTGAATAAATCTCCTTTGATATGCTGCATGGACACTGAGAATTGTGTTAACCTCTATTCAAACTTAGAAAAAGTGGATAAATAATAGTATTTGTCTCAAACATTTCTTATTGTGAACTGAAACTATTTCTGTACATGATGTAGTGTTCACGCAGAAAGCGTTAACGATTCCCATTGAAACTCTCTGAGTCTGGTTTACTAACTTGTGTTGTGGCTTTTTTGATGAAGACAAAGTAGCTAAATATTTACCACGGTGTTTAAAGTACTTTGCTTTACATATCTCTTTGTACAAATCATTTTTGTTGAAACCTCCAAACAGGTTTTTTTCATGTTGCTCTATATAGGACATATTTATGAAACACACAGAAATTAATTTTGCTCTCTATATATACACACAGGGAAAACCAATTCTTATTCCAGCAGTAAAATGAATGATCTACTATTAGTTACCATTTTAGTGAAATTGCAGAAAGCAGTGACTCGTATTATAGTTGCTCTAGGCTTCTCATCCATTCACTTTCACTGATTGATTTTCAAAATCTAATCAGCAGTCAAATGTAGTATAGATCACAAAATATATTATGAAGATATCTTACAATAACTAAAACTGTGCTTTCCATCTCTATGGAACAGTGATTGGAAATCAGAGCACTGTACAGAAAGGACATACGTGAGAGGGGGCAAACAAATTCACCTCTCTTTCTGTTTCATTTCTTTTCTTTATCTTCCTTGAAAAACCTGTAAATTCTTCAGAACAGGGTTTCCTAACATGTAAGTGTACATGGAAAGTAGTTTCCTGACACAGCTGGTGAGGGAGCATACTAGGGAAGGTGTCCTGCTGGGCCTGCTGTCTGTGAACAGGGGAGGACTGGTCAGTGAAGTAGTGACTGGAGGCTGTCTTGGGTGCTGCATTCATGAAGTGATTGAATTTTTGATTCTCAGAGATGTAAAGAGAGGTGTCAGCAGAACTGCTGCCTTGGACTTCCAGAGGGCAGATGTTGGCCTGTTTAGGATACCAGTTGAGAGAGTTCCTTTAGAGGCAGTCTTAAGGAACAAAGGAGTCCAGGAAGGTTGGAGGTGCTTTAAGAAGAAAGTCCTAAAGGCACAGGAGCAGGGTGTCCACATGCGCCAAAAAATGTTCTGGCTAGGAAGACCAGCCTGGCTGTACAGAGAACTTTATCTGGAACATAGGAAAAAATGTATGGCCTTTGGAAGAAGGGGCAGGCAATTTGGGAGCACTACAAAGAGGTTGTGAAGTCATGCAGGGAGAATAATATAAGTGGCTATGCCCCTTAGACATGCACAAGTGTATGGCTCCAGATGGGATCCACCAAAGGGTACTGAGGGAGCTGGCAGAAGTTCTCACTGAGCCACTTTCAGGCATTTACCAGCTGTCCTGGTTAACTGGGGATGTCCCAGTAGACTGGAAGTTAATAAATGCGATGTTAATCTACAAGAAAGGCTGGAAGGAGGCTCTGGGGAACTACAGGCCTTGTCAGCCTCAGTGCTGGGGAAAGTCCTGGAGTAGATCATCTTGAGTGCTACCATGTGACATGTACAGGATAACCAGATCAGGCGCAGCCAGCATGGATTTAGGAAAGGCAGGTTCTGCTTGACCAACCTCATCTCCTTTTATGAGCAGATGACCTACCTAGCCGATGAAGGAAAGGCCATGGATGTTGTCTCTCTGGACTTTAGCAGGCCCTTTGTCATTGTCTCCCACAGCATTCTCCTAGAGAAGCAGACTTTCAGTGGCGCGGGTGGGTGTACTTTTTGCCAGGTAAAAATCTAGCTGGATGACTGGGCCCAGCGAATAGTGGTAAATGGAGTTAAATTCAGTTAGCAAGATGGTTAATAGTGGTGTTTCCCAGGAGTCACTACTGGGGCCAGTCCTGCTTAGTACCTTTATTAACGATCTGGATGAAGTGACCAAGTGCACCTTTGGTCAGTTTGCAGGTGCAATGTTGATCTGTGGGAGAGTAGGAAGGCTCTACAGAGGGATCTGGACAGGCTGTATTGATGGGCTGAGACCAGTTGTATGAGGTTTAACAAGGTGAGGAGCTGGGTCCTGTGCTTATGTCACAACAACCCCAAGCAGTGCTACAGGCTGGGGCAGGGTGGCTGGAAAACCACTCAGCAGAAAAGGACCTGGGGGTACTGTTTGACAGCAGCTGAACATGAGCCAGCAGTACCCGCATGGCCAAGAATGCCAAAGGCATCCTGGCCTGTGTCAGGAATAGTGCAGCCAGCAGGACAAGGGAAGGGATCGTTCCCCTCTACTCAGCGTTGGTGATGCCACACCTCAAATCCTGTGTTCAGTTTTGGGCCCCTCACTGCAAGAAGGACTCGATGTACTGGAACATGTCCAGAGAAGGGCAATGGAGCTGGTGAAGGCTCTGGAGCACAAGTCTTGTGAGGAGCACTTGGGGGAGCTGGGGTTGTTTAGCCTGGAGAAAAACAGGCTCAGGGGAGATCTGACTGCTCCCTACAACTACCTGAAAGGAGGCTGTAGCCAGGTGACTGTTGAATTGTTCTCCAAAGTAACAAGTGACTGGAGGGGAAGAAAGGGCCCCAAGTTACACCAGAAGGTTATACCGGATATCAGGAAAAATTTCTGCAGTGAAGGTTGGTCAGACATTGGAACAGGCTGCCCAGGGAAGTTGTTGAATCAACATCCCTGAAAGTGTTCAAAAATGTGTGGATAGGGCACTTGGGGACATGGTTTATTGGTGAATATGGTGGTATTAGTGGTTGAAGCCAATGTCTTTTCCAACCTAAACGTTTCTCTGTTTCTATATTTCACAAAAGATCAAATATGATGCAGGTCTGATCTCTGATCTATTGCTAGAAAAAACCAGCTATGCGATTTCCTGATAAGCATTTTAAATTTTCAATGCTGGTAACATGTTCATGTTTCTCACTTTTCTTGTTTCAATGCTCATTGGTGCTTTCTCTCTATCCTGTGCAAAATGTGGGTTTTGGTGTTTTCTTTTAATTTTTTATAATAAGACTGGGTCAATATGGTAATATTTTTGAAATTCAGTATGGGTTAGTAGAAAGCCAAGTAATTTCATTAGCAGTAGTATGTTTAGAAATGATTCTGTGCGTATTTCAGGCAGATAGCACTATACAAGGACATTTAAAGTTTGTAAAATTAAACATATGTGGAAGTGTAATCAGGTCACACATAATGACTTTAAGGTAATATCTCAGATTCACAACTTTACAAGCACTAGCTCTGCATACTGTTCAAGATATTTATGGACACAGTTAAAACTAAAATTAAATTCTTATAAGAATGTACAGAATTAAAGATGTTTTTGGATTTCCCTGACTTCTTTCAAAGTCAAAGAGAAAGTTCTCTAAGAAAGAAAACACACGCTTGATTGCTAGGAAGTTGCCACTCATTGTTTCTAGGATGCTGTTGCTCAGCCTTCACAGGCCAAAGCAAACACAGGTCTTTATAAAAAGGTGAATTGATTTTTTACATTAGCTCTTTAGAACAAAAACCCATGACTTTTGGTTACTCGCCCTGTGTTTCCATAATTTGTAGTTATGCTGCATGGGAATCAGATCCTTGCTGTGACTAAACCTATAGCTGCACGGAAGAGTATGCTCTGCTCTTTGGTTTTGAGTGAGGAACACACATTTGATGAGCATTTCCAAAATGCCTTCATGGGAAAAGTTCCACTCCCTGATTGAGTCACTATCGTGTTATTGAACGCAAATGCTATTAAAAACTAAGCACAGAAACAATCAGAATATTCTATGAAGCAAAATCTACGGAAAGCAGAAAGTGAATTATTCAAGGTAAAATATTGTCTGGTATGTGAAAAATTTGATTTTGTAAATTTCTAAAATGACATCACTGTGGCCTATTTGGCCAAGTGTTTTAAATTCTTACTGTGAATTTGATGTGTAATGTTTTCTTTTTCTCCAATGTGGAACATTTTAAAGATATCTTAAACATCCCTCTCCTCCTCTTACCAACATCTTGAATATCCAGTCATATTTAAATCTTATCAAGATGAACATGAAAAATCAGTACTCATTCTGGAAAGTCTTGTCCCTGGACTATAGTTATCTTTGGTTTATGTATTAGGTATATAGCTGTGACTTTTATAAAATCAGTAATTTATATGGAATGGATCCTTGTCCTTACTCCACTGAAGCACTGAATGTAGCCAGTTATGCTGAGATGGATGAATACTGACATCACCTACATTCTGGTGTAGGTAGAGGGTTTCTGTCACCATCTGTTGCATGAATCATGTTTTCCTTATGATTTTATGGGAGAATAAAAATAACGGGAAAAAACCCCGAAGAAAAAGTAAGGAAGAAAAAGGTGAATATTCTGCTCTGCCAAGAGGATTCATCTGGTTAAGAAGGGAGTACTGCTTGCCTTGGCTTCTTTTACTGGCACTTTTGTTCAGCTAGGTAATTTTCACCAGCTTGGGAAAAAGTGAGAGCAGTGATCATCTTGCTATGGAAGAAGGACAGAAGAGTTAAGTTTGGGAGGGACCTCTGGAGGTCATCTGGGCCAACCTCCTGCTCAAGTAGGGCCACCTAGAGCCACTTACACAGGACCACATCCGGATGACTTTGTAATATCTCCAAGGAGGGAGACCCCTACCACCTTTCTAGGCAAGCTATGCCACTCCTTTGTCACCCTCACAGTGAAAGTGTTCCCTGGAGTTCATAGGGAACATTCCGTGTTTCATCTTGTGCCTATGGCTTCTGGTTCCATCATTGGGCATCCCTGGAAAAGCCTGGCTCTGTCCTCTTTGTGCCCTCCCATCTGGTGTTTGCACACATGGATGCGATCCTCCTGAGCCTACTCCTCTCCAGGATGAACGGTCCCAACTCTCAGTCTTTCCTCACAGGAGGATACTTGGGTCTCAGAGTCATCTTTGTAGGCCTTTACCGAACTCTCTCCAGTATGTCCATGTCTCTCGTGAACTGAGGAGCCCAGAACTGGACCTAGCACTCCAGGTGTGACCTCACCAATGCTTAGCAAAGAGGAAGGATCACCTCCCTCGACCTGTTGTCAATCATTTTTCCCTAATGCAGCCCAGGACAGCATTAGCCTTATTTGCCACAAGGCCACATTTCTGACTCACGGCCACCTTGGTGTTCACCAGGAGCATTGGTACCTTTCTGCGCAGCTGCTTCTTGGCTGTGTGCCCTCCAGTGAATGTTCTCTTATATGAGGTTGTTCCTGTCCAGGGGCAGGGCTTTGCAGTTCCCCTTGTTGAATGTGGAGAGGTTCCTGTCAACCCACTTTGCCAGTCAGGTGAGGTTTCTCTGGATGGCAGCATAGCCCTCAGGTGTACAAGCTCTTCCTAGTTTTGATCTAGCAGCACACTTACTGAGGGTACAATCTGCACCCTAATCCAGACCATTAATAAGATGACGAACAGAATTGGATTCAGTATAGATTCCTGCTATATCTAATAGATATACTACTATTTTTTAGCCTCTGCTTCTAGTGAACTTTGTGCTCCTGATACTACACTTTGGGTCCAGTGGGTCAACCAGTTTTCAATCTCCCTCACTGTCTGCTCATCCAGCCCACCCTTGTCAGTTTCTTTCTAAAGATCTTATGGGTGACAGTGTTGAAAGCATTCCTGAAATCAGATAGGCTATCTACTGCTTTCCTCTCATCTACCAAGCTGGATGTTTCATCATAGAAAGTTATTAAGCTGCTCAAGCATGACTTCCCCTTGATGAAACCATGCTGACTACTCCTGGTGACTTTCTTGTCCTTCATGTGCCTGGAAATGGTCTCTATGATTAGTGATTTTGTCTCCTTCCCAGAGACTGAGGTGAAGCTGCTTGTTCCCTGGGTCCTCTGTCTTGCCCCTTTTGAAGAGAGGAATGACATTTGCTTTCCTGTAGTCCTCCAGCAGCTCTCCCAGTTGCCATGATCTTTCAAAGATTATTGAAAGTGGTAGCACAATGACATCAGCCAGCACCATTCTGTTCAGATAGAAAATTTTACTAGTGTGAAATGCACTTCAAACCCTTGGTTACTTCTTGTTCTGTAAGTAGAAATGCCTAGGAAATGTACAGCCATAAAAGGTCACTAATGTTTTGAGCCTGTCTGTGTATATTTCTGAAATTTTTAGGAGTTTTGGCTGTGAAGAAGAAGGATGGTATGATTTTTCAATGTGTACAGTTTATTTAAAAGGAGTGCAAAAAGCATTTTGAGAAAATGTGTGTATATATTTTTTGTGTGCTGACATGCACACACCCTTTCTTGTAAACAAGAATTTTTAACCATTTTACTTTCAATTGAGGCTACCTGTCAGCCACCTGTGATGTCTTCTTCAAAACTCTGCTTACATGCATGCTTACTTAATTCATTTTTTATTACTTTATATGTGTAGAGACCAGTTCTCAGGCATGTGCCAGCCCATGTGACTGGAGACAATAAACTTCTCTGAAAGTCACAGAGATCTTATGCTGCCCTCAGGGCAGTTTTGATGAGTATTATGCAAAGGAATGGGACTTATACATTGAATTTTAGTTTAGCAGCTCACTGAAAATGAATTTCCCTTCACTTCTGTCAAGAAAGACTATTCTTTTTTCAGTGTAACTATTTTGGTTTTATCCTGTGTGTTAGTGTGGTGAAGTGTTTGTGGACTGTGGCTTCTTGTTAAATAAAATGTATCTTTATTACAGTGAATGAAAACCCTAGCAATGTTAGCCAAATGGTGGGGGGAAGCATTACATGCAAGTAACACCCACAAACCAGCAGTCTCTACAAACTGGCATAATCACAGTTTACTTTCCTGAGAGAGTGTTTCTGCCTTGCCCAGAACAGATACGTAGGTGGGTGAATGAAGCAATGTTCTAGAAAGCATTGCCCATAGAATAAGTCCTCCACATTACCTGAAGATAAGCTGTTAGCTTATATTCAGGTTATTTTTGGCTTTGAATAAACGATGTCAGAAGAAATCAACAGTATTAATTGCTAAAGAAAGACAGGATTTTAGAAGAAAACAAAAGCAAACAACTGGTATTATTATTGCTCATTAACTGTCGTTGGCTCCTAGGGAATTATCAGTAGATGCATATGGAATGGATATTGTCAAAATGTAGCAGCAATTAATCCCATTAGGAGACTTCCAAAAGTCATTAACCTGAGCAGAGGGGAGTCCAGTAGCACTGGCTTTTTATTCTGCCATCAGGAGTTGTTACAAAAGATGGAATGGCCAGCATGTGATAAACTGAAACCACAGAAGCTACAGAGTTAGGAATCTTTAGGAATGCCAAGCTGTTACATTTGCTAGGCAGCAATGTCCGTATAAAGGAGAGAACTGACTCTGTGCTTGTGCTGACTGAGCTGCACACAGCTGCAGCTATGACTGCATAAAGGATGACATTCCTTGGGTCAGACTGCATGTACTACAATTCCGTGACCCTTCACTGTATTTGTTTTTCCTACCAGGTTCCTTGTTTTCATACAGCCTCCATTATACCCCTTCTGCATTAGCATTTTCTTCATCTATTCTGTTTTAATTTTTACTGTTCTGCTTTTGAGACTATGTCTTGCTGGGGACATATCCATTGGGATTTTCATAAAACTCCCTGCTCAGAGTGCTTTGGGACAGAGACAGATGTTAAATGTTTGCAGTGTAGTAGGCAGATGGTAGTTGCCAGCAGATGAATACCAGGCTCCAAGATCAGTGTCCCTGGCAGAATTTTGGATTTTAGATGGGGCATACCTGTCTCAAGGTGGGGAAAAGAATGTTTGCACAATATGCAGCAGGACTCAGGGAGAGGGATAAAACCAGGCTTGCCAGAGATAAACCTGAGGGTGGCACTCCGGTGTTTGAGAGGTCCTTCAGTCTGCCGTGCAAGTGGAGAGAGGGAATGGACATCCATGCAGCAGAAGAGACACGAGGGTTACTGATGTGTAAGAAAAGACAGAAGCACTTGAGAACAGTCACATCGGAATTAGGGCTTCTCCTCCAGAAAAGGCAGTGGAATAAACAGCCCAGCCGTAGTGCATCTACACCAGTGCATGGGCAACAAACAGGATGAGCTGGAAGCCATGGCACACCAGGAAATCTATGACATAGATGCCATCATGGAAACATAATACAAGGGGAAAGACAAGATATTGAGGTGCTGGAGTGTGTCCAAGGAAGGGCAATGGAGCTGGTGAAGGATCTGGAGCATGAGTCCTGTGAGGAGTGACTGAGGAACATGGGGCTGTTCAGCCTGGAGAAGAGGAGGCTCAGGGGAGATCTCAACACTCTCTACAACTGCCTGAAAGGAGGTTGTAGGAGGGTGGATGTCAGTCTCTTGTGACTAACTAGCAACAGGACAAGAGGAAATGGCCTCAAGTTGTGTCAGGGAAGGTTTCGATTGGATATTAGAAGACATTTCTTCACTGAAAGGTTTGTGAAGCATTGGAACAAGCTGCTCAGGGAAGTGGTTGAGTCACTATCCCTGGAATATTTAAAAGACATGTAGGTAGATACATCACCTGGGGACATAGTCCATTGGTGGACTTGGCAGTGCTGGATCGAGCTGAACTTGATGATATTAGAGGTCTTTTCAAACCTAACAATTCTCTGATTCTACAAGAGAACCTGTATATCTGAGCTGTGTAAGATACACTGCAGATCAGTTGGAACATCCAGTTCTTACTTTAACCCAGGAAGCTGGCATTGATGATTTATGAGGCCAGAAAGCAAGGTGTGTGTTTTATACCATCTTTATCCCTTTCCTTCTCAGCTCCACAGCAGTCTTTGAGTCTTTTATCTCCTTAAAGGGAGAGACAAAGGGTGATAGAAGAATGGGAAACTTTTCTAGATTTAGAAATTTCCTAACTAGAGAAGATTTTCTAGAAAATCTTTTGCCTTTTAATTTTTACAGTCTCTCTATTGTATGGGTACAGGTAGGTGACATCAGCTGAACCTACATCATTAATCTCTATACAGGTCTGGATGAAAAGGATTGCTACATCAACATACTCAAATCATTTTGATGTTAAGCCATATGTCAGATCACGAGACATGATTACAAATGTTACTGAAATGACCTTTCCACTGACAAATGGCACAACCTTCAACTTTTAATGGTTTTGTGGGGAGCTTATGTCCAGCCAGTCATTTTCACATATTTGGAAATAGGGAGAAAGTGCATCATTTTTATTTGGTATATCTATAATCTTATATGACCTAGTTAAAAAACACTGAGGCAATTACTAATTAGATTTGTAACCCCCATTTTGTACTCAGACTACCGACTTGGTGTAGTGTATATCTTTCTTTGTCATGATGATAATTTTGGATCTTATAATAGATAATAAGTAACCTTCATATATTAGGTTTGGACAACTTGTTTGAATTGAACTAGAGGTTAAAACACAAGCCTTAAATGTAGCCTATTCATGTCAGGCTCCTTGAAATCAGCAAAATTTACCATTGATGTGAACAGTCTTTGGATCAAGCCTAAAAATAGTTGAGGTGCTTGTCTTAATTAGTCATAATTTTCTTCACAATGAGTCAACTCTTCCTTTTTTGGTGGGCAGTACACATACAGGTCATACTTGTTCTTACATGCAATATTTTTGCTTTAACATTACAGTAGGGCCCAAGTTAAAAGAAATTGTTCACTCTATGTACATAATGGCAAATCATGAGACATATTTATCTTTTAGTGCATTATACAGTTCATTTATTTCTTCATGTATGTCTTAGTTTGAAAGACAAATACCTGCCAAGGAAGGTGGGAACCTTCCTGGGAGGGGAGAAATTACCCCTTCCCCCGAATTACTGTACCTCTGGAAATCATGAGGCTTTCTGAGCACAAATGTGGGAAAAGGAATAACAGTTCGTTACTAAAGGTATATCTATGACACAGCAGAACAAACAATAACAATAACAACAATAGGAACCAGTAATAAAACTTTTCCAGCCCATCACGTGGTTTTCCCTGTGGTGTAGTTGCAACCACACTCGACAGGGGGC
>WBMZ01002004.1:176774-393819 GCA_013400975.1 Atrichornis clamosus
CCACCCCCCCACACGCACACACCTTCCCCACCTCCTTTTGTGTTTTTCAAAACCATATCAAAGACTGGCCAGGGTGATCAACCATTCTTTTGTGTTCTGATTGTCTGGCATTTGCATATGACTACAGTTCACTCCTGCCAGTTGTCTCCCTGGTAACCAACGAGAAAAGAAGAAAAAATTCATGAAGAACCACAAACCCACCACAATGTGTTATAACATGAAACATGAATCTGAAAATAACATAGAAGAAAATTTTTTAAGAAATCAAGAGAGAATGAATTTGGCTGAAGTGTTCTATGTATTAAGCTTCCCCTTGTGCCCAGCTCAGTTTTCTTGCCTGTTAAAGACAATATTTTTCCAACTTTCAATGATGAAAAGAAGAAAGATGTGCAGTATGCACACTTCAGATACAGGGAACTTTTTGGCATACTTATTAACACACTTTGTTTTGCAGATAATGAGAACATTGCAAGCTACTTGGGTCTTTTGTCTAAAAATTCCCATCAGAGGTTCTCGTAAATCACCATGGCTTTCAGTGACTGATTTCTGTGGAACCTAAGACTGGTTTAACAGTTATTGACAGCTGTTTCTTTTGCCTGTTGGTGCCTGTTTTGCTGTCAGTGGGCACCTTGTCAAAGTTCTGAGAAACCCACTGGCTTTAGGTGTTCTTCCCTTCACTCCTGTATTTGTGGTTGCAATTTTGATCAGCTTCTCATTGAGAAACAGCTCAATCCCTAGAATAATAGCTGGGAACCCATAACATATTTAGAAATATACCAGATTGTTTATAGAATCCTGAGTGTGGATATCAGGAATATCCTGGAATTCCATGACTCATCCATACCACTTCTGCCTGGATCATCCAGCAAAAGCATCACTTCAAGACTCTCATCTGGAACAGATCTCTGATCTCTTGAAGGTCTCAATATGTGGTAATATGATGAAATACAAAAGCAGGTCATTGAGACAGCCTGGTGCCTAGAGAGTGCTGTGATGAGAATTCTTCACAGTCTTGCTAAATTTCCTTCTACTTCTGGCACAGTAAATCTCAAGTTCGTTTTTGTAGAGCGGAGCAGCTTCAAAGTAAACAAAGGTGAACTATTGGAATGGGAAAATATAAAAAGCAGGGCAGCATCATCATTGCTGCTGATAGATTGTTCCCAAAGCTTTTTATGTTGTTTTCTGTTCTTAGATTTTTAAGGAGATGAGGGAGTATAAGCATTTTGGAAGGCACAGGAGAAGATGAGAAGATGTCTCCTTACAGTGTGAGGATTTAAGTATTCCTAAAAGATTCTTAAACGTTATAAGGACAGGAAATGGAACACAATCCTTAGTCCCTAGTGCTTGTTATAGGCCAGGCAGTTGTCCACTCAGCATGTGTAGGCCAGATACATGAAATCCAGGCATCCTTCAGGGAGTGGAGGTTCCACCACATGGACTAAGCCGAAAGCAGACGATGTGGTGGTCAGCAGTTAGCACCTAAGTCTGCTTCTGAGTTCAGCCCTAAACCAACTTGTATTTGGTTTGGTTTTTTTTCCCATTTACAGTATCAGAGATAGTGCTGTGAATTCTGATACCATGAATCAGTAGGCAAAGCAGCCTAAAAAAGTCCCTTTTATTGAGGGAAATTTCTGAAGCATTTTTCATGCTCGGTCTAGGTAACCAAGTGTACTCTTCTTTGAGAATGTGCACCATTGAACTCCTTAGTTACAGAAAGATAAAGCGGTGCTTTTGAACATTGCTTCTGTCACTTTGATCTCAACGTGAGGTCTATCTCAGTCTCAGATCTGTATTTTGCTTCTGTGCTCATTTCCCTCTCTGCTTACAAAATATGATTTGTTTTGTTTTCTATAATAGTTGTCTCCACTAACAATTATATATCTTAGAAATGTCCTTTGGTTTTTTTGTTGTTAGTTTGGTTTCATTTTATTGGGGTTTTTTTCTTTTTTAATTGGAAACTGATATCTTTGTAAGAATCTGTATTTCCTTTAGAGAGATGGTTTTTGTCCTCTACAGATGAGGATTCTGGAAAAGCAGAGATTGTTACTTACACAAAGCCATGTAGTTGGCAGTAGTGAACTTGAAAATGCAAACAGTACTGCCTTGTGCTTTAACAAACCTGATCCACACTAGACATGTGTCTCTTACTAGAATTGTAAAAGATATGAAAGATACCACCTAATGCTCTAATCACCACCCTGTAAAAGCAGGCAGGACACAATCTGTAGGAACATGAAAGCATGTCAGTTTTGAGTACAAATGCAATATTCAAGCTATAAGGTGAGGAAGAAATGCCTGTGTTAAAAGCATCTGCTACTGACTTTTTGCAAAGCAAATCTAATTTCTGGTTTCCAGTGCTATTAGAGGTTTAGAAAAAGTTGGTCTCCAGCTCTATCAGTCTAATATCTCTCCAAACTTTGCCCTGCTTTAAAAAAACCAATGGTTTACATCTCATGCTGTAATGCAGTTCTTCAAACACACATTTTGGTTTACTGTGTTCATTGCATACCTAATACTGAAAATTAATGACACTGCTTTTAGTATAAAGAGATTTGACACCGAAAGGTAGAAGTGAGAAATCTCATGGATTGTGATAAAGACACTTTAACAGGCAAAACAAAAGCTGTGCAGGCAAGCAAAGCAAAACAAAGAATTCATTCACCCATCAGAAGGCAGGTGTTCAGCCATCTCCTGAAATGTAAGATTCTATCACGCTAATGGTTACTTGAGAAGGCAGATATCATCACTCTGAAAGTTCCCCTCTTCTTCTTCCCCCAGCTCTTATATGCTGAGCATGGTGCCATATGGCATGGAATATTGGTCAGTTGGGGTCAGCTGCTCTGACTCTGTCCCCTCGCAGCTTCTTGGGACTATTCTGTGCGGGGCCATGAGCTGGACTTTGACAATTCTTGTAGGTCCCTTCTAGCTCAAGCTACTCTATTCCATTCTCCTTGTGCTCCCCCAGCACACTGGCAAGGGGGTTGGTAAGAGAAGTAGAAAAGACTTTGATTCTGTGTACACACTGCTCAGTAATAATGCAAACATCCCTGTGTTATCATTCCAAAATATAGCCCTGTAGCTCCTGTGAACATAACTCCCTCCCAGCCAAACCCAGCATACCTGTGTGGCAAGAGAGCTGGTGAGACCACACTGGCGGTCATAGCAGATAATGTTTCATGAGCCTTTTAAGCATTTTTTAATATCTACTTTGTAGTAAGTTGCTGTAGTGGGATTTGTGTTGCCAAACTCTTACTTTTTGTCATTATAGTCCTGTTTATGCCAACAAATTTCACTTTTGAAGGCTGGCAGTGAGTAGGGATAGAGGACAATCCACTTATTTATATTCCCTTGAAAAGTACAGTAAGTATAGGTTGTTTTGGGGAGTGGTGGTGAAGAAAGAGTAGTAGGAGAACAGGAGGGCAGAAGAAGCAGCCGCAGTCTCATGTTAGAAATTTTAAATTACTAAATAGTCACTAAAGCAATGAGAAAAGGGAAAAATAAATGCAAACTGTATAAAGATTTTGAAGAGGAATTTTCATAAGGCTTTATTCAATATACTTTAAAATTTACATTGGGTGACTAATATTACTGGTGCTAAAGATGGCTTCCATCTTAATATGTTTTCTGATAATCTTATGTGCTCTTTCTATCAGATTTTTTTTTAATACTCACACTAGGGATTAAACCCTCTCAATAGACATGAGCACTAGAGCAGATTTTTTCTCTGAAGTGGTTAATTCTCTGACCTGTGGTGGTCAGATGGTGCTCTGAATTAAAGGCTTTCTAAAGACAGTTTGTAATGAGGGACAACTTTTGGATAAACCTAGGTAAAATATTTGGGGAGAAGAAGTGAGAAAGGAGGAGGAAAAAGGATCCAAGTTAGGGAACATGTCCCCAGAAATTTCTCCTTGTATTGGAGCTGATCTGTTCTTTGGGTCTGCAACTTCTTCCCTTCCACCCCATCTTCTTTTCTAACCCTACCAATTCATCTAAGAAAAGAGTCTCTTTTCATACAAACTGTCTTGTGTACTCATAGATCATCTTGGCCTTAATACAATTAAGTTCACCCAACATTCATCTGGTCAGCAAAACAGTATATTGCTATATTGAGGTTTGCTAACAAGGAAGTGCAAAAGTTATTTTCTTTTGCCTGTCACAAGTATTTTTGAGATGGAAACTTTCCTAATGGTGTATTCTTCAAAAGAGATCTCTCTTCTTTTTTTCTTTTTTTCTCGTTTCTAGCTCAGATAGTTTGTTGTTGGTTTTCCTTTTTTTTTTCCTCTTATGCCCCTTAGTGTTTCACAATATTTTCAAATAACCTCTCAGCACTGACAGACAAATATACTTCACCAAACTCTTGTTAGAATGTGTTGCTTCTAAACTCTCTTGCCTGTATTTGGTCTTCTTTTAAATGCATCTGAAAACCAAAGGGAAATGCCTTCAACTTTAGTATTTTCATATCTTGATCTCTGTAGATGATAGTGATGAGGGAGCTGTTCTCAGTTGACTGCTGAAAATTGTCATAGTAAGTTAAGACAAGAACTGCTTATATTTTTTTCCATTTGTTTGGCTCCAACACTAAACAGCTTTGAACATCTTATTAGAATGAAGTATCATTTAATGCTATCAAAGTCAGACATTTGTGCAACTTTCTAGCAGCAAAGAATATGCAAGCACCTCCAGGATATGCTTCCATTGAGCAGTGAGTGGCAACAGAAATAATCATCAATGTACAAATGTGTATGTATTTAAATCGTTCCCAATGTAATACTGAAGATACTTTAAGTTTTATTTATTTGGAATCTGTAATATCTGTAGATTTCCAAACATCAGACGATGGGATGAAGTTCACTGTGAACATAGTGTGAAGTTAACTGACCCATAGCCTGTGAGAAAAAGTGTTCCTAACTACCCTTTTAGAGGCTAACCAAATATTTCCTGGTCTTATTTTAATTATTATTACTATTATTATACAGATTTACATTATGTCAGAAGTTCAAATAGAATTAAAAAGGACATCTGCAGAGAAATATAAGGGGTTTGGTATTGACACATGATTTTTTTTTATTGCGAGAACATTAATGTATTAACATAGAGAAGTCATACGAGAGCAGGCAGACAGAGCAAGTCAATGTTACAGTGCAGTGTGTACCCCCTGTTTCCATATAAACACGCTTTTCAGTACTGGCAACAGGTTTTCATTTTGTTTTCTGCTTTATAGCATGGGGCTTATCTGGCCTCCACCCCCCTCTGTGAAGAGCAGACAAAAATCTCCCCAAGCTCTGACTTAGCAGTGGCTCTCCCCAGGCTGTAGTGAGGCCTGCACAGTGCTAGATAAGAAAAGAGTGTACTTCAAACAGCTTGGCATTAATCAGCCAGCAAGGCTTCAAGCTCAGTGTTAGAGCGAAGGAATGCAGTTCAGAGGCTCGCTTACATTAAATGAAATTAAATCAGACAGACTCACTTAATTCTTACTTTTAAAAAGCTCTTGAAGTGCTGTTTTAAACTAGTTACTTTGTGATGCTGCTGAGTGAGGTGGTTAATCTGACTCATCAGAGAGGGAGAGCAGCAGACCGCTTGGGAATCTTTCAGAGAATTGCTGGACTGGCCTTTGAAACAATTTCCTTATATCTTATTCGTACCTTTTCAGCATAACATATTGTATCATCTGTTATCTTTAACCAGAAGTTTCAGCTCCTCCTTTCTTATCACTGTTAGGGCAATCCTTGTGAGGAACATAGATGGCAGCCTAATTGCTCTAGGAGGCAACATATGGTCTTTTACTTTGCAGTCAGGAACTACCCTTGTGTGATTCCAAGTCAGGGTTAGTTTGTGATTTTAAGGGCAGTGAATAAGCTGACAGTGAAACTTTACTTTGTAATGGGCTCCAAAATGTGCTGGGAAAGGGCATGGAAGAGTTTGAGGAAATCATTGTAGTAAGCAGAGGAAAAACTCATTCTTTATCTGTTCTCATTTTACAAGTCTCTAAAATTTTAGAAGATAGTCAATATGATCTATTCATGATAACATATGATTATTGAAAACAGTATAGGTGACAAGTAAAAAAATAGTCTAAGTCTAGACAGAATGTACCTAAGAAGATCCTGTATTTATAGAAACTATTCCAAAATGATTCTGTATTAAGGATCTCTTTCCTAATTAAGTGATTAGCCAATCACAGCAATCAATTTATGCTAATGATAGGGCTAATAGTGAATTCCCAGTTGGGGTTTAAATCCATGGCTGTAAGCTCAGAAGCATCTGTTCTAATGATTAAACCATTTACTCTGTATATATCTGATTCTACCTACATCAGCCAAACAAATGATAACTTCACTGTAGCTCTTTCACCGTAAGCAGAAAACAAAGCATCTAAGAAAAAATCTTGTCCTGACAAACTCTTCATAGGTATGTATTTTTGTCATTTTACTCTTTAAACTGTTGCTGAAGCAAAAGCAGGTCTGCAGTGCTTAGAACTGTGTCCTTTCCTCCTGCAGAATCACAGGTCACCTCCCAAAGTGATGAAGGCTCATACTGAGTGTTGAAGCCTTTTTGGAGCCAGAGTATACTTGCCATTGATGTATGGATTTACATTTATAAAATAATAGCCTTAAATATAAATAGTCAGGGGACTGTGGAGGTGGAAAAAATGTTAGTAGGATGCTGGAAGAGTGAGAGGAAAGAGGGCTTTCAACAAGCAAATGACATTAGATTTTTATGGTCCCAACCCTATCAGAGAAACACTTTAGAAACCCAAATAAATGAACACTCTATGACTCTATGAAATGAAAGCAAGTTTTTATCTATCTGAAGGCGAAATCTAGATCTTGTCCTCCCATCTGCCTCTTTCCTCTAGTTATTATAATATATTTAGCTTTCTTTTAAAAATGAAACTATTTAAAATAGGATTATATATAGAAGATTAAATATAAGACAATTGGCTATATATAATGTCCCATCTGTCTTGGAGATTTATGCAATTTGCTTAAGCTATGTTTAGTGGCATTTGTTATATCAAGTGGGATTGGTTGGTTCAGTCTGCATTCAAGCATGTATTTCTTAGTTTTCACCACAGACGCTTTTTGGAGTGTGTTAGGTCACTGCCCCACTCTGACATATTGTTTTCAAATTATAGCTAGTGAAATAAGGCATTGTTGCAAGAAAAAAAATGCAGTTTGGAATACTGTATTAATAGAAAACAATTTGTCCTCAGAATGCGATTTAAGTTGTGCTAACACCTTTTTTTGTGTAAGTAATGAACTGTTACATTAAAGAGGGAAATCATGCATTAAAAAAAAATAAACAAAATATTTATTCCTGAAAGGAGAAAATATTATGCTTTCCAAGTGTGTGCTCCTGTAATGTCACCTAGAGGAGAGGTGCAGAGTTATTTTATTATGGGCCTACTGTATTTGGTTTGGCTACATAATATTAAAAGAGACCTGAAAATAAGAACTGAGTAGATTAAGATGACTGTCTTCTGTGTTTCATCCGGAATGACCCATTGCCATCTGGGCTTCAACTAAGCAAAGTTAATTTTTTATTATCTTTATTTCAAAAATAAAATGAAAATAAAATAAAAGTTCATCAGATGGATTGAGCTATGAAAAAGCTGACGGAGAATCAGAAAGAGGAAGACGAGGGAAGGAGTTCCAGTGAAGACAAGGAAAATGTGGCAGAGAAAATGTAAGGGAAGTGATGGGAAGAGAACAGACAAACAGCAAAATTTGTGATACAGGAAGGGGGCTTCCTCACCTCTATTTTTAAAGTGAAAATTGCTATGTGGTTAGTAAGTGGAACTGACTTCAAAATCTGATAGGGTCAGAGAATGAGGGACAAGCAGGCGTAGACAAAAGCTAGTACATTAAGTATTTTGTACTGTCCAATCATTACCTCAGATTTAGTGTCACAAATTGAGAAAGAAACACCTGGGGAAATTTCATGTCAGACCTGTGCAGCACTCCAACAAGCTGAGCAAAAGGAAACAGGTGAGGACAATATTCAGAAGAGAGATGTGATGGAGTATAGCACTCCAGACAATAATATGAGGCAGGAGAGGGTGCTAATTTGCTTCCATGACAATCGTCTGATTTGCTTGTATATCCTGCAGAAGAGAGATACAAGGATTTTTGCTTTCCTTCACTCCCCTCTCATTTTCACCCCTCCTTATTTCCTGTTCTGTCATCTGTTCTGCAGTGTGCTGTTCTCTTCCATCAGGAATGACCGACCAGCTATTGGCAATTCCAGTCTTCTGGGAGATGCTCTTGCATTGGGCAGCTGGCTTCACAAAGACAGTGGCATCACCTTCCTAAAAACCTCTTACTTTGCTCTTCTCGAGGCTGCAAGCTTGAGTTTGTCCCAGAAAGCAATCATCCAGTTGTCACTCAGCGTGCTACCGCCATATGCTGACTTGGTGGGAAGCTGTCTCCAAAGCAAACGTGATTGTCCACTCTAGCACTCCGTGATGGTGGGGGTGCATATGTGCAGCCGTGCAGGTGGTGTCTGTGTGTGTACACAGGGAAGCAGGGTTAGCATGAAATGATTCAAGCGTCAAACAACAGGGAGAGTTTGTTGGTCACATATGCTGTGTGAGACCTGGCAGCATTCAGCATTTTCCTTTTTTACTTACAGTGCAACTGACGCCCCATAGATGATAAGAAAATCCCAAAGAGAAACCCCACAAATAAAATAAGCAAGTTTGTGTGTGTTATTGGGATCAGTCCAATAGTTTCAGATATGATGTTTGTGTAAGTGCAAACACTGATTTATTCACGTCTAGCCATTCTCATTTTCAGCAGCTGGGATGATCTACATCTGGAGGCAGAAACATAATAAAGATTCCCCTGATACTGGTAGTCTGTTAAAGTAGAAACTGTTTTAGAGCATTTAAATGACAGTCTTTTTCAAAGTCGTTAGCTACTAAATCAGCTTAATAGGCATGCTTCAAAACTCCACTGGGAATCATCCTTCTCTTTCTTTTTTTTTTTTTTTTTTTATTAAGGCACAGACACAAATCTTTCTTTAAAAAAAACCATGTCAACACAAGTGAATAGCAACATGTTCCAACAGTCATGTTTTGCAATTCCCTTGTGTCACACTGAGGACGCTTATTTCATTGGCACTATTCACATCAGTGAGGGAAGGACAATAATGGAAAGAAAGTGTAAAAACACCATTTAGGCTTCTATTTGGAAACTGAAGGGCAAACCTCCCAAGGCTCTGTGTGGAAACTGAAAGCTTTGCCAGGTTTTTTTTCTTCCGTTGGATCCAGAATCACTTCTTGTATAATTTTTCTTCCAAAAGACAAGGCCAGTAACGAGCATCCTTTCTCTGTGACGAGAAATAAGACAACAATATAAAATGATATTCCCTTTCACCTTTTATGAGGTGAATGGGTCAGGACAGATGTCTTGTTTTGTGTTTTCATGTAGACATCTGTCATCCTGCCATGGGAACCATGCTCCTGAATTAATTCCCAAAACAGGTACATGGTGCATCTTCTACCAGGAAAAGACACTACCTCTAGCACATTTCTGCATTGTTTTCATTCCTTGTGAGCTTAGAGTAATGTTATTGGTATTGTCTGAAGGATTCTCTGTTCTTTAAAATGTGCACACTGCATCACAAGGAAACAAAATTATCAGGCTCAGTTTTCTTGTACATTGGACAAGTGGTAGCTAAAAGGTAGAGATGGTTTTGGTGGTGGTGGTTGGAATGGGATTTTAAATAATGACTTTTATTTCAACTAGTGACTATCACAGAGAGGATGAACTCTGTATCTCAAGACTGTCCTGCATGAAGGAGGGTTCCCTTTTCTCATGTTACCTTCTGCCTCCAAGTAGTAATAAAAATAGTTGTTATAGAACTACATTGTGCAGTGTCAGTACAATGGTTACTGAAGTTAACATCAGCTGTTAAAAAATAGAGAAATAAGGATCATAAAAGTTTTAAAATTAAAAAAATCCTAAACATCTTCAAATTCTCAACTAGCAATGAAATTTCTGGTTATATCACTAAAAAAAAGAAGTGTTGCTAAAAGATCTAAGCAATACTGTAGCAATTCTTCCAAAAAACACTTTAAAACTTGATAGATTTGTTTTGTTCTGGTTTGGATTTTTTTCAGTGTTGACAAAGTATGACTGGAAAAGAAATTTACCCCTTTTTTATTACATAGTTTCTCCTATGAAAATTACCTTGCATGCATACAGATTCTAGAGCTGTACTGCTGTGGAAAGTAATTGAAGTCAGATTGCCTTATTTTAGGAAATGCACATGGATATCTGGACTATCATATGGTGCACAAGTACCTATGAAGGAGTTTTGTGTGGTTCCCTTGCCATGTTTCTACAGAGATTGGTGATTATGATGTGCAAATGATGCAGTAGAGGACATAAATCAGAGGTGTAGGCACATGCAGGTACCATAGTTACACCCTCTCCTAAATTATGATCTTTGTAAGAAGTGCTGACAAGGATCTGAAGTCAGTCAGGGACCTTAATACTGATTCTTATGTAGAAGGTGTGCAATCAGTATGGGGAAGGCAGTGCAGAAAAAGTGCCAAGTGAGGAAAATATTATGAAGCATCATTGATGCCTACAGCATCCTCCTAAAACTTTAGCTTCTGCAACAGTAGAAACATCCATGAGGGGAAAGGTAGAGGCAACCACAGAGGTGATCTGCACACTGGAAGAGAAACTTGTGGCTCAGAGTTCACTGCATTTTGAAACCTGGACTTCTTTCTGGCAGTGAAGTGGAATGTGATTCTTCACATAGCACCAAGATATATAAACTTACAGAGCTGGAAACATGCATAGAAATCCTGAATGACAGGAATTTTGAAGGAAAATTTGCAGTGAAAGCAGTCATTTAATTGAACAGAAGTTGAGCAGGTAGGAGCTTTTCATTTAGTATGAGTTTCTTTTCTAAACCTTTACTTTGAAGAAGCATATAGCTGTTGCCTGTCAACTAAATTGGACTTGTGTTTTGATGCCACACATTTTTATGCACCAGTGGAGCAGAAATGAAAGCTGTCAATAATAAGCTTGGCCATACAGGTGTACGCCCACTTACATTCTAATCTTTATAAAAACCTATTCCATACTTCACTGCTGGGAGGTGAAACTAGTGACAGAAAACATATGAGCCTTCCAGAGCCTGTGCGTTACAAGTCACAATTCCTCTTATCAGGGAAGAAATTCTATTTTGTTTTATATTCGAAGAACAGAATAAAAAAGAGTTCAAATACTAAACACATTCAGTGTTCCTGTCAGTGCCAGACTTCTGCGCTGGAGGACTTTTGTGTGACAAGAAATCAAAAGCTATTGTTCTCTGTCAGTCCTGCCTATCTCTCAGTCTGCTTCAATAAAAGAGAGAAGAAGGTAAAAAGTGGCAACTTCCGCAACTGTGCAAATGATGCGTCTGATTGGCATCATTGGCTGGGATTCAACATATGCACCAAGGCTAGGGCTAGCCAACACTTAGCATGTTTGTTTATGTACATTATATACACTGGAAACATATGGTCTTTGTAGTTTATTGCTTTCCAAAGGGACTGACTTGTACTCTTCCAGAATTAGATGAAAGCATGTGAAGAAGATCACAGAGGAACACAGATTGTGACAGGCAATCACAAATCTGTGACTGACACAGATGTTCCACAGGGCGTATGAAATGTACCTTCTCTCCATAAGTCACTAGAATTTAAATCTACTAAACTTTCCTCTTAAAGAAATATGTATTTGAAAATGTAATTACTGTGGGTTTTAGTGGTTATTATTATTTGTATGAAGCAGACTTAAAGTACATCATGCATTTCATTGTCATGTGATTAATGTCATGTGTGGCTCTTGGGAGGGCAAAGTGAAGTTCTCCCAACTTCCCAATGGAAGTCTTTCCTTCAGTAGTATTTCTAGCCCTTAAATGATACTAGATGTCAGACTTAAAAATTATAGAACTGTGCATAAAGGTAAATGCAAATGAAGGGTCATAGTCTTTACTTGGGAGGTACATGAGCTGTGATTACTGATAAAATTTCACAAATGTTAATATTTTTTAAGCAATATGTGGAGATAAGAGCCTCAGCATATTGCCTTCAGTTTGGAAAGAAAAAAAAATTCTTTTTTTTAGGGGAGGTAGGAGCACAAATTAATTTTTAGTGTTAGTGATACATTTTAAGAGGTTATTTAGAATTTCTGCATAGTCCCTGCCATAGGGGTTATTTGCAGAGAGTGTTTAGAGGGGCTTGGTGTGTGAGTACATGTCCATGAATATGTGTATGGACACAGTTGGCCTGCACACAGTTGTCCAGATGCACAGTAAATCTGCAACTTGAAGTTTAAATGAATGAGCAGAATGAGCCTTTTTCAACGTGTGTGTTTGATATTTAAATGTTTCAGGTCTTTTTTTAGTAATAGGATTCAAAGCACTTTGGCAAATTATCATGTTAAATTCCATGACTCTGAACCTGGCAACCAGTTTTGTCACCTGCAAGTGACTGCAGGTCCAGCACATGCTCACATTCACGCTCTGCATTCACCATGGAGCTTGTCCTAGTTAAGATCCTATTAGCTGAATTACTTCGTAGCAAATTATAAACATCTCTATGATTAGAGGGACCAAATATCTCTCTATTAATTTCTGCAGCACAGTAGCTCTGAGCATCAAAGCTACCGTCACAATTACAAGGAAATTGGGTTGCTGTGCTGTATTGACAAGCAGCACTATGAATAGCACAGGTGTGAATGCCTGCTCTCCCGGGGAAAGCCAAACACAGCAGAAAGGGAGCCTCCCTGGATCACACATGGGCTAACTGAAGGGAAGGGTAATTTAAGCTACTTTCTAAGTAAATGAAATCAGACAAATGGTGAGGTGGATTCCACAACTTTTAGGATGCTTCTCTTTCATAATTTGCTGCGTGTTTGTAAACACCTCAGCTCCATTGGAAATGACATTGGTTGTGAGAGTGGTGTCCAAGGGCTAAATTTGACCTGACATGTAATAACTGACATAACTACACCTGGGATAAAAGTGTTAGAAGTACAAGATACATCACTCTAATAATTCCATCTTGCTTTTTCTGCTTCCCTACTGTCAGGGTACCTGCTGGAGTGGGAATCTCCTTGGCACAGAGCAGATAAATAATGTTGTTCTCGTAAATGAGCTATTTAGAGTGCCTTGTTACACTTGATTTTGTTTTGTTAGGTTTTTTAAAATTTGGACTATTCTGAATATCGCATTCCCATATGGTAAATTATTGTAGTGATTTTCGGCTAAGTTTGCTAAATGTGAATGTGGCAATTGCCACCTAAGCCAGGTTAGTGTCTTTGAAGTCAAATATGAGGAAAAAGTTCAGTTTGTGCTACCCTAGCAGGAGGTAATGCCAGGGGGTGTCAGTACTCGCTGTTGTCCAGAAGGTCAGAAATCTGTGCCAGATCTTTTGTGGTTCTTTTTTTTTTTTTTTTCCTGAAAATGTCCACTGGATATAAAAAAACTGATTGTGTAAATTGTTAGCAACTCCACCCGAATCCAGTCAAAGGACCAGGAAGCCTGCTGTGCTAGGAAAGGCTGAGGGAACTGGGTTTGTCAGCCTTGAGAAAAGAAGGTTTAGGGGAGACCTTACCACCATGTTCCAGTATTTAAAGGATGCCTACAAAGAAGATGGAGGCTCCCTTTCTACAAGGAATGTGATGATATATGAATAAGGCAGAGGGTAATAGGTACAGGTTACTCCCGGGGAGATTCTGATTGCGCATGAGGAAAATTTTTCACAATGAGAACAATCAAACATTGGAATAGTCTTCCCATGGATTCCTCGATGTTGGACACTTTTAAGATTCATCTGGACAGGGTGCTGGACCATCTAGTCTGGATGATGCTTTTGCTGAGAAAGGTTGGACCAAATGATCCTCGAGTACTCTTCCAACCTGATAGTCTATGAATCTGATTTTGATGTTAGGTAGTCATGCCCCATCCCTGTATCACTCACCACCTTGTTTCTTCATTTGCTGTAATGTCCAATTTTAAATATATTTCTTTTTCAAATCTTGAATTAGGGAGCTCTATATTGTCTGAGTAAGAATGCAGGGGAAAACTGTGGAAGGGACATTTCTTAATTTTATCAGTCTACATTACTATATTTATATACTTTTTATTGAATTGTAATTTTGAGAACAGTAGTTTTTATTTTTTTCCTGTAAGTCAGGAAGTATGAACTTTCGTAAGAGTATTTGAAGTGAAATAGATTATAAAAAATCAGTAATAGTACCTGTTATCTGATAGTTTTAATCATTATTATAACGCCAGAAAGGTTAAAAAACCCAAAACCCTGAAGCACTGATACAAGCGAGCAAAAGTATGTAACAAATGAGCGTGATGGGTTTCTATTTTGTGTTAGATCAATTACTGCACAGAATTGGTGTTTTAACTCTCGTCTGTACTTCTGCTGATAAGTGAATACCTTAGATGGACCATTTTGCATGTGACAGCTGCCTTCAAGGACAAACACAAAGGCTTGTCATTGGTCTCACCACGCTGATGTAATGCTGCAAGAAACATCAGGAAATTGTGAAGAAATAAATAACTGGGGCCTCATCATTATGATAGTTAATGGCTTTAGGGATGGCACTAAAGCAGACAATATGGTCAGAATGAAGTCTCCATCTGTGTCGCTGCTGTCAAGGGAAATAATTTTACATCATTTCTTATCTCTCTTTTGGTCCCTGTGACAAGTGGTCTGTGAGGTGTTCAGACCCTGCACTGAAGTAACTAATGAAAGATGATAGGGTGGGAATTGATAAGTGAATTTACCTTGACTGTAAACCCTGCAACGTCAGATGGCAACTCCCCCTCTTATCCTTTTTCTAATCTTTCTCTTAGTATGGTGGCCCTGAAAACCTTCACACACAATTCTGAAATGTCATTTTCACAGTGATTCAGAACTGATCAGAAAGGCAACCAAAATGACATAGAGAGCAAGGCTAAATTAATGGGCTGTCAAAAAAGTATTCTCACTTGGAAGAATTTCAGGCTTCTCTCAGATCTGATGTTAACCCAGAAAAAGTCTTGACAAAACTGAATTCTATTAATTTTCAATAGAAAAGTTGGAGTTTCTTTATTGAAAGTTTTGCAATATATTTTTGGCTTATAACTAGACTGTTTGTGTTTATTCCCTGTTCCGTGGACAGGCAAATCCTAGCACAGTTCTGATGCCTGATCTCATAGAGAGGTCAAGAGGGTTACTCATGTGAGTGAAGTAATATACAAGCTTAAATGTGAGCACAGTGGGAGACACAGCTTAATGATCTGGTTCACTCTGAGTAAGAACTTTAAATGCTCATTTGAAATAGTCCAAGCTGTCTGAAAGACAAAAAAAGCACAGCTAATTAAACAAACATCCCTTAACAAGCAGCCCTTTCCTCCCAGCCTCAACAAGGGTGTGTTGCAAGGTTGCTGATATATCTGAAAATCACTGCATAAAAGGTATTCTTGGACATAAGTTGTTATAATAGCTTTAGGCCCCAATTAAAAAATAGAGAAACAAAATCTCATCAAGTAAGAAAACAAAACAACTTTTTAAAATTAGGTTTATATTTTTAAAAATTTTCAGGCTGTCTACTTGGTGCATTTTGTTCCAATCTCACTTTTCTGATTTGGGAGCATAAGTAATGATTACTCCATTTTACAAGACCACTCTCATGAGTGTGTAAATGTAGTAGAGCCTCATCCTAGTTTTGAAGTGACTTGACAGTGTTAAGAAGAGATGGCTTAATCCTTCCTCTTCTGGAATCTGTGTTTTAACTTCCTGGATTACTAACTTGAATTACTTTATATTCTTAATTTTCATGGTGTCTGTTTTTGTGTCCTA
Source organism: Atrichornis clamosus (assembly GCA_013400975.1). Lineage (NCBI taxonomy): Eukaryota > Metazoa > Chordata > Aves > Passeriformes > Menuridae > Atrichornis > Atrichornis clamosus. The sequence goes on from WBMZ01002004.1 coordinate 192,637, forward strand.
CATGCTCTGCAATATTCAAACTCAGAGCCAATGTCATTGAATTATTGCAAAGAGCTCACATCCTTCTAAATCCTTAAGCCTGGTTGGTTGGGTAAACTCTGAGTGGGTGCTTAACAGTTTAGAACTTGGGCATAATATCCAAGTCATGAATTGTACCTTACTCTGTGTTAGCTCCAGTCACCAGAAGGACAACCAAGCTTGAATGCATGTGGATTGTGGATGGGGTGAGTTCCTTTCTAGAGTGACTGGAGGGTACAGAGAAAACTAGCTGAGGCTTGACAGATGCATGGCATTTTATAACATGAAGTTATAAGAGTCCTATCAAATATGATCAAAAAAGGATCAGTTTCTAGAGGTTCACAAATACAGACATAAGACCATTCACCTCAATCTAGGTCACTGAATTGAACCTAATTTAAAAAGGTGACTCGTTTGTCTTTTCTTCAATAAAGCAAGTTGTAAGTATGAGGAGGGTCAAATGCTGAAGAAATGTTCCCTGACTTATTTGATGTTGGTGTGGAGAGAAATCGAGAACAGAACAAAGGGAGTTGTTAACCTGAACACTTAAGCAGCCTCATTTATCATTTGCTATGAATCAGGGCATATTAGCTAAAGTTTTTCAAGTAAAGAGCCAGAGCTAGATCTTTGTGGTAGTTTTATTATTATTATTATTATTAATTAAAATTTTTTTTCAATGGTGAAAGTGCAGATTAAGAGAAGTAAATGTTGTCCTGAAATCATTTGCTGGAAAAAATAAAAGGAATTTTCTGGGTGGGGGAAAAAAATGCAGGCAGTAGTTTGAAAAATGTTTGGCTAGATTCCTTCACATTCAGAGATTTTTTCTCATTTTTGGGAGTGGGAAGAGCTGGGGATGTGCACATATATTCTGAATTCCTGGACTAGAGTTTGTGAGAAGTTACTAGTTCTCTGTAAACGAAAATCAACTCCTTACTTGGCTCCACAAATAGAATAAGGGAGTAGGAGTTTATAGTCTCCCAAACCTTGTATTTTTGGGAGAATGAGTCAGTCCTCCTACAAATGTCAAAACAATTAGCTGTGAGGGGTTTACAGCAAATTTTCTGGGTAATAAAGACCCTATATTTCATATAAGTGTAGAAGAATTTGCACACTTGCACATATGGTTTTACTGACCAAAACAGTACATGGAATAATTAAGGAATATAGGTAGGGGTTAGATCTATCTCTGAAATGAATGAGGCTGTAAGTAGTTCCTCAGCTGAGTCTGTTATATGTGCAATTCAAAGAAAGCAATGCCTAAGTCAGACCTGACAAATTTAAAGCAATCTCTTTGTGCTGCTTCTAGCTTACCTCTTGCGATATGTTTAGATGTGTGTTTTGTCTCAGTTTAAAACATATCCCTTCCACAATGGCAGTTCTGGAAGGCAGCAAATAATGAATCATGCAAATGTGGAAGTTTACGGCCAAATTGGGATAATGACCACAAAGCTGCCAACTTCTGCTAGAAAAAACAGATTCTCTCCTTGTGACTTTGAGCTGCTGAAACAGGCAATTGTGCACCTGCTTGTGTTGCTTTCCTGTCTTTGTGCTTGCTCATTCTGTACTGATTTTTGGCATAACTTGTGGGAAGTTTAGTTTCTCCAGTTTCATTGTGGCTTGGATGCACACCTCAGAGCTGGGTGATGTAGCTCTGCATGAGTGCGATGCAATGCTCTGGGAAGGTGGAAGGAAGACCATCCGTGTGTTCCAAGCTGCAGCCATACCACCCACACATTCCCACAGAGTGTTGAGACTGCTGCAGGAAGGTGCATTAATCACGTGCAGCCTCTGTCTAAGCTTTGCTTGTCTGAGGCTGCAGGTACAGGCTCAGTTAAGAGGGATGGATGAGAACAGCACTGCAGTCATCCTACAGACTGCTTCCAGTACTGGCAATAGGAACAAAATTATTCTGAGGCCCCCACGAACTTGTCTGTATAGAGTGAGTAGGACTGAAAAGTCACTTGCTTTCCACATGTCCAGAAATTTCAGCCAAGACTTCCTTGACCTGAATCTCCTAATTATGAATAACTATATACTTTACTTTAGCAGTTCTTTTTGAAGACTTTGGATGTTCTCTGTTTTGTCTTCCAGTACATTGATTTTGTTTGGAATACTATACCTGGTCTGTAATTTTTGATAAGTAATTTTGGAAATTAGATTTTATAACATGTTCCACCCTTCTCCCTTTTCCTCTGACTTTTAATCTTATAACAGTATCTCTTGATCAGCATTCACTTAAAAACTGCTCTAATGTTTACAGAAGTAGTTTTCTAAGGTGGCTCTGAGAAAGGCATGCCTTATATATCATTAGGTTTTTTAGAATCAAGTTTTAAATATTATGCTGATATTTATTTTAGTCAAAACAAAAATTGTCCCGTTGTTAACCTTCAAAGCAGTAGAAATTCAATTATCTTTCTGTTGTAAAACAGCATCACAAAGCTACCTTGATTTTTTTTAAATTTTAAATATATACTTTTATACAGTCAATATGTAACCTAGATAAAGATTCCTGTAAGTGCATATTTCAGTTTATGTGCAAAGTAACCTACTCCTACTGTGAAGAATTTTCACTAAACTGTATTGTTTTGGCTATTTAAAAAATACTAGGTCAGACAAGGCAAACAAACTCAAAGTGTGCATGCATAAATCACAGAACAATAACAGAATCAATTAGGTTGGAAAAGACCTCCGAGATCGTCAAGTCCAACCTATGACTGAGTGCCACCTTGTCAACCAGACCATGGCTCTAAGTGCCACATCCAGTCGTTCCTTAAACACCTCCAGGGATAGTGACCACCACCTCCCTGGCGAGTCAATTCCAATGTTTAATCACCCTGTCTTGTGAAGAAATTTCTCCTCATGTCCCACCTGAACCTCCCCGGCACATCTTGAGGCCATTTCCTCTTGCCCTTCCCAGTCGCCTGGGAGAAGAGGCCAACGCCCACAGGGCTACACCCACCTTTTAGGTGGTTGCAGGAAACAAAAATGCCCCCTTGAGTCTCGTTTTCTCCAGGCTACACACCCGCAGCTCCCTCAGCTTCTCCTCACAGAGCTTGTGCTCCAGACTCTGCATCAGCTTTGTTGCCCTTCTCTGGACTCTCTCCATCGCCTCAGTGTCCCTTCTGAATTGAGGGGATATTAAGCACAGCCTATATGCATTTTTTTTTTTTTAGTTATTCTGTGCTGGTTGGAATATTTTGTGTGGTTTTGGATAATAAAAAGAGCAATATTTTAGTTAGACAAAAGAAGAGAAAGAAAAATTCACAGAATTATCTTGGAAATTATTAACACAGAAGATTAAGGTGAGATTGAAAATGTCACTGGGAAAAACAAAACAGAAAGAAAAGGATTATATATTAATAGACAAAACAATTGATTTTCCATAAAGTTGGGTTTTGCTTGTGATGAAAAAATGCCTTTAAAAAAAACAGAAAAAGAAGGGATCTGAGTGCATTTAATGGATTATATTTTTCTGAGAGAAAAGGGAAAGGTTGTGGTTTAGGTTTGTCAAAGTAAAAACAGAGCTATCATTCTATTTCCTGCTACTTAATGTTACTCTAGTGTTTTCTTAAAAAGGTATTTTCTTTTGCTGGATATGCGAGTAGAAACACAGTGGCCGCATATTTGACTTTTGTGAGATACTGTTTTCTATATCCTTTTAGGTATCTGTGAAAGAGATTAAAGATGTCCTCTTTAACTTCTAAAGCCTTTGGGCACTGAAATATGGCATAATTAATTTTAATTCTTTGACTCAATACAGTCATAAAACAGCTTTAATAGAATGGTTAGAAGATATTGCAACTCACATGGGTTTATAACTTCTGACTGAATTCTGAATTTTTTTTTTAGTGATGTACTTAAATTTGATCTGGTTTCCAACATCTATTATTTAAGTTTGATACACAAAAATAAAATGCCCTACCAAAAAAATGCCTCACATATATCTGGGCTTTCTCATTCCTGTAATTTATTCATTTAGCAAGCCAACTTCTCTCAAGGTAATGGATTTTAAAACAATCCACCAAATAAAAGCCCACAACAACAAAAATGCCCACAACAAAACCAGCAAGAACCAAACAAGAGCTGGCTCAGGTTTGTTTTTACTGGGTTACACAGTAAGTCTTGTGTAGACTTTATTTGTTTTAAATTTCGTGCCTAACAGTTTCTTAGCCAAACAACCTTGACAGTGTCCCTTTAACTTATTCATAGCAACACGCAGAGACATCACAGTGAATTTATTTACATCTCTAAGTATTTCAGAGGCCTACAACTTCTTCACAAAAATCTGAGCTGAACTTCAAAATAAGCTTTACTGTCCATTTGGATTGATTGATTGATGGGCCTGTGAGCCCAGTTACTCTTCTGACAAGCTGCACTTGCAGGAGCTTAGTCTGGGTAAATAAACAAGTCAGTGAAGCGAGAAGTATGTGGCTTTGTAGTGTGCTTTGTGCAAGCAGAGTATTGTTTCACCTCAAGATTACCTAGAATATATTAGATTGGCACTTGTTGAGACTGGACATCACTTAACCTTGCACATTGGAATAGAGAGAACAGTTTCTGATTGCTTTGAAATGAGCTTGTGCTAGCCAAAGCATTAAATGATAGTTAATACAAGACTGAGAATTAATTTGAATTCATGAACTCATCAGGCATTATTTAGATGTAAGTTTTTTTCATTAGCATTTATATTTGCCAAGCATCTCTTTTTGCTTTTCATGTGTACTACAGACAGGTTCTATTTCTTTTCGTGTCAGCAATCATTGGCATTGTGGTTAATACTGATCTTGGATTCATAATGACTCTTTCCGTCTTCATGTCCGCTATGAGCAGTCTGGAATCTTTGACTAGGTTAATCTGTGAGTTCCTTTTAGGCAGGGCCATAAAAATGTGAAAGTCCTGCTGTGCTTAATTAAAAAAGAAGCATCAGTATCTCTTATGTACAACTAATGGCATTTTCTTTTAAATTGGGAGGAAGATATAATAAAGCTGGTCCAGATCCTCAACTGATAATTTACATTTATTAAGGATCTGGCATAGTGAGTGTGACTATGGAATTATGATTGCTTTTTTTTTTTTAGTTAACGCACACAGTTTGAATTAGGTCCTTCAGTCATTGCACTGTGTTTCAGTAATGAACATCATCATTGATAACTATGAATTACAGCTCCAAATAAAAGATAGGCGCATTCATATTCTTCTTCAGGCTTTATTAAATTTTTCTGACATTTAGAAAGCAGAGTTTGCTTTCCTACTGTTATGCATTAGAGTTTTAGGAGAACTCAAATGGAATATATTTGCACTGTGCATAATCATGGTTTGGGGAGCAATATATTCAGAGAATTTAGAAGTAATTCTTCTGAATGGCATCCTTCAAATGAGAGTGTGCCTGCACTGTGCATGTCAAAGATCCAGCTTTGCTTTTTCTTCTTGTCATTGCCAGAATTACTCTTCTGCTCTTTTTCTAAAGCATACAGCACGCAGAATTTTTCTTGGCATTTGTCTTTTCTGCTCAGGGTTCATTCCATTGCAGTGAGATGTCCTCAGAGCACCATAAAGCGCTTTGGGAGATAAGGCGCTGTAGAGACAGAAACAAGTGGCAGAATTCCTAAGCACTTGACCCATTACCTGGGGTGTGCAGAGGGACTCTAATTCTGGCTAAGGCAAGCAGTGGAGGACCCCTGTGGCATGGAAGATGCAGTTTAAAGTTGATTATCGCTAATAAAGGAGAATAACTGTAGTTAAACTTAATTTGCTGAACTTTTGCAATTTTCTGGGGCCAAAATGCTTTTAGAGTAGTGCTGTAAACATACCTAGAAGAAGTCCAGGTGTTACTTTAGCTTGTTTCAAGGTTCTCACCTGGTCACAAGATCAAGACATTACAAGATCACCAGTCTATATTCTCTGTCCTTTTAGAACCAGAGAATCTGTATCAATAAAAAATTATTATGGAGAGACTAATGAATTAAACCATTGATATACACAAAAGAGAACTGGATGATTCCTGAGAAGTCATCTGGTTTACTGCTTCTGCCTCAGAATAAGGTCAGTAGTGTGTCAGATTCTGACACATACTTGTCCTACATTTTATTTGAAATGCATGATAATGGAGGCTCTATATCTTTCTCAGATCAGCTCTTCTATTGGTTCACTGTCCTTGTCTATAGAAAGCTTTCCTGGAACTGCCCTTATATCTTCTTTTCTGAAATTCAAGTCTATTTCCCACTGTGTTCTGTCCCTCATAAATATCTAGAGCCATCCATTCCCTTTTGTTTTTTACACTACTCCTTCATAGTCTGTTAATATTCTTCCTTTCATGCTTTGCTTTTCTGGACTAAAAGCCAGATCTTTCAGCTCTACCTTGTGGATTCACATTCTCTAGGCCTTTGAATAATTTGTTTGCCCTACTCTAGGCCACCCTCTGTGCACGTGCATCCTTCTTGTAGAGTGTGCCCAAAGCGAGACACAGTGCTTAAATTTAGCACTGCTTGTGCTATATGGTGCAAGAAGTCATTTCAAGTTTCTTGCAGCTCTTTGCATTCACAGAGCCAGCCATGGTGTTTTTCTTCATACCATGGTCTGACAGTGTTGATTTAGGTTTACCTTGTACCTCACTGTGCTGCTGCCTCATTGTTTGTCCCCCTTAGCTGATAATTTCTGCCCAATGATATCATTAAATGGTCCTATTTGAACTGAATTCTGATTTTTCCCAACCCATTAATCTAGTTTCTCAGCAATGCAAGTCCTGTCCTCCAGCACGTGTGTTGTTGCTAAATGTGGCACTAGGTGCAAACTCAGTATTCTGCCATTGTGTTATTTAAAGAAAAGATTAGAAAAAAACCCCAAACCCTTAAATTTGGCAGCAATAGGTTGAACAGGTGAGGCTGACTGTTGAACACCAGTGGTAGCTCAGACTGCCAGTCTATTTTAACAACTGAGTAAATCAGCTGCTGCTGAGCTTAGGGAGAAGGGAAGCAGCCAAGTGTGTAAGCTCAGTCTGCTGTTGCAGCTTTGGTCTGATGGTATAGAAAATAAAATGTACAAGAGAAGGCAAGGAGATATTTATGACTTTTCATTAGAATTAAAGTGATTACCAATTTAATCCTATTAGGGTGATAATAATGAAAATAGATAATATTTTGCACTCATTTGGACATGAAATTAATTAACTCCCTGAAAAGTATGCGGTGGAAGAGGATTCGTAGAGAGATGCTGAACTGTAAGGATATACCATAAATTACAGCTGAAGTAAAAATTACTTACTGAACAGAAATGATTGGGGTACTCATTTTTTAAGGCAATGGTCTTAGTTATTACTGCAGTTCACTTGTTAATTAAAATCCTTTGAGAAAATTTTATATAATCACAGTTTAAAATGTCTATTTTTCTTTTCTAGTTTCATAGGTATTTCTCTGCATTTGCATTAGTAAAGGAATTTGCTGATATTTTCTTTGTTCATTGGAGGGACAATAAACACTGCAACTTGTCAAACAACAGGAATATCTCTTACAGAAGACTGCTGAAGAAGTGGTGGCTAATATACAAATCAACAAATATTACTAATAGTTTATTATAGAATAAATAGCAATTTTGTAAAGCTACTCCTACTCATTAGAATTAGACAGATTTTTTGCTTGTCTCATGAAGCATACACAAAATTTTCTGTGGGCTTTTGCCATCTGCCCTCAGTGAGTGGCATCACTTAGTTGTTTTGGCCAACCTGACCCATTTTCCTCCTGCTCTCTCCCAGAACTCCTCCTCCTTTGCATTGGAGCAGGAGGGGAAGAATGCCACAGCAACACTGGCAGTCTGACATACTCATGCAGCCCAGGCCATACTGGTCCTTTTTCCTCATATGAATGGGGGTCACTGGTTCAAATTGGTGGTCTGTTCAGCCCAGTAAGTGTACTCTAACAGACACCGACAAAACTGTAGTTAAGAGGGCAGTCATGTACACTTTTCTGATTTTCTCTGAACTTCTAGCTGTGTTCAGCTGACAGAATTCCTGGCCTTTTCGTTGCTCAATTAGTAGCCTGCCCTGGATCTTATTAATTCTGCAGTGTTCCCTTTACTGCTCTGAATTGCACCCGCACTGTCCTGTCATAGAGATCTACTGCCTGATACAAGGAACTACCTTCTCCTGTTTGTTTTGAGTCTATTCCTCCTGACTCATTGGAGAGCCTGTATTTTTATCCAAAACCTTATAGATTTCTATATCCTCAAACCATCATCTCCTTTCCTGACAGGGTATTCATCATTCATGCCTTGTATGGAAGCTGTTCATTACATTTGACAAAAACCTTAAAATTTGAGTGAAGCGTATCACCCAGATCAGTCTTGTCCACATGGTCATAAATCTGTTCAAAGAACCCTCAAGAGGTTTTTAAGGTGGGATTTCTGTTTATAGAACCTATATTAGGTTTTCCCAAGTTTATTACATTTATCCAAATGTCATCAGATCTGTAACAGAAACCAGACACTCAAATAAAGCTATATGGTATCTGAACCTCTATACTATAAATAGCCTCTACTTGTTTGCCTTAGATACATGCCAGACTTGGAGTCCAGTAGCTCATTATGTTCCTCCTCCACGCTAACCCAAACCCCTATTTTAAGACTGGACATACACTTGACATCTTTCAGTCTTCATGTACCAAAAAATCTGCCCTATAGGTTCTCTGAGGAACATTCTCTAGTAGCTGTTTGCTCAGGAGGTACTAGAAGAAGGGATGGATGCTTCGTTGGAGGAGAGTCATTGACCTATAAATTACTTGCCTCTTCTTAGAGTCCCATGCAAAGTATTTATGTGTCATTTGCCTGGAGTACATGAAGATCACTGAAGCAACCCCAAAAAATTGTGTTTTCTGTTCTCATGTTTGGTCTTTCAGTGGGGATAGTCAGTAACAAAGCCATTATTATATTATTTAGGCTTGGAATTTAAATTCATGCAGATTCTCGGGTCTTTTCTGAGATGGTTTTCTTACTGATGAGGTTTACTTCTATGCTGTCGTAAACATGTTGATCTATGCTGACAGCAGGACTGTTTACTATTTCTTCACTGAATATTTTGTCACGGCATTACAGTACTCCAGTGATTGTTTTTCTGTCACCAGGTTTTTGATATGCTTAGTAAATCAATGTCTTTATTTAAAGTTAGACATTCCCAGTTTATTTTTAGCCTTCTAGCATTTTTGTAGCTGTGTTTACCTCCGTGTTGATTCTTTGACTGGTTCTCCTTAAGTGTCACTCCATTTGTATTTAACTTCCTCTTTATTTCCAATTTCTGAACTGGAGCTGAAGAATTTTTGCATGTTCTTTCTTCCAACTGTCTTCCCAAATCATATGCTCTTAGACATATGGCAGTCTTTCCTAATTGCTCACTTTTAGTTCACTGAGACCCTTCCTGGTTTCAAGTGAGAGCAGTTTAATTTCTTTACTGTTTACTGTCTGTATCTTCCCTTTGGAATCTTTTGCTTCCCTCATTTTTGTCCCCATTGTGCAGACAGCATGTAAGAGGTGAAAAGAAGCCTGACTTCTGTAGAAACCAGGTCACATAAATAAGAGGAAATGCGATACTAACTCCAAGATTTATTGAAATTGAGCATAATGGAGGTGAGAAATGAGCAGAAGTAATACCACGGGTGACACAGTTTCTGCTAATCCCAGAAAATTTATCTCAAACAGATAAAAAGAGTAAGGTGAAAGAAAAAAAACAAAGCACAAAGTTTCTGCATGTGAAACTGTAGTTATCTGAGTATCTCTTAAGACATGTATCCCCTAATTCGACAAGGTTCTTAAGCTCCTGCTCAATTTAGGACTAGCTGATTTCAAGAGTATTCTGCAATACACTTAAGTTTAATGCATATTTAAGTATTTAGATGAACCAGGATCATCCTGAAACAAGATAGGTAGAGAAATGAACTTGTAAAATGATGCAATAGTATGGTCAAGAAGCTTATAGAGATATCCCACTCGACTAAACAGAAAGCATGAAGAGAACAACCTGTAGAATAGAAATAACTAGAAAGAAATAAATAGGACCAAAAAAAAATTTTGGCATTTTACTTTGTGAATTAGCTGATAGAAAAGATGCAAACTGCAAATTGGATCATATAGTAACTAATTATGCTCAGAAAAGTAGTAGATATACAGAAGGAATTTACAGGGGTTGGAAGGCACTGTAGTGGTAAATAACTCACATATCTAATTTTGAAAATTAGTAACCAAGGACTTTATACACAATGTGAAATATATATTGAGTGTATTATTAATTGTACTTTCCCACAAAGTGCATAAAAATTTTATTGTATATTACATGTTTTTTCACTGTAGAAATTTGTTTCTTTTTGCATATTTTGTTCTCTGAGGTCCAGTAGATATTGCCATTATTTTGATTTTGTCGTATCTGTCCTACTCCGGAATTAAGATCATAAAGGTTTCAGTGACTCCAATGAAATCAATAGTTTTGACTACATGAGAATTAAAGTAGAAGTTACCCCAAATAATGATCACAGATAATTTAAATAATCACAACTAGAGAAGTTCTCTTGCAAAGAAAAATAAATAAATAAATAGAATCAATCCCTTATTTCACAAGTAATTCTTACGTAACAGAAATCTCACATTACGGAGTACTAATTTTTCGTCTTTACTAAGCTTTTTTAATCTGCAGGTAAATGGGACCATATGTTCATGGGGCTTTTTTGTCACATGAGAATGTTTTCTGTATTACTACTGAAAAAATATACAGTAAACAAATTTGACCTTTGCATAAGTCAAGTAAGTTCTTGCACTGGAGAAGAACAAAATACCCTTGTAATAGTATTAGAGCCTTACTAGGCAAGGAGACTCTTGAATCTGGCCTTGGCCTTTAATGCACTCTTGTCACTAATTCTTTCCACCAAAAAAGCTTTCCCTTAGAAATACCGAAAATTGTGTAAACTGTTTCTGCACGTCATTGAAGGCTGCAGTTTTGTCTTCAGAGATAAGACATGACTTCCCACAAACGTCTGTCTCTCTCTGAAGAACAAATCCTCATAGATAGAAAATAAACACTGGCCTTCAACACAAGGCTCTTCTCTGTCGGGGATTACAGGCATATACCAGACCAAAAAATCCTCTGACATCTTTTTGAGTAGTGAACTATTGAAGTACCTTGTTCAGTTTGGTTTTGTTCTTATTTTAGCTCACACATATACTAGTGGTCTTTGAAAAGAACTCCCCATGACTTCAATTGTAACATTAGTAGGCTAAGGGTTTAAAAACCCCAAACCAACACAAACAGGTGAATAAAACCTCCAAGATGTTATTTGCTTCAACCACGTGGCCAAACTCATGGTTTGTGGTAATAATGGTGATGAGCAAAGTATGCTGCAACCTCAGCAGGGCTCTGATGGAAAGCAGATGAGTTTGGAATGCATTCTGAACTCCTCATTGATTTTGCATCAGTTGTTTTACACAACTTCATAAAGGATACAGTGACAAGATAGTAAAAGTCTAAGGAAACTTCAGATAATATGCTTTCAACACAGTATGTATCTGTTTTTGTTGGGTTGGTTTTTTTTATGGCATAGCAGTTCTGTCTATTAAATTCTGCAACCCTTGATGCAGCACTCTGAACAGAAATCATCCATACTTGTGTTTTTCTTATGATCTAGTCAGTAAAATGGAGGCATTTAAAGTTTAGATTAAAATTATTTTCTTTTTCACTTTTTAGTAACTGTACATTGGTAGCACCTTAGGAATTTGGGGTATGCATTTAGATATCTTTGGAGCCAGATTATAAGATGGAGAGTCTATTTCTGACCTTTTTTTGCTGTAATGTTAATGTTCAGCATGAGCCTGAAAAAAATTGGGGGTAACTGCTATTGTCATTATGGATAAATAGTGACAGTGGCTACTGCAGTTCACTGAAAATACATTCTGCTCCTGCAGCCTTTGACTCTAATGCTTATCTGTCACTGTGTTATTGGAAGATGAAAAACATGTCCTTTTATATGTTTACCTAAAGATAGCACAAACCAGATGAGTAAAAATACTCAGTGAGGGTTTTTTAGTGATGTCCAATAACAGGTGAGAAAACATTAGGGAGAGTGGAGTAAAAGATGGCTGGTGGATGTGTGTGCCTGCTTAGGCATCTCTGGGTATAAAATAATTTTAAGCAATGTGAGGGAAACCTGTGTATGAGTGGTAGTAAACTTTTCTTGTTATAGATTTGGACATGAAAATGGATCTACCACTGTCAGGAGTGCACTGCAACTGACTGGGAGTGTATCTCTGTGTCAGAGTACTTTGTATGTCTGGTTTTGAAGCAAGTAAATATTAATTTTATCACATGTAGTGTACTTTTACTAAATGATTAGAACAGGACTTTGCCTACAAAGGAATTTGTAGTTCAATACTATAACCCAAAATGGAACAGTACAGCCTATATCTATATATAGATCTATTTTATCAATAGTCTCACTATCAAGTATATATTTTATTATATTGAAAAGCACATATCATTTGAAGGCTATGTTACTGCCTGCTTTAATGAGTAAAATGAAACTTCTTGGGTTTATTTTCAATACAATTTAGCTAAAAATCTACATAGGCCAACTTTAGCTGAGAGAGAAAGACATGAAATATGAATGAAATACAGTATTCCTGTTTTATATTATTTATTGTTTTGGTTTTAAAATCAGAAGTCCAATCTTACCTTTGATATAGCAATAGTTATGGATTTCGGTTAATGACATTGCTAACTTATTTTAAAATTTATTATTGTGGGAAACCAGCAGGTAACTGTGAATTATGGTTCTCTGATTTCACTGCAGGGTCAGGTGACATAAAACTACTACAGTGTTTTATATGCCACCAGAACTCTGATGAGGTTAAAAAATAGGCTCATAACTCAGGGGTTTCTTGTTAGCTTTTTTTTTTTTTTTTAATCTGATGTAAAATATAGGTCCAAACCAAATACCCTGTGCAGCACAGTCTCCAGCTCCTTCACTACTCCAACGGTAATCCTATTTCTGCTCCCTTTGCAGTCCGTTCCATGCTTGTATCCCTTTCAACTTTTGCCATGGCTGTACAGATCAGCTCCTTCTGCTGCAAAGGGGCAAGGTGTGAGGCACAGGACAGGATTTGTTCAGTGCCATTTGAATCTAGTCACTCAGGGATCCATAGGTTTTCGGGGGAACTAAATAGCCTTTTGCTGATGTAGAGCAGCAGGGCTCTGAGGTTCAAATTGAAGCTCTGAAGGTATGTGTTGCAGCAGCATTAAGAATTTCTGCTACCTAATTCAACCACATCCCCATTTCCGTGGTCCAACCAAAGGTCTGGCTCCCTTCTTCCCACACTCTCCTTGTCTCAGTAGACTGGTCTTCTTTTTGTAAGACAACAGTCTGAGTTTGCATCTCTGTCCCTCCACCCCTCTTCTCTGTACTCCTTTTGGTTACATATTTACCAGCGATTTCCTCTCTTAATCCCAGGAGTTTAAAGAAAACCAAAATCAATTAAAAGGTGGACAAACTTGGGCAGGGATTCAGTGTAGCAGTGTCAGCTTAACTATCCAAGTTTGGAGGACCATCTAAGGAAAAATAAACAGATATATCTATAGCGAGCAGTAGACCTAGAACTATGGCTCTATTACTGCGAGAAAGATAGAAGCAGTAAGAGATGGTTGAGAGAAGAATTTTCAATTTACAGAAGTAAAATTAGAAAAATAGGAATATGGCAAAGAATACTATGTGAGAGAGAAGATGGACTGATGAGAATAAATAATTGATACTATATAGGAGAAGAAAGAAGAGGCTTTCAAATGAATGTGTCTGCATGTACTGAACCTGGTTAAAGCACTCTGTTTCCTCAGCAAGAAATTACTGGAATGATTGTATGGGAGTACTCGACACCTGGATGATGAATTTCAGAAACTGAAGCACCTTTTAGGGGACCTGGAAGAGAGGCTAAGGAGTTACAGAAGGTTTTTCTGGCTCTTCATAAGTTCATTAGTTCACACAGCTTCTGGTAGATGTGAACTGGCTGCCCCTTGTATTTAGAGGAGGGTGAGTGAGCATCTATCAACTCTCCAGACGAAGATGGGGGGAACACTGGAATTAAAACAGCACTGGAAAAGTTTATCACAGTGATAATACTTGATATGGTGCCCTTGCAGCAGCAGGGAATAGTATCTGATGATCCAAAAGGTCCCTCCTGGTTGCAGTTTCCTACGTTCACTTCTAGAGATTTAACAGTAATTTAAGAAAATGGTACGTACTGGCAAAGGGTATTGAATAAGCTTTTAATAGAGTCTAGTAAGCTCTCTGAAAAAAGCAGTTTTCTGTCTTTTAATAAATGGAACTGAGACCATTTTATCTGTTGCTATGTAATGCTGACTTTGTGGATACAGAAGAGGTTTTCATTGTTTTTAGGAAACACAATGCATCTGTAAAACTGAATTCTTACTTGGGTTTTTAGAACATTTTCATAAATGGATAAGGTTTGAAGTGTAAAATACTTCTGTTCTTGTTTGAGAAATCCCTTTTGAAATTACAGACAAAGAAAAATGCAATCTCTATAGATTGAGAAGAATGGATCTTAATGGAAATAAAGAGCAATGAGATACTCCAGGATGATAAAAAAGCAGCCTTTGACATAATGCTCATGAAGCCGAATGATTTATAACCTTAACAGAAATAGTCTAAGAAAATATCAAGCTAATAAGTAGTTAATACAAAGGCATTCATTTTACTGAAAAATATGGGGTTTCCCTGTCCTATTTACTCACTGTTAAAAAAACCCCCCCAATATATTTTTGTAAACAAAGGTTACTCTTTTGATATCACCTACAATCTATGATCGTGTGCATTAAAGATTTTCCTAAGATTCCATGAACTTCACTGGATTTTAACTCAGGTCTTTACCCAAATGTAAATCAGAAGTATTTTCTTATAAATTGCTGGTATTATGCTAGTGTGAAGGGAATGATGTGCTTGGTTTGTAAGGGAGGCCTGGCCTTGCTGCCCTAACATTTCTAACTCTCCTACTTTTGCTAAACAGACAGTGTAGCTGGTGGGCTAACCCCTATATAGGGAAAGTACACCACGTTAGATTATTGCACCTTTTGAAAATCACACCTAGATTCCTTGTGGCTTCAAAAAACCTTTCACAGCCATGTGAGTATGGAAGTTGCAAGACCTGTTGCCCCTGAATGTGATGGCTGCATGTATCATGGACCTAAAATTTAAGCAGAGCTTCAAAAGAAGTTCTGCATTTTCAGAGCTGGCTTGCCCAGGTCATGGTTCTTCTGGCCACTCTTTTATGGTTGGCTGCAGTGCTGGTATCAAGGACACGTGTGCACCTTATGCTTGGCACACACCTGTATATGGGCAATATGTTGTACCCCTTTATGTAGATATGATGCTTTTTGGTCCATGCCTATAGACAGAATCATTACAAATATTTAAAAAACAAGGGATACACTTCTGTAATTGCCAGAATTAATCAAGAATAAAATGACTATTCATTTACAAAAGGAATGTGCAACAGGATACTATGAGAAAACTATTTTATATATGTTATAATTTTCTGTTCCTGTTACTGTTTAATGCTGACTTTCTGCAGGAATTTTTAATCCCTTGAAGTTAAATGCCTGCAGAACCAGATAGATCTAAATGTTCCTGAATTACCAAAGATGCTTCCTGTAATTACGTGGGGTCTGATTCGTCAGTGCAGAATGTTTTGACAGTACATTTCTGCCCAGCTGCCTTCCTTCTCTGTATCTGCCACTACATAGATTGCATTTTCTCTTTGCTCAGTATTGCACCTTACACTTTGGAGTTTTAATCCAGAACAGGGAATCATTTCCTCTGTCAATATATATCACACTGGTTAATGAATAACACCTTTCTCCAAAGAATATCAGAGAACAAACCTTTTTAATATTGCCTTCTTATAAGAGTTACAAGACTGAAAAAAGGAGATAAGAAGCCTTTCTTCACTTTATTTCAGTATAAATGAATTTCAGAATAAATTAATTCATAGGCTTATATTATTATGAAAATGTATCTGAAAATGTTATCTTAAAAAGATTACATGAGTGGGTAGCTATCTGGATGCTCCATTTAGTACTGTGCTGTTGTGAGATTTTTCAGGAAAATAATATTTCTGGAGGTTGAGGAAGATACTAAACATTTTAAATTTTAGTGATGGTGACCTTTGTTTCTTTGGGAGTTTTTTGAGAGTTTTGTAAAGGTGGAATTTATTACTTTATGTAATAGGTTTGTCTTGTATAAGCCAAATTTTTCTTAAGGTTTTGTAAACATA
This sequence comes from Atrichornis clamosus, assembly GCA_013400975.1. Lineage (NCBI taxonomy): Eukaryota > Metazoa > Chordata > Aves > Passeriformes > Menuridae > Atrichornis > Atrichornis clamosus. Next base: position 208,960 of record WBMZ01002004.1, read on the forward strand.
ATTTTACAAAGACAATACAAATGTATTGATGGCTTGGAGAAGTGTACTGACAAAATACATATACATAGAATTGAAAGAAAAGCATAAAAAAATCTGTTCTTTAGTGATTGTAACTGAAACATGGCCTTGTACCTGAGTATGAGTTTGTGATGTTTCTACACAAGCAAGAACTTAGCTCAGGTCAATTAATGTCCTAAACTGTCCCAACTATTGGAGAAGGGATAAAGTACCACCTCAGATATTACTTCATATTTAGATCCTCTGTTCAACTGCAGTTATTTTGTGCTGAGAAAAAAATATAATTCTAAATCTGGCATAGCTGCGTAAAGGCAGACTAACTCTGAGGGGGATCTTCATGCCACAAAACCACGTCAGATCTTTCTCTGCCTTTCCTCTATGCTGTCTTCATATAATAGATGGAAAATGATGTAAAACCAATGTTGCTTTCACCCTGCTGGCTACTGACAGCTTGTTAATTTAGAGTAGTCCCTGACTTCTGTGTGTGCATGTTGGGCTGGCGGTCACAAATGAATTCAGAAGCGTAATGGTATGGATGAGTCAGGTAATGTGCAGACATCATGCTCAAAACCAATCCAGTCCAATGTGCTTTATACTCGTACTTTCTGTTGATGGGTCTTCTGTTATACTTTAATCTATTTCAGATTCATAATCATTTTTTCATCACTGAAAATCAAAATGCCATAAAGAAACTGCTGTGAGATTCCATTGATTCCATCCTATCCCTTATCGCTTTCTTTCAAATAAATGACCCCTTACATTTCAGTAGAGGGCTTGTGAAGAATAGAGACCTTTTCCAAGGCAAAGAGGCATTTTTAAAACATGGAAAGTAAATGAGCTGCCTGCTAGTGCAGGCCAGATGACTGGTCTGTGCTGTCACCCATGTCTTGTGAAAACGGAATGGGTAAAAAGCCAGCATTGTTTAAAATAGCTTCTGACAGAACAACTTTTACATACTCAGAGTTGTGTTTGTTAAGAAAAAAATGAATTCAGATTGAACAGAATGAGCATCTTTATCTGATGTGAACAGATAGAAGAAAGATGATGGAAAAAAAAATGAAGAATTTCTTCCACAGAAAATGGCTTCTTGATCTCTGAAAACAACAGGCTTCTAGTGAAGTGCAGTCAAGGCTTACAAACACATTGCTGTGGTACACCAGGTTTGAAATCCCAGCTGACATTTCAAATGGTATTTAAAGTTATGACAAATCTGATTTATTTGGGTCTCTCTCCAAGGCTGCCATAAAAGAAGTGCTGATTTGGTGACTTATTAGTCACAGCACCTTCAGACAGCTTCTTTTTCTAGTTATGGAAATTGCTATCAGATCTGTATGTTCTTTACTGTACCATAGGCTAATATTTCTTGTAAAGATGTTGATTTGACTGGACTCCTAGTTTTCCAGTGAAGCTTTTACCAGGATGTATGTTTTCTTAGAAAAATACCTTGTCAAAGAACATTTTAGATAACTGAGGATAATGCCTTGCAAAATTCTGATTTGAGTGATTCAGAAGAAACTTCAGCTCTTCAAAGAAAAATTGACTCTTGAAGTTGTATAATTTAAGTAAAATAGAATTGAAATATATCATTACTATTACCTGAACAACATTTATAAAATTTCTTTTCAAAACTAAAACGAAATCATTAATTACAACAATCATTCTCTCAGTAATGAGGGGCTTCTTAACAAACAGTTGCATTTCAGGCAGTATTTTAATATAAAATTTTATTCCAGTTGTGATCTTAGGGTTTGATCCAAAGTTTGAGTCACTAAGGATTATACTTGAGTAAAGGCATCAATGAGAATATTTTTCCACAGATGCTTTCATTGATTTCAGTTAAATGTAACACACTTCTTTTTCCTGCCTCCCCATACAGATTCTTACACTGAAAAGCTGTTTTAAAGTGGGCAGATCTGGAGTACTGATTAAATCCTGTGCAAGGCCAGGAGTTGGACTCAATGATCCCTGTGGGTCCTTCCAACTCAGTACATTCTATGATGCTATTACGAAGTTATTTCTTGATATGGAATAAGGGACTTCCTGTGTATTAAATGCAAACATGTTTGAGGATTGTTTCCAAACGTCTACTTGTAGATGCAATATATTTCTTAATTCTTATGGTTTGGGGTTTTTTTCTTTCATCTTTAGTCCTAATAACATAACAGTGTATTTTGAATGTCCTCATTTTTCATGCTAACAAAGGCGGTTACTGGCCATGGCCCTAAACATTTTATGAAAACTTAAGGGTCTGAAGTACTGAATTAAGTTCCTATGTGTTAATGTTCCTACTTCTTTATTAAGTTCCAATAATGTATAAAGGTTTTATTTTCCTTTTAGTCACTGAAGTGGTCTCAAAGAGTGTTAGATGTCCAATTTGTACCCAGGTGAAACTTCAGGTGTGACCTCTACAGGTAGATCACTTTCTTTTCCTTTCTCTTTTGGGTAACTCTTGTCTGTCTACAACAGCAGTAATTTTTTTCATCCTTCTGCAGATGTTTTCTATAATGAATCCGAATTTGCAGAAGAAGGTTTTCGTCCCTTAATGTACTATTTCTTTTTTCACAAATCCATTTCTTAAGGATGTGCAATTCGTCCTGCCTCTTATTTCTATTTTTTACATTTAGGATGCCCTTTCAATGTAGGGAATTTTTTGTAGCATGTTGGGTCATGTCCTGCCCCCTGCCTTGTCTTCAAGATGTTTAATTATCACAGCCTTTTTTTCTTAGATAGAAACCATTATTGAAACACTAAAGGAAATCAAATTGAAGACTGGTCTTTGAGAGACTCAACTCTTGTCACCCTGTTCTGTTCCTGACACTACACATTGCTCAGCCTCTCATTTTTGCCACTTCATGAAAATTCACCTTAGCATTAGAACAAACAAACAAAAAAAAGTTATATCTTAGAAGAAATACTAGGGGACAGCTGTCTGTGCCATAAAGCAATTGTAGAGTTTGGCCTAATATAATTAAATAGATTTAATTTGTTAATGTTTGCCAGTACCAATGCTCCCAGTTTAGATTTGAGACTGATACATAAGGACTTTAGAAGTGGCTCACCATTTTATGGAGTCTTGTAGAAATGTTTATTTCTTTTTAAAATTACTCTGCATAGTTTTTCTTCTTGTTTTGCCTCTCTAGTAGGAGTAACACTTAACAAAAAGCTTTGTCTGGATAAGCTGTGAGAGGCACAATGCCAGTGAAGCCAAGATTTTTGCCTTCTCCATAGATGTTATGTGTGTTGCCGCTACAGTGCCTTGTGTGCGCTGTTTCACTACTGCACATTAAGCAGACTTCTTACAACAGCAACAGAAGGGGGCCAGTGATGGTTTTGTTGGTTGGTCAGTCTCTGTGTCTATCTAGCCATCCTAATCTATTCTGATCCCCTTCATCTCTGCTGAGGCAAGAATGCAAAGACTAGCATGGGTCTGCTTAGAATACTCCTGCTGTATTTTCCAAATGCTACTAACACTGTTCTCTTCCATCAAATCTTTTTTGCAAACAGCAAAATCTCTACAGATTTTCAGTTAAGAAAAATTTAAATGTTAAAAAAAAATCTGGAGATTTTCTCCTTTTGCCATTGCCTGTACTAATTCTGTTAATAATTCTGCATATTTGTTTGATGAATAAGCTATTATTTTGTGTCTTAAAAATGCAGAGAACAGAGATTAGTGATTGCTGCAAATTGATATGTTTAGCATGTCCTTCACAGCACTTGACCTGACCTAGGTCTAATCCTCATTTATACAGCATAACAAAAATCTACTTAACAGATGCTCAGAGGATGCATTTTCATAGATTCTGAGTCTCGCTGGTGTTAATTTGCTTACGTTATTGAAAGCAGAGGGGAATATGTCTGAAATGAACCATGTGCAAACAAAATGGGAAAGAAAAAAAAGAATGTGTTCATTTTGAGTTAATGAATCAATGGGCTGGTAGGCCTGCTAACTTCAATGGAAAATCACCACCCCTGCACTCACTGAGTAGCTCACTAGCATAGCACATGAGTTTGTGAGATAGCAAGTAATTTTAAAAGTCAAGAAAGTAAGGGAAAATTTAAAAAGCCACAAAGTCTTAGTCTTTCTTATTTCCGCTGACATAAGAAGTGTGCAGCTTTCCCATTGCTCTGGTCAGCAAGGCTTGTGGGCACAAAGCACTGGATTTGATAAGGGAAATGCATGTTTAGAATCTTGGGATAAAGTCTGTACACTTTTCCAATGCAAGAGACATCATCATCACCCAGCAACTCTATCATGAACTAACAAAAGAGTCAGAATCAGTGATTATCTCAGCCTTGCTGGGTTTGTTCTAAAACTAAGAAAACCATAGTTGAATGTATTTTTTGGTTTTGTAGCCTTGCTTGCTGAGTATAGCATGGAAAACCTGAAATAAAGGAATCTCTTTAGACATCCTTCAGCACAGTTGTGACCTCCTGTAGACTGAATGTGTGGATTCTCCTTCACCACCTTTTGATGCTGCTGGTTCTGCTGTGTTAAGACTGTTGCTGCACTGGTCCAAAGATGGAGCAGCTACAGCAAGGCCAGACCATCCCCTGGTGTAAATTGATATTTCTTCACTGAAGTCCACAGGGCTATGCCATGTTGTGTCTGCTGAAGATGTGATCCATAAAGTGTCTTGAGAGTTGCTTTTTCACTGTTCTATAAATTACCAGAACTGCTGTAGGAGGAAAAGTATCTAGTAAGACAATACAGCATTTGGGTTTTGAACAAGTGTTAAGAAAACAAAAATAAAATAAGACACCAACATATACACGTGGCAAGATGTAATAGGTGTCAGATTCTAAGGACAAAGTTTTTTTTTTCTTTCAAATATTCTTTAAATGTTCAGAGCAGACATATTGGGGGGAGGAAAAAGGATTGATATGAAGAACAGCAGATGGACAGCATGTACTACGTGGGACTCCAGCAACTATCAAGTGAAATCAATCTGATTTTTGTTACATTCATGGCTGTTTACCACTGAATAGAGGAGAGAAAGGTGCAAAGATTATGGCCACCATATGTCTTAATCCAGAACAGAGACATTTCCTTAAATCCAGCTTCCAGAATCAGCTGACCCGTGAACTCCCTGGCTTGGTAGCTACTTTTACCAGACTGCAGCATGGAGCCAGTCCAATAGACAGCTGTCTCACAAGCCTGAAAGCCTCATTTTTATGAGTGTGTACTATGAAGTTGCCTTGCAGATTCAGACATTAATGCCCAGACTAGGATGTCCAGATTTTTGGATTATTTTATCACGAACCTGGAAGACCTGAGAATGTAGTCAGATGCATGTCACCTTTGAAACCTGTCACCACATCAGGGAGACAGAAAATCTATTTGAATTTGTTATCAGTGCATCCACCCTTCTGAGGCAAAGCTGGAGCTACAGATTCCTTTGAAGTGAGACACTCAGTTTTGTATTAACAACTGCAGAAATTGCAGAGTGTGTGATGTCCTCTCCCACTCTATTTATTTCCCTCTTCACACAGCAGTGTCAGAGGTTCTCAGTCTTATCATAATAAGAGTTACATATAGAAGTTATATGCAATGTCTGGGCCAAGACTGAACATGCATTTCACCAAAGGATGACATCCATCTTCCTGGTATGTAAGAAATGTTGAATGCATGAAGAAAAGTGGTGTGAATGAGGAGAAGGGGAAAGCATTCTTAAAATGGCAAATTGATTCTTCAGCATATGTCAGGTTGTTAATAAATCCTACTCTCTTTTCTTTAGCTTAAATCCTGCTCTCTTTTCTTTAGCTTAAATCCAGCCAAAAGCCATTGGTTTCTCAGTGTTACATCCCAACATGCAGCAGTCCAGATTCTCATATCAGTATACCTGCCTCTTCAGAGGCAAGAACATGATTTGATCACTTATACCCATGTAGAGGAAGTGTGTATGGATGTAAATATTTTCACCTTTGTCTGGTAGTTCCATCTTCTCTTTTATTCCATCAATACTTGGCTAATATTATTTTTTTTCATATCATATACAGTTCTTCTATTGAATATACTTGATACCGTCATAGACAATGGGCCCTTTTGAGAGTTTGCCTTTTCTTCTGTGATTTCTAAGCATTGCCCTTGTATCATCCTTTTTGCCAATGAGTTAGTGCAGGGCCAAATCCTCCATGGCCAAGGAGTAGCCCCCGATATTTTTTCTCCAGTTTAATTTTTACTGAATGCCAGCATGTCCTGATCTCTGCAAAGACACTGAATTATGGTTTTATGGACTGTTGTAGCATGAGTATATTTTTTCACACACACGCAGAAGTGTGAGGAATCACTTCACTCAAGCCAACGAACCTATTCCTGATTTATGTTGCTATAAAGAAGAACAGATTCCCTTTTATCAGAATGACAACTACAGTGATGGAATGAAGCTTTAGAATCAGCATGAAGGGAATCAAGAAACAGTAGATTTTAAGGGATTCTTCCCTGTATGGCTGATAGTGTATAAACAGGGGTCTAGTGGTACACATGGAAGCTGACTAAACAGAAGGGAGGATTTAAGGCAATACTGCCATATGTGAAATGCTTGGATTGTTTCAAAATTTAGCACCAGGGGAAAAAAAGTATTCCTGAAATGTTGATTTAGTATCAGACAAGACATATTTGGCTCCTAGTTTGGCTCCACATATTTGACTGCTAGTCATTCAGCTATTTTTCATAATCCTGAAACTGTTATCTGAAGGACTTATAATATATTGAGATCATTGCTTTGGCACTCTTAAAACAAACTGAAAAATAAGAAAGGAATAATACCAGAGGAAATTGTCCAAGAAAATTGGCTCTCACAGACCAAGGAAGATTTGTTATTCAGAGGCTTAGATCCCAGTCATGCGTCTGACTCCTTTTAGTTGCTCTAGTGACACCAGGCAAGTAGAAAACTGGCCCAAAGGGCCAGTTGAGAACAATCCCTGGAAACACAGCTGCCTCAGTGTGGTCTTCATCCAAACACAACGGGTAGGCGGGTGGCAAAGCTTTTTATTTTGCTTTCTTTAGAAAAGCTGTGCCCATGTCAGAAGTTGCTAGAAGTGCATGTCTGAAATGAAATGCAAGTTCCATGCATCACTAAATATGGTTTAGCAGACTGGGTGACAGCGCTGATTGTCACCTTACGCTTACACCAGTAGTACTTACTGTTTATTTGTCTCTAACAAATTAATCCTCAAGCACTGACTGCTCCAAAGCAAGTTCTACCTTCTTGTGTTCTGACCAAGTGTTGCATCCATCACATGGAGTAGTTACATCAAGGGGAATTAGGATCAGAAGAAATTTCAGGTATATACAGGAAGGATATAAGAATTGAGCATTGTAATGACCCCAGTTCTGTCGATGGGTGAAAAAGTAATCCAGCTTGCCTTTATCTGTTGTATTGGCTTTAAGTAACCTGTATAGCTAGGTATCTGTCTAAAAATGAAGAGAGGGTTAAACAGTGCCTAGTTTACCTGTAGCACCTGTGGTGGTTTTAAACGTGTGACTTGAGAACCAGAAGCCAACTTTTTCTTCTACTTTCATCCTGAGCAAGCTATAACAGTAAAGGGACTGACCTTAACCTGGCTGTGCCTGGCAGTGTCCTGCTTTGGTGTCTCGGGCAAACGTGGACCCTCAGGAGTAGCTGTACCCTTAAACATGCTGGGAACAACAAATACAGGTCATGTCTTATTTCCACTTCAACATTACATGTTGCAGCATAGCAAAAGAACAAGGAAGATAGAGCATTTCTTTCACTATGTGCAGAACTTCTGTAGCATGTACACACAGCTTGTATTTGTTTGACAGCAAGATCTAGGGCACCATCTCAACCTTCAAACCACTGCCAGGTCATTCCAATTTCTCACATTTTCTTTTTTTCTGCAAGTCCATAGTACAACACAGTGAAGCCTGATCTCCTACCACTCACTGCAGTAGGCAGTTTAGAAGTTACAACAAGTCTCAGAAATGTCAAATGTAATGAAAAATAAGGGAAACATACAGAAGAAAATTGTTCCTGTTTATTCCACACAATGTGAACCACTCTTTTACTCATCACTGACTGCACTGTAAAGGTTCTCATTCTATTTTCTCTGGTACTCTTGTAGCAACAGTGACCTACAGTCCTTTAAAATAACATCTTTCACAGAAGTAGCAGGACTTGCTACATCCCCATAACTAAAGCAAATGCAGCTTCCTACTTGAACAGATTTCTGCTGTAAATTTCAGATTTTTTTGCAGGCAAACCAAATGCCTAAAAGCTTAAATGTCTGATTTGCATCTTCTACTACTTAGCAGTATTTATTTGTTTGCTCAAGATGATTGCTTACTTTGTAGATCTCCATGAAATATTAAAGTGTTTTTCATAGCAATGTATTCTTATTCTACTACAGTTAAACTTGTGTCCCTTAAAAATTTATAGTAATTATAACAACAATAATACCATTGACTCATTTAGGTTCTGATTATTCTGTTTTTGAGAGATACTTAATCTCATCCAGCTTCATAGAATGAAATATATATCTGTGTTTTAAATAATATCTTTGGGGAGTCAAAAGGATTGTTTGTGTCTCCATCAAAAGCCAGCTTGAAGAACTGAGGACCAAACCAATATTTTCTTTAGAAGGTTACCATTCATATAATTGTAATTCTGCTCTACAAGTTCTTACAGATGTTTTGTGTAATGTCAAAGATCCATGGGTATGTCTTGGGCTCTCAATACTGAGTTTCAGGTGTTAAATGACAAAAGTAGAATACAATTCCACATACCCCCTCGTATATTCTGCTTTACATGTAGAAAAGAGTTTTTAGGTTAAATCGTGTTAGATGTTTAGGGAGGCTCCTTTTTCTTACCTATTTTTAAAATGTGTTTCCCTTATTACAAAAAGCCCAGTTTTCAAGGCAGCAGGGAAAGACAGAAAGGTACAGAAGACTTAGGGTTTTGAAATGCATTGTTATATGTGAGAAAGCAACCACCTTGTGATTCTTCAGTTTATGTTTCAGATCTAGAAAGCATGTTCTGTGTGTTGCGGTAAGATGAGAATCACTGTTATCTCTTACTATAACCATTCTTTTCTAGCCTAGTTGTCTTGTGAAATAAAGGGATTTGAACTTGTCGCTGTTCCAGTGCTGCTTATCGCCCATCTTTGGTCCCAGGCCAGTGTGACTTTATAGGGAAAATCCTCATTTATGATGAGGAGAGGAAACATTTTGGTAATTTTTGTTTGTAAAACTGTAGTCATTGGCAGCACTCTGAAGTTTGGAATATTCTGCGTATTGGGTATTACGGTAATATTAGGATTGATGCATTACTGAGCAGCATGAAAGTGAGATGTTTGAAGCTGTGTAACTGCAGCCTATTGAACAAATCTCTGTGTGCATGTGTTCTGAATAGCACAGTAATGACAACTGTCGTGGAAGGCATTTAACAGTATCCTTCAATGTATGGGGACTCATTATGAAGAAAATAATTCTCTAAAGCACTGGTATGTGTGTGGGTCTTAAGCAAATATTTTCAGAGGAACTTCCCAATTTCAGGGGAAAAAATTGCTCCAGGCAACCTGCTTCCTCTGGTGGGGTTTTAGAATAGCCTCTTGCTTTCCTGCACAGCCTTTCTGAGGCTTGGGTTTGGAAGTCAGGTATTGTCTGTGCAGATCAGAAGCACAGCTCCTGGTTCTATGCACAGCTTGTAATTTGGAAGTACACTTTTATGAGAGGACAGAGAGGTACTTTTGAAGCATATATAGTTTAATAATACTTTTTTTTTAGTGTGAAAAACCATCGATGGCTAAGTGTCAACAGAGAATGAAAGATGTGACTTGTGAAGATAAAAGGGATGGAAAAATTGATTCTGCAAATACCTCATCTGAATAGAAGTCTCATTCAGTGACACGTGTCACTTAGCTAAAATGTAAACTACATAGAGTCAGTTATGACATATTTCCTTCCCTTTGTATCTTTTCTTAAATGGAAATAAAAATAACATGCAAATGTCCATAGTGATTAGAGTGAGCAGATGCAGTGCTAAGGAAGTAAGAGGTCTTAGCTTTCTATCCTGTGCTATCCCACTGCCATATGCATACGGCATACGCTGTGCGAGATGTCAAAGATCATTATGTCATCTGCTGCATAAATTGCACATCTAAAGAGGGTGGAGGAAAAGCAGTCATGTCACTGGAAAATGCTAATCTGATAATAGTTTATGCAGCATTATTAGTCTTCTTCCCAGAGGACCCAAGAACCTTACTGGCTACTTTGTATGTTTATGAGTTATTCTAGAAACGAAACACAGCTGGTTGTGGGTTAAGGTTTCCAAAGAGCTGAAGTTCACAACAACAAACAAAAGAAAGGGTAGAATTTCCTTTTGCATCTGAAAGGGGAATTTTGGGAAGTGGAATGCAATTACTGTAGTCTAATGGCTGAGCACAAAAGCTATGTGCTTTCAACATTAGTGGGCTTTATTTTAACATAAAGCCAAAAAAGGAGATGGGGGAGAAGGCGAAGCCTTTAAAAAGAAGCACTCTGTGTGCCTGTGCAGCATGCCACCCTTACTGTCCTGAATGCAGTTATTTTTAAAACACACTATTTTGTAGAATATGAGGTGCAGGAGCATTACAATCACATGCATATTTGTTCACTGTATGTCAGCTAAAATTGGTCAAACATAAAGGAATTCCTTTGTAAAGCTGTCAAAGGGAAGGAAAACACTAAATGAACCGTTCCTTCATACTATGTTTTATAAAATAGTGATGACTGGAAAACTGTAAGTACAAAAAAGTCTGAGAAGATTGAAACAGGAATATCTGATGCAGATGATGAGGTTTGGTGCCAATATAATGCAGGATTAGAACACGATTCTTTTGCTACAGATGAGATGACCGGTCAGACTAATGACATATAACTTGCTTGCCTGCTTGAATGTTTGAAAGTGGAGGATAGATTTGTTTTTGGTGTTGTGATAGGAACATATAGATATTATTGCTGACAGAAAAGGACTTAATCTTCCCCAAAGCAGCAGGATTAGCAGCTCTAGTGGAAGCAATAGCGAATAACTTACAAGACTCGCATGTAGAATCAATCCAGAGAATACAAAGCCATTTGAAAGCAACCAAGCTCGGGGAAGGTACTTTTGAAATAAAGGAACTTATTTCAAGAATTATAACTGCTGAAGCCTGAATAAAAAAGGGCAATTATCAAATTCCATCTAAAATCCAGGATGTGAGCCCCCAAAACACCAAAAAAAAGAGAAAATAAAGTAGCTCTTTTATAAATAATACATATACACATATACACACACACACACACACACACACACATATATACATATTTCTTATTATTCTGCACAAATTTCTATGCTCTAGACCTGACTCTTATATGGGCCTCTCCCTAAAACCAGCTAAGAGGGTCCTTGAGCGTCTCTAATTACTATGAAATTTCAAGAAAAGCTGCAGGTAGCCTGAGTCAAGGGCAGCTGACCAAGCTTGTTAGAAGCAGCTATACTTTCCTCATGTGTATATGGTTGTGGCTTCCCTTATCTTGTCCTCACCTTTTGGTAGGAGACACTTTCATGTTTCTCAGAGAATTCACAGGAGTTCTCTAAGGTTCCTGGACCCAGTGCTCAGATCTAGAAACTCCCAAAACAGAACCCAGAGGCAGCTGTGCAAACGCTGTGCCTGTTGACTGCCTCTGCTGTACTCTCATGCTCTCTGTGTTTTCACAAAATGAAACGTGCCTCAGATCTGTGTGCATAAACAAAGGGTTAGTGGAATCAGAAATTAAATTCTCAGATTACACCCTAGAGAAAGACAACCTTCTGGAAAACTTTGGGTATACCTAATGTCTTTAAAAATATGCATCTTGGGAGGGACAATGTTGCAATTTGTGTCCAGGATGAGGTCCAGTCAAATTCCTGAGAGGAGAAGCAGTTCCCTGTGCTTCCTGAATAAAGACCAAGAGTTGGGGGTATTGTTTCACTTATGCAATTTCCTGAATAAGCTATGCTTTTATTGCCTTTACTTAAATCAGACAGAAATAACTCTGGTACCTATGATTAATCTTACCCCCAATGTCGGGTCAAAATTAAGTGCAGCACGTTGTAAACTGTCAGCATATGAGACTGGAGGGAGATAGAAAGGCATTTACCTCTCAAAAGGTCTGAAAGGGCTACTTGAAATGTAATGGCTTGCCATATGAAATGTTGTCACCACCCGGATATTCCTAGAGAGCAACAGAAAATCTGTTGAAGGTTATCTTTCAACAATGTCGTAGGGAGAATTGACAACATTCCCAGAAGAGACAATGTTGAACATCTGTCCACTCTGGAAAGGATATTTCCAAGACTGGAGAGAGTGGGACTTAGAGAAACTTTGTATTTATGAAACTGCATCTTTGATTGTCACAGTAGATGGAGACTATAACCTGCAGGAAGGGTCACAGAAATTGAATGGAACTCATCTCTCTCTTACCTTTCTGAACAATGAGTATACTGAAATTTCATATCATGGTTTCACAGAAGAGTAGGCCTTTTTATCAGTCTTTGAAGAATGACACCCCAGAGTTTTGAAGAAAGTGATAAGGTAGAGTTTTCCAAGAATCTTTGACACTGGCTTAAGGTTTTTAAAATCTGTGATTTCATCAGCCTAAGCAAAGAAATTCGTCTTGTCACAGAGAGTGTCAATGTATGGCATGGGGAAGTTTTATCATATACCCTGAGAAATTTTGGAAGGAAGTCAAATGGATGAATCTTCAGAATTTTGGGAATGAGATTACTTCCATTTGACAGAACACAACAAAAACTATTACATCATGCATTGGATGAGAGCCTTTGACTTGTATAAAAGATAAGACTTTCAGTTGTATCATTGAGTGTTGTTTTAAAGCACGTGTTTATGAAATATGCAAAGTTTAGTATCAATGTCTCAGTGCAGCTGCATTCAGTTTTTTGGCAGTACAAGAATAATTAAAACAAACAAACATAAAAGCATACTGTGACATTTCCAGGAAAAACACTTTCACCTCTTAGTAATAACACCCACTCAGGTAGGGATGGATTCAATATGATTCTGAATATAACAGACTGTATACAGAGAAGTATACATGGAGTGCTCATCTCTGTGTGAGGATTAGAAAACATCTTTGCTGAACAGTATAAGACTCATATCTCACCCTGGTATTTTTTGCACAAAATCTGTGGCTCTGAGGTATGACTAAACAGAGAGAAGGACCTGGGACTAGTAGAACAAGAAGTAGACTGGAAAGAAAACTGGCATCCTTCATGTTTGCCTAGCATGCCAGAAGACTTGTGAGCCTCATGAACCCAATAAAGGAGCTTGTGTGTTGCTGGGCAAAGTTAACAGCATTGATTTAAATTCTTTAAGACCAAAAGGGAAAATGCTAGAAGACCTTGTTTCCTGAAATCAGAACTGTAGTTGTTATATGAAAGATACAGTTTGTTGGGCCTGAAGACTCTTCCAGAAGTATCAATATCCTTCCATTCACTTACATTGATTTAACCTTAAACTGTCTCCATGTAAAGTAAAATCCATTTCTACCTGGCCAGGCAACTCATAAGATCGCTCCAAAGAGTTCATTCAAAGGTACAATGAGACACCTAAATCCAGAGTGGGCTTGGGTGGAGCTGACATCTGAGCAAGTAAAGTTGAAGAAGGATAGGTGGAAAGTCAGAACAGAACATATTTACAAAATTTCTGCTATGAAACTAGGGAGGGGCAAGTTTTTCCTTTACTGCTGCTGCAGAGAGGCTCTGTCCATTTATGGACCTAATGCAAGTTATTTAGTTAAAACCTGTTATTAAAGTTGAAAATAAAGAGAGAGAGAGAGAGAGAGATGCAATAGCATAGACTTAAAGAAGTTACTTACAATACTGCCTACGTGGTCACCACCTGTTTATTTCCCTGTTTCTCCCTGTGGGAGGTTTTTCCCCTGTGCAGTTTATGGTACAATTAAAGTAGAGCAACACTTTTCTGCATGACTCTGAGAACAGTTTGATTTAGTTGAAATGATCTATCCATTTGCACAGTCATGACTCTGTTCTTTGAATCAGCTTTGAATCTGTCTATTCTGGCTTGTATTGATTAAAACTCTTTTCATTACATGGAATCAGGCTCTTTTCCATGCTCATCACATGGAAAAATATTTTAGCCTTGCCCTCTTCTTTAAGTTGAGTTTATCTTTAGATTTGAGGTCAAGCTGAATTTTTCCCTCTCAAGAGATCTTGGAAGGGATTTTAGGTAGAGTTATTGTTATTCTTCACTGTAATGAGAGGATCTGTCTTGTCCTAGGATCATTTGGAAGTTTAATATAACAGGTTCCCTGCTATTTCAAGAATCTTAAGCATTGTTTGTGAGGCCTATGACCTTGATTTGTGTTGTTTCTGTAAGTTTCCTACGGAGTAGTGAGAACAAATTTCTACAGAGCAGTATAAAAAGCAGTTGTCCTTCAGACCTCTCTGAATGAAATGGTTATTGCCCAGACCTTTGTCATGTGATTTATCTTCAATGTGATTTGATGACTGATTCACGTCCAGCAGCCATTTCTTATATGCAAGACATTAGACTAATTTTAGTAGTAAATTTCGTGGAGCAAGGTGATGCTCATTGTAAACAGAAGTGGCATTATCCTGCCTCAGTATTATCAGATGCACTGGGTAAATGGGTATCTGGATGTTAAATGTGCCACTGTTTTTAACGGATGCTCTGCTAAAATGCCAGCTTCCCACAATAGGAAGGGAGTTTTTTGCTATTCTAAAGAAAAAGAGAAAAAAAACTCCACCACATATTTATAGGTATGTGTTCACTATTCACTCTTTATACTGAAATGTTTCAAAATCCTCAAGGCATGAAATACCACTTGACTAATCAAAAGTCCTTGGGGAAGATTTTTATAGATTTTGCCACTTTCTAGACTGCCTTAGTTGACTAGTGCCTTCCACAGAGAATTTTTTTTTCTGCTTATTTGTTCAGCCTGTTATTGAAAAATGAAGATAGTCTAAAATTGATCATAACATTATTAGTTGATTATAAATTAGTTTTCTTGTGCTGACAATATGCTGCCTATCTGATTGTCCTCTAGTTGTTCCCTAGAATGGGAACAATGCAGTTAAGTGACCCTCAGTCACTGTATATTTTAAATAAAGTGTACTTACATGTTATTTCTTTTTTGTTCTGACTACTTTTCGCTATTGCCATACCCTTTGCTCTGTGCTTAGTTTGAACATGGTAGCTTCCTAATAAATATAGCTTAGACTTAGCTGGCTTTTGAGAAAACATGAGTGGCTTGTGAATGAGGAGGTCAGCTGCATTTAAAAAAAAAAATCAATCAATTTTAAGACTTTGATGTGAATACCATTAAAATCAATGGAAAGTACTTCCCTGAAATTGAATGGAATTTGAACAAGTATCTGTAATGATTTTCCTATCTGGGGTGCTTCCAGTCCAGGAACTTAGTCAAGCACTTTAAAAAACAATTTTGATGATCATGTAGGTAGTGTACCTTCTTGCAACTTCCTGATAAAATTAGTCTCCAGTTTTCCTAATGTTTGCACTACGAGTAATATCTAAGAGTACCGTGGTTGATCCCTTTTGTGCATCAAGACACATCTAACCACTTTCATGTTAACAGCACGGGAGACAAAGACTTGCTGCAAATTCTTGAATGTGGCCAGGAGCCACAAAGCATGTCCATATGTCTTTCTGACTTAAGAATCTGCAAGAAGTCTTCATCACCTCCTTGCAAGTTTCAGGATAAAATCAGAGAGTTCTGGACAGTTCATGCTGTGATCTCACTTCTTTCCCTGCTGAAAAAATTCAGTTGTGAGCATTAAGTGTCCCCGTTTAAATTGTATACTCCCTCAGTGTGCATGCCCACGATGACCACACATATTGATGTGAACAAAGCCAAGAAGCTGGAGGTAATACGTCTCCAACCTGCACTTACATCAATGGATTTTATGGTGGATTATTGACTAGTTTGCCATGGAACAATGCCTCCAAGAGAGGCTTCTGCCTGGCTCTGTTTCCTCCTGGCTAGACATATCCCCTGAAATTATGCGAAGCCTTGGACCATGCTGTGTTCATCCAAAAGAGAATCCACAAGCTCAGAGGGAAGAAGATTATTATGATGTGAAGGCTCCACTCTTCATCTGTGCTTGTTGGACACACTTGGCAAGGATTATCACCAACTGACCTCCCTCATGCTGAGCAGCTGGAGGAGTGATGTCACCCCTTTTTGTAAAGGAAAAGATGAGTCAGTCTGTTCTTAGCTGCAGTACTTCGTGCTGTTTATATTTTCTTTCCTGAAGAACAGAAAGCACCCGGTAGATTATGGAAAAGCCATAAGAAAGTATATCCTTACTTAGTTGAAAATAGAAACTCTTACAGCATTGGTGGCTTTCTTCTCCTTAGATCTCCGTAAAATTACTGATGTATGTAATCTGCTGTGGCTATCTAGGTAATTAAATGCTGTCATCACTTCCATTTTCATAGCAACTGTATACATTTCCATTACTTATTTGAACTCTGTGTTTGACCAACAGTGAGGAACAAACCATTGTATGCTATTATGTATTTGGTCCTTCCTTCTTTTTTCCTTTGTAAAGATGGCCAATGCTGTAAACTACAAGTTCTTGGAAAATATAAACAAAAAAATGGTAACAAATACTTAATTCCTAACTGGAATTAGTGCTGGCAAAAACATAAACCGTTGTAAGTGGGAGAATGTTTTTTCTCTCCAAAGTTCTCACCAATATAAAAGTCCAAATCTAGAAGCCCAAAATCCAAAGTGAAAGCTGAAATATAAATGGGTAGGAATAGTAGTTTCTTTCTCTTGTGTTGCCCAGATTCTGTGGTTATTTTGAAGATAAAGTTTTGTTATTCTTAGAAAACCAAAGAGCAGTTTTGGCCATGTGATGCTTATTTCACACTTCAGAGCTGGCATTTGAAATATTGTGATTGAAATATTGAATGCTGCACTAGGCAATAATGACATATGATCATTTATTTATTTTTTGAATAGGTCGGGTTGGAAAGAAATAGTGATTTATCTTTAATAAACCACGAGAAAAGTGCAGTGGCTGTTCATCTATTCCATGACAAAAGTGCAGGTGGATAGCTGGATGATGAAATAGCAAGATAATGATCAGGAAATGGTTGCAACAATACTGCTTTTCATTACTTCTTCCCTCTGGCCCCCACCTCCAAGCTGTTGATAAAAAAGAAAAACATACAAAACTACTGCATTTTCTTCAGAAAACTATGCATTTTGACCACTAGTGACAAAAGCATCCTTATCTAATATTTCTCTTCAACATTAATTCTCCGAATTTGACTGCCAAAATACCTGGTGCACACAAAAAAATTATTATTATTTTTCTGCAGATGTTGCTTCCCAGAAAATAAAACTTCTTTCTGTTGATGCCTGTTTCCAAACACTGTCCTTTTAAGGGGGAGGGGAGCAGGGGGGTAATAGAGGG
The DNA here is from genome assembly GCA_013400975.1 of Atrichornis clamosus. Taxonomy (NCBI): domain Eukaryota; kingdom Metazoa; phylum Chordata; class Aves; order Passeriformes; family Menuridae; genus Atrichornis; species Atrichornis clamosus. The sequence continues at coordinate 226,443 of WBMZ01002004.1, forward strand.
TAATAGCAGAATTTTTATATAAACCATAATAAATTGGACAGCTCATTTTAGAGAGATCTGTTGCGGCGTTAAGAATGTGTGTTTCGCAAATCTCCTGTGTGCAACACCATCTGTTTCTAAAGAGTAATATACCTGTCTAGCCTCAAGCTATTTTGCCAATGACTCAGGCAATCGAATGAAGCATCCAACAGCTAGATAAAGATAGCACTGCTGTCTACTTCAACCAGAGGAGCAATTTAAGCTTCCAAATCTCAGAAAAGCATGAATTTCTGCAGAGAAGGTATACAGTAGCACCACAGTCTTTTGTTGGTACATACGAGGCTTGAAAATGAGAGCAACTTCTGGACTTTAAAGCCACTGGCCAGTGCTCAGGCACTGTCATGTAGCAGAAAACATTCATCTTGGAAGTAAAAAATCTTTGTTTTATATAAACATTACTGGTTAAATTAATGTATCGTAAATAGGGATCAATGGATATACAAATGAGATGTGCTATAACTTCCATGTGGCTGTTACAAAAGATTACTTTTAAGGTAAAATTCACCCCAGCAGAGGGTTTACAGCGGTCACCTACTTAAACCCTGACCCTAGAAGCCACATCTGAGATCTCATGAGTTCTAAAGTTTTGTAGGTGACGTTCTCATTAGCAAGATTTCATACATGACATATTTAAATCAATGAAATGTCACTGAATTAAACACAGTATTCCAAACTGAATGAAAGAACAGAATTCAGCCTTGTTTAACTGGTAATTTAGTTGCTGGTATGATTGAATTCTCTGTACTGTATTATATGTGAAGTAGCCAAGAAACACATTGTTTGCTGGTTCTATATTAAAGGGGGGATTATAGAATGTTCGCATCAGATAGAACTGGATGATTCTTATTTCTACTACTTCTTCTAAAACTCCTCTACTATCACTATTTACTATGCTATTCGCAGGATCAAATCTTTTTGCATCAGAGCATATACTAGTGTTTGGCCTAAGCAGTTAACTATCAGTGTAACAGGTGGACAGCAGCTGGATACACAGTGGTATTGAGAGAAAGACAGTACCAGTTATCTTCATGAGGTCCTGAGCAGTGTGCTGTGAAGTGTCCAAGCTGCTTACTCACTCTTGTTTTAAATAAACATCATGGAAGGCACTAGTAACAAGTAGAAGTTTAAGGGAGGAGAATAAATTGTCTTTGCTTATGTTTATGATAACTTGTTCCATGCATAATAAGTGCAGGAGAAGGCAGGCCAGAAAATGTGATATAAAGCACTATTTGCTGGCATAATTGGCATAGTACATATCCATTTATTTTCAAGTGCAAGGCATTGAGATATTCTTGAAGAAAATGTTGAGAGATTACTTAGGAGAAAAAATACTCTTCCTTCCCAAACTTGATATAAATTATTTTGAACTGCATTATTAGAAGCAGTAGGTCCACTCAAATACTCTTTGTAAATTGGAGACAGATAATTTAAAGTGCACAATAAAATACACATTTGTAGATTCATTTGCCTTCAGAAGCAATTATTCATCTTAAACAGTCAAGAAGTCAAAACTGTATTTATGGACCTGTGCTCTGTGTGGAGTGATTGACATGGTTTATAATGATGTTGAATGACAGAAATGATATTTATTTTATTCTGCACTGACTGAATTGTATTTCCTTTTTATATTCAGATGCTCATTTCTTTGCTCCTAATGCAGTCACATAATGTAGTAGTGAGCATAAAATCAATAGGCCATACCTCAAAGCGGTGTAGATCTTCTCTCCTGTACTTTGCTCCTCAGATTGAAGTATCAACAAGTTATCCTATAAGCATGTCATAAAATCTGTGCCCCTTGCACAGCCATCAAATAACTTGGTGACTGAGGACAACCGTTTAAATCTTGTGTGCCTCTTTCACTGGTCTCACTCAGGGAACCTTGAAGACTACTGAGTACTTGAGAAGTTTTTGTTATCCACAGGTAAAGGGTGCTTGATAAAGGTAAAGCAGGAAAAATATTATGTTCTAAGGCACTATTAGGGCCTCATCATCTGTGCAGCTGCAGACAAGATACTTGATGCCTGAGGTGGGGACAAGCTGCCCCTCTGCCATGGCATGTGCTGCTCCCCAGGAGCTTCTAGGTGACCCTGCCCAGCACAAGTGTGGCTGGAGGAAGCGAGGGCCAAACCACCCAGATTCTCACCAGCCCCTCCACCAGCAGCTAGCTCTCTGCACCAACAGGCATTTCCTATATGCCCTGACACAGCAATGTAGTAAATCTCAAGTAAGCAGCAGTCAAAAGAGTCGTATTTCTCTTTCTTCTGTACTGGTCAGGTTGTGGGAACCAGATTTGGGATATAAGATCTTAGTGTATTCCTTGCCACTTAGGAGAAGCTTGAAAATTGGCTTTGATATAAAAATGTCCCAAAGGTCATGCTCTACTTTTGCATTATTGACCTGAAACTGTTAATGTATGACTGAAATCAACAGAAAAAAAATCTGCACTGAATTTCAAGAGGGTTTGAATCTAAAATTTGGTGGGTCAAAAGGTAAAAGTGAAAAAGACAAAACTCAATAAACCCCCAATCAACTGATAGAGGATTTCTTTTAAGCTTCAAAATAAATATAACATGCTGTACAAATGCATTTTAGAAGCATTTCAGAGGCCTTGATGATGATAATACACATCCTGGCAGTGGGCAGGAGGAGAATTACAACTTCATGGAGTCAGTTTACTAGAGTTCTGCAACGTCAACCCTTTGATTTAGAGCTTGTGATATATAGGGCTTACGTAAGCTTGTGGGGAACAGCTATAGTGGAGAATAAGCTGTTTCATAAATCTATGTACTGTACGAGTATACTGTATTGCAAATCAAAACAATATTGAAGAAAAGTGCATTGATTGTCCCTGAGCCACTACCAGCTTTAATAATAGAATTGCTGCAGATGCATGTTTGAAGTGGCTTTGTTTAAAGCCCCTGTTTTATTTACAGCACAGATGAAAACTACTCTGCAGTAATAAGCTTTCCCTTCTCAACAGTGTGTATGTGTTTGTTGATGCTGGTTGCCCCCTGATTCCTGATTTTGAAAGAGACTTTGTCTTGATTCATTGAGCAATTTATGCACCATTTACATGCAGTTCCCCAAGTGTTATTTGAAGTAATTGAGTACATATTTTTATGATCTATAAAACAGTCCTTTAAATTTGTACACATGAGGAAACTCTTTATGATGAACCAAAGAGTAACCATCCAAGTATGAATAGCATCTAAAAATCAGGGGCAAATTTTTCCCACAGCACTTCAAGTGCTTAAAGCTTCACAGTAATTCTTTCTTTACTGCAGTTACTCTGCATATGATACTTCTCATGTGTAACATTTTAAGTATTTTATCAGCAAAAATGGCTACTATTTTCCCTTCCCATCCACTCCTTTTCGCTGTGGAGAAAGCAGAAGTGGAAGAAGATTAGGCAATTTTCTGAAGCGGTGTAGAATATCTGCCATGAAGGTAGGACTAAAATTGTGAGAGAGTAGTGCTGATCTCACCTCTCCAGTCACCAGACTCCAGCAAGAAGCCTACGTCCTGTGAAAGGGCAGTGAGGAGTGGTGCCACTGGGAGGGAGGCTGTTGGGAGCAGCAGAGAAGCAGTTTCAATGGCTGCACATGTTCCCCAAAAGGGAATATATAACCAGATGGCTTTGCTAAATATTTTGAGAAGGCGTGACCTGGTCATATTAAAGGCCTACCTATGACAAGAAAAAAAGTTGTGTCAAAAAAAAAAGACATTAAACCCATTACCTTTTTCAGTTCAAATTCACAGCACTAGAGGTTGCTGTCAATGGATTTCTTTGAGTATCAGCGTGGTTCTCTGCATCACAATTTTCTGTATTTATCTGGCCCTTCTGAAGAATTCCCACCACTACATAACTCCCATGGTTTTTTTACCAATCATACTGATAAGCTTTTATGTGCAGTTTTTTCTTTTTGCTGACTTTATTATTGTTTTAAATTGCTAACCTTGCATGTCATTGGTTAGGAAATACAAGTGTAATATTCTTTGGGAAACAACTAATTATAAATTTACACCTCTTTACCAGTAAAACTTCATGCTAATAAAGTTATATAGATGCAAGAAGAAAAATGTGGGTATGAATCCATACAGGGAAGGAAAGGCAATATGTGTTCCATTATTGATTCTTTTTTTTTTTATTGCCTTTTTGTTTCCTCAGAAATACAGCTACCTGATGGTATAATATAAAGAAACTCTTTCTAAAATCTGTCTTTTGTTTCCCCCTCAGAGCTTCACTTTAATAACCTGGCAATATTTTATGATACTTATTCACTTTTGTTTCTTGACACAAAACTTCATCCCTCCAACATATTTTATTAATGTTGCCTTTTCCAGGAAAACTTGGAAAGCTAATGTTATATATATAGTCAAGAACTACTTTAGAACTCCATGACTTTTTAACAAATGGATGGAAAAGACAGGGCTTTAAAAAGAAGAAATTAACCTGCTTCTAGAAAGACCCTTGTTTTGAAGAAACACACCTGGCATCATGAAAGAAAGTTATAGCAGTTTTCTAAATTTCCTATTATCTACCCATCTGCTTTCCGTGCCAGATGTGGATGACCTTATGAATAAAAACATTGAATAAATACTTAGTGAAGGCCTGCTAGTACGGTTCCTACTCAGATATTCAGGGATTAGAAACATAGTGTATAAGCTTAGAGGAGGACTACATGATTAGCAATCTTGTTGCCTTCAGGTGACCAGACAAGGATAATCAGGATGATATCACTTGATCAGGATCCTTAAGACCAAATATTTATGCAATTCATCAAAGTACTTTTTCTTCAGTGATCTGCTACACTGTTATCACTTTACAATCTGCATGGAGGAACAACTCTAAGAAATCTTTGCATCTTAGTAAGCACATATGTTTTGTATTTTTATTTTTATGGTGGAATTTTAACATGTTAATTTAAAATAGATGTTTCAAACCTCCACAGGAAAAGAAAGAAAAATTTTCCACACTGAGAAGATATATAAATTAGAAACATACTGCACATCCAACATTAGAGGACAATAACTAAACTGAAGTCCAGTGCCAAATTTCATGTTTGAAGTGTGTGAAATGTTTATTATCAATTTGCAAATTCAATAAATTACTTAAATCCTTCATGGAGTGGGATAAGGTTTTGGAATCAGTAATGAGTTACCTTCCCTACATTAATTAGGCAAGTCACATTTTCTTCATTATTAAAAGAATATGCAAATTATGCAGCTAACATAAAATATCGACATGTACTTTTGTGCACTTATCTGTGTCATGTGTGCATGGGAGAATAACTGCAGCTTTAAAAGGGACAATGTTTCTCCATCCTGTGACATGTTCTGCATTTGTGAATTTTAAATAAGGCAAAACCCCCAAGTATCTGTGGTTACCTAGAGTATAAGAGGGAGAAGATTAACACCCAGCATTTACAAGAATGAATAGCACCCTAATTATTCTGTTATGCTGTGGGATGCTGACAGGGCTTGTGTGGAAGGAAAAGCAGCAGATTAAAAAATCCTAAAATTCCCTATGGGTTTTCTCTCTCATAACATTGCTGTAAGCTGTTTGATAATTCTGATCTTTTTCAATCTGCTCGAAGGTTCGTGTGTAAAACTGGATGGAAAACTGTTCCCAGACAGGAGGTATCAACCTTTCACCATCAAAATGGGTGGAAGCTCAGTGGGATCTCTTCAGATTCCAGTGCTACTCAATATTTTCCTTAATGGCATGAGTGATGAAACAGAGTATGCTTCTCACAGGTATAGCTGACACCATCCTAGAAAACCTGTCAAAATTTTCTAAAGGGCTTCCCTCCGGAAGTATCTTTTCAAATAGGAGATGTGATCTGAAAACGCAATAATGTTATTTCAGTAAGTGCTTGATGTTGCATTTAGGTAGAAATAATCAGCTGAACAACAATGGGATGGAAAAGACACCAATGTTGCAGTAATGTTCTTACAGCTATACTTGATCATAGATTAAATATGAATTGTCAATGTTATCCTGTAATAAACATGATAAAAGACATGCAGTGATCAGTATAAAAGAGTTTAATCTGCAAAACTTCTGAATTAGTAACTGATCAGATCTGGTGTAAATCATGAAGTTCTTCAGTCAATAATTTACAGTTTCATACTTCATGTCTGCATTTGCATGATGAACTAAGACTGGATGGGCTTGCTTTATGATATATTAGAGCATGTCAAGGCTGTTGCCATACCTTCTCTCACAGTCACACACATAATTAGATTTTTTTTTCTTGTTTGCAATGTCATCATGGCATGAAATTGCTTTATTTATTGAACTGCCTCATTTATTTTAGTTTCAAAAGAATATTAAACACGTTTGCTAATCAATAACAGTGGTTAGTTCAGACAAGGGTGAACCAGGAGAATTATTTTAAAGGGCTGATGTAAAGTTATTGAGATGGGCTGGATTATAAGTTTCACATTTGCAAGGCTACATACAGATTCTCATTCCATGTCCAGAAAAGTCAGCTTGTGCAATTCAGTAGCCACAGATCAAGATCTAAAGATCTGACTACCTGACATAACAATGAGGAGTGGTATTTGAGTAGTTTCCAATGAAGAAAGTTTGTAAGAGGACAAGGCTGATAAACTCAATTTATTTTTAAAAGGTACTGATATGTTCAAGTTCAGTATTGTGATTAAATAGCATCATATTTGGTGAATGTTTTGTCTAATGAGAACAAGAACAGAGTGGATTGTTTTGCTTTACCTGATTTTTACAAATTAGTTTCATTTCAAACACTCAGTTTAATTTTGGCCTTGTCTCTTTGGTTTGATTTGATGCTGGAAATTTTGTTATCAGGTATGTTTATTCCTTGGTGTAGCCATGTTGTTTTCCACCTGGCTTAGCTCAGACAGTTGCAAATGGATTTTACCTTTTCAGGGTTTAATTGCTGATACAGTGCCTATTCACATAGTGCCTGTGTCTGATCCAGGAGGAGAGAATATTGCATCTCTCATGGATGAAACAGAGGATAATAGCTCTTGAACTTCTGTCTCCATCTGCTCACAAAGGAGTCTGTGGGTCTGTGCCATTGTTGTTTTAAGTGATAGCCATCATTCCTTGAATTTAACTCAGCACCACAAAGCCTTGGTTTGTTCCCTAGTATTCAAATGGACTGGAAAACACAGTTTATGTAAGTTAAGCTCCCCCCACCAAAAAAACAATATATGAAAAGGAGCTCCATTTCATACAGTTATTCTTCTTCAAGTGACAATATCTCTGACTTAAAAAAGATCTGAGATTTGAATTAATTGTACTGAGATATCACAGCAGATGTCTGCTTACAAGCATGTTCTTTGTATGGGCCATTTTAGAAAGTGAAAAAAAGCAGTTTTCCTTCTTCCAGAAACTTATGCAGAAAAGGAGCTATTGTGGAACTTCAGCAAAATAACCCTAGCAACAGGAATATGTTGCTTTTCTATAGGCAAATAATTGGTCTGAAAATGATCACAAAACTCAGGTGACTATTTCAGGTTCAGGAAGTAATTACACTTGTGGAGTAATAAGAGTTTAGAGCATCTTCCTTTAGTCCAACAGTACATTTAATTGCTTTTCTTGAGTCCCTACAGCTGCAGGTTACTGTCTAGATACTACAACTTACTAAGGGACTGTGATTATTTTTAGATCTAGAGAGGAGGTAACTATTCATCCTTATTCACAAGTAGAGATAAAAAACATAGTCCCTTCACCTCTACTGAACTTCATTTGGCCACATAAACTGGAGAGAGATTAGGCAGTGCCCCAACCCATTTTGCTGTTCATCAGCAACTCTCATCATGCCAGGCCACTCCGTGGTACGGACATGTAGGGAGTCTCCTGGATTTTGTACTCTTTCCATTGCAGAGCTAGAAGCATTGCAACAATTTTGTCATCTGTGAAAGTGCAGAAAACCATCCCAGACTGATGATGACACTGGGTCCTATAAAACAATCACAGAGAAAACAGACTGTGGAAAAGTTAGCTCATGAGAGAAACAAGCAGGCAGGAAGTTCAGTAGAGAGTTAATCTTCCCATTAACAGTGCTTTTCATGATTTCGTTAGCTTAGTTCAAAAACTTTGCTTTGCAGAATTGTTCACTTTTTTTCAGATCAGGCAAAAGCAGGAGTCATAAAAGTCCACAACTGTAGATACACTTATTGGATATATGAAAAAGTACGTGCTGACAGGAGCCATTTCTCTGTGTAGAAGACCACTTTCTACATAGCTGCTCCCTACTCGACTTTACCTGCTTCAGCTGCTCTCAGCCAACAGATCCACTGCAGAACCACTGAAATGCAGTAGGCAGTCCTCTGCTGTGTGAGGAGCTGCAGGCACACTGAGCTGGAAAGCAAGAGCTGGTGTGAGAAACAGCGACCAGATAATCGATGATGTGCAGGTTGTGAGAGCTGGATCAGTAGCAGAAGACTCAAACGCAGCACCGGCGGTAGCAGAAGTACACAGCTCTTTACAGTTTCTTGTTTGAGAAACAGAACAGCTTCAGTAAATCCTCAGCAAACTCAACTTTATCCTTCTGCATTTTGATGAAGTTGTAGAACAGCCCCTTTGCTAAACAAAGAACCAAGACGTACCTCCGCTAGTAACAGCATGACATTACTGAGACATCCCTGATGCAAATCATGCAACCTGCTGTCTCCACAATCCCTGAAACATCCTGCGGTAGACATGCTGACATTCATAAACCTTGGATGTAGGAGTAGCAGGCTTTTATCAAAACAGAAATAATTCTGTTGACCTGGAGCTGAACCCATTATCTGTGCTGGTTCAAGACAGCATCTGTACTTGGAGGCAGCACCAGGTAAAAATATCATGGATGCTGTCAAGATAGAAGCAGTAAGTCATCTTCCTTTTTGGACTGGAGGGAGGTTTGTCATCTTGAGCTGTGATCTAAGAAGTAGCTGCCATTACTGCTGCAAAAGGCAAGAGATAACAGCTTTTTCTAGAACAGAATCTAGTTTTTACTGATTCTCATCCTTCTGCAGTTAAAGGAGGGTGTTATGACAGCCCTGCATTTAAGCTGGTGCTCATCCATCTCTCACTTACTGCTCAGTACGTACTTGGACTCTCTCTTCAGTGAAGGTGTGGCTGTTGCCTCCAAGAACTGCATATAATGCTCATTAGAGACTGAGAAAAAGCTTTCATCTATCATAGATTCATAGAATCAAAGTAGTCTGGGCTCAAATGGATCTTAGAGATCATCTGTTTCCAACTCCTCTGCCACGGGCAGGGACACCTTCCAATAGACCAATTTGCTCAGAGCCCCATTCAACCTGGCCTTGAACGCTTTCAGTGATGAGGCATCCACAACTTCTCTGGGAAACCTGTTCCACTGCCTCACCACGCTCACAGTAAAGAATGTATTCCTTATATCTGATCTAAACCTACCCTCTTTCAGTTTAAAGCTATTTACTCCTCATCTTGTCACTACATGCCTCTGTAGTATCTTTCTTGTAGGCCCTCTTTACATACTGGAAGGCTGCTATAAGAAGCCTTATCTTCCCCAGGCTGACCAACCCCAACTCCTTCATCCTGTCTTCATAGGAGAGTAATTGTAGTCTTCTTAAGAAATGCATCTGGTGTGTGTGACATCCCTTCTATCAGGAAAAGGCCAAGGGTGTGGGTCAAATCTGAAGGAGATCTCCTTCACTAAATTCTCTTTATGACATAGAGAGAGTTAGAAAAGTTTGAGTGAAAAGTACATACTATTTGTGCTTGGCTTTAACACTTACCTTCTGAGGTTGGAAAAAGCTAAAAATTTGGATATTTTGGGGTTTTTTCAGAAAAAAATCTTAGCTTTTCTTGTCCACCAAGATATAATTTGAAAATTCTAATTTTCTCTCTGAGCTTAGGAAAATATCTCTTAGTACTAGAAATGAACCAAAGCCTTCCCATTAATTCAGTTGGAATTAGCAACAGTGTCCTTTGTTATCTCCAACAGCAGGGCAAATTAGCTTTCTGAAGCATTTCAAAATGTCAAAACATGTCATATATTCTGTAAAGGTTCAGATACTCATCTTCCTACTTGCCTGTTGCTGTGCTGCTTGCCTGACTAACACTAGTGTGTGTCCTTGAGAAGGCACCCAGTTGCCTGGTTCCAGGAAGAGCTCAGGAATCTCCAGCACATGGCAGGAATTTTCCACTGTCTTCATTTAAGGATGGCCCTGTCTCTATAGAATAAGTACCCACAGATTAGACAGGTACTTCCAAAAAAACCCCATTGAGGCAATGTGGAAACCAAATTACTTATCAATCCAAAATATATTGTTTAGGTTTCTAGAAAATTAGATTAATAAAGATATGGGGGACTAAAGAGAGGATAAACTGAATGTAATTACAGATAATCTCATGATAAACTTCATTTTTTGGGGGCTAGTTTTCTGCACACTTAATGAGGGCAACTGGCCAGCTAAATTGCCGAGTGGAATTTAGAAGTGACGGCAGCCAGCACAAGGAATGTGACCATCTCTTGGAAGTGGCATTGCCCGTTTATTACAGCAGGAGTAACTACTGTGCTTGACCAAACAACTATCTACGGAGAGCGAAAAATGCTTTTATTATGGTTAAGGCAATATACATATTGTTTTCAGGTGTTTTTCGTGAGCTAGAGCTAATAATTCACATAAAAAGATTGAAGCAAACAACTCAATGTAAACAAATATTAATTAGATCAATGCAGGTGGCTCATTTCTGGTTTATGAGTGAGATGGCAGTGGTGCTTTTATCTTTGTTTAAGCCTCCTTAAAACTGGTCTGTTGATTTTCTAACCATAGCACAGGGTTCAATGTAGATTCCCCTGTTGCCAAGGGCTTGGTGACTCCAAAAAGACATTGACTAGCATTTAGAGAGCCTTGAAAACAATTTTTTACTTACTCTTTTCTGAAACAGGGTCTCCAAGTCACTGTGATATAGGTGCATAAAATAATCATGGCACTACAAAAGGAGGAAGGTTGTATTTGCTGGCCTTTTGAAATTAGTAAATAATTTTATCTGACTGTGCACTGAGAATTAGTAGCAAAATTGTATGTTTTGCAACATACAGGTCCATTTATTATTTACAGGATTAATTAGGAGTGGTCAGGATTTGAAAGCCAGTTTTTTTCTTATGTTATCTAAAAAAAAATATTGCTTGACATGATGCTTGTCTACTGCAATTGTCTTGGTCTTGATTAAAAAATTGACATCTGAACCAAGAATATAACATTTATTGTGCTACAGGTCACATGCAAAAATAATTTTAAAACTATATACTTTCCTTATACTTAAACTAATCTCATCGTTCCTAGCTTCTAGTTGTATGAAATAGTTTTATAGTTAGAAAATAATTTGCATAATGCTTTTAAAAGTCTTAATAGCTATAATAATTTTAATCTACTATGGAGTGTCTATAATATATAGTAAACTGAAGCATTTAATTGTGTAAAAAGGAATATTAAGGCACATCTAATCAAAAGAGTAATGGACATATTAAGTATGATGGTTTTTGTTATTTTTTCCTAATTGCATCTGGACATCTAATTCTATTACTTCTTTCAAAACCCAAATGACCATGAAAAATGAGGTTAAATCTTCACAATCAGAGATATGCTGAAATAAGCTCTATGCAGGTGTTTTATTTAGTATCCTTTCTGGGATTGTACCAGTTGGCTCTGCTGAGATCTGATCCTTCCCCCAGTCAATCAATTAATGTTTTCCCTTTCACATTCTTTCAGCAAGGTTCAGGGCTTCTGTTATGATTGGTGGGTTTTATTTATTTACTGGAATATGAAAGACAAAAAATATGAGTCATTATCTTCAGTGTGCTATTTAGGCAGCTATCAATCTCATCGAGAGGTGCAGCAGATCTGACATAAAGGACCTGCAGCTGTCCCGGAACAAAACACACATTGCACATAATAACAGCCCCACTCAGCTTTCCCCCCTCAAGTGTCCAGGCCAGATACCACAGCATACAATCAATGCAAATCTCCGAGCAGAGTGTCATATGGCCATTTTTCAAGGATTTGATGCAATTCATCTTTTCATACACACTTTTTTTTTTTCTTCTTTTTCTGATGATGGTTTCAAGTGGGAAAGTCGTTTATTTGGTAACTGTATAGAGTTTAATGGCAGCTTTGTCAGGAAAGCATCATTTTGATTCAATCTTGCCACCTTTGCAAGATTAGGTAAAATCTCATAGCTATATAATGAAACCAGCAAGATGGTAAGAAAAAACAACTTTTCTCCCAGGCCATATGTTTGTGCTGCCTAAGCTTGGGAAGATTCTGCTGTACTTTTTTTCAACTACTATAAATTGAGAAGATAATTTCTGTTTGATCAGGAATTCTAACATGTAAATAATATCTTCTAGATTGGAAAAGAAAAATGGTAGTTGGCATTCCTCATAAAACAAAGAGTTCTGAGATGTTTTTGGTGGTTTTTTTTTAAATTTAAGTCAAATTATCTATTTTACTGTAATTATTTTTATTATTTTTCCTTAATATTTTTACTGCATTGAAGAATAAAATATATATCATATCCAAAAATTAACAGGAAATATATTAACTGTGTTAAATCTGATTTTGATGCAAAGATAATTTTATTGATTTTTTTTTTTAGTAGAAGACTGAAAACAAACTTCAAAATTTTTGACATGAAGGGAACAGATTTTGATTTTAAACAAACTGTTTATATTTACTCTTTTGAACAAGTTTGCACCTTGCTTCTTACTGTCATTGTGCTGATTAATTTCATCCATGTTTTAGAACAAATCAGTGCGTATTGCTGAGGTTTTCTATAAATCCACTGTACGAACTCAGAATCTACATCTCCATGACTTTTTCCCCTGGCCGTGTTCATAATGAAAGATCAATATGCACATATGGATTTATTTATTAAAAGTTATATGCTCTTTAATACGAAAATAATATGATCTATGTTCTGAAGGTAGAATCCGCTATGATTCACCTGGGAAATAATTTATGTAATTAGGGGATGGTAGTCTTGTCTTTTATCACTGCAGGCAAGGCAGGAATTTTTTTTAGAGGCAATGATGATGTGTTTTATAGCATTTGATATCAGTAAATCCCTTAAGGGCTGAATATAAATGCAAATAAATTAGGAGCTTCATCGCATATTTGCAATTTATGCTATAGTCCAGTTTCACTTACCAGCAGGAGTACTATAACGAAAGTAATTGTCTACTAGATCCCTGACAACTACTTTGGGATTGTAGGAACAAAAAAAACTTACCCAAGAATAGCAGAGTTCCTGTTTGCTCTAGAAACCTGAAATTTTTACAGTTTATGAATGTCAAGTCTGAGTATCATTCTGAATTTGTTCCTTCTCTGAGTTTGTTCCTTCTCCCCCTCTCTTGACATTCTCACCACACATTTTTGGAAGTAGAGTTGATGGGTGCCTGAATACATAGGTGCTACAGAACTTCTGTTTAAAATCTGTTTATTGTAACATTCCTTCATCTATTTCTCTGATAAAAATTAAATCGGCTTACGTACTTAATAGTGTACTGTAGCTTATAGACCAGAGTGAATTATTTTCGTGGTAACATTTATCTTCTGTAGTGACTCAGATGCTTTACTCAGGGGTGTAAAATGATGCTTATCCATGCCTTCACAGTGTAAACAGTCTGGCATGAGCTTTGCAGTGGCATTGATGCAAGTGAACACATTCAGTGATGTTCTTCAGTTCTTATGACATTCAGTTCCCTGCTTGCAGTCTGCAGCCTTGTCTATGTAGGAAAAATCAGCTGAACTTGCAAATCTCTTCTTCATTTTGTATGAACTGATGCCATTGTTCAGCTAAGAAAGTCACATCTTGGAACGCAGAGAAGCTGGGGTACAAGTGAGGATTCCTAAAGTCAAACTGAATGTGTTTGTGTGAAGGAAATTAAAACAGCAGCAACCACTATTGGGAATAGCTTTGTGAAGTCGGGTCTTCTAGCATGGGTGTTTGAAATTTGAATGTTTCATTGAAGCTATGGTGGGAAAGTTTTGGAAACATCTCTGATGATTTTCTGTCTTCACTAACTTTCTACTGTGCGAGACTACTATGTTTATTTATTTCCATGAGCATTTTTCTGCATGCCCACCTGTTTGGCCTTTGGAATACTTCTTGGAATACCAAGAAGTCATAAACTGGAAGCAGTCGACCTGAAACAAGCTGCTGTTTTCTTGGTTTTCCAACCAACCTCATTCCTTTCTACTCCCTTACCTGTTTTTTTTTTAAACAAAATACATTCTAGTAGAAATCTCAGCCTGAAAATAATCATGCTTGCTGCTACATTTAACTGTCAGATATTCCAAAAGATTTCAATAAACATACTTCTGCTTTGAGAATAACAATATGTAGATGGAAAGATGTTTTCAGGTTATAAAACCACTTTAGATTGTTTTTTGAATAGATAATTCAGAAGTAGCTTATTTTTATTTCTTCATCCTGCAGCAAGAACAAAAGTGCCTTTATGTTTTCTTAAGAAACAACATAGTTTGAAGTGTTTGAAAATGGCATGCTGAAAATCCTCCATTCCTGGCTTTCCATTGAATCCAAACAGTGTGCCAGTGCCTGGTGCTCCAGATACATGCAAATATATGTGCACCTGTCTGCAGTGAAGCTCTTCACATTGATAGAAATGTTGCTGTTTACTTCAGTGATTGCCCATTGAAATAATGATAGTACATTTATATTTAGATAGTAGCATCTATTTCAAATGATCCTGAAGAACCTTATTATCATTAAGATTTTCTGTCAGTCATAAGGAATCCCGAGGGATTTCAGTGCATCGTGTTGTTCAGATTTCATCATCGGAATGGGGATACGGAGATTTTAGGATTTGGGGAATGATCTTTTGAGTCAACTCGCAATCTTCACCACTACAAATGGAAAAATCTTTGCCAGTTGTTGAATTTAAACATACTTCTGGAAGCATCTTCCAACCACAGTGGGTGACAAGATGGGTGAAAAATGGACAGGACCAGGGGTCTGAAAGGGCGATGGTCAGTGGTGTGAAGTTCACCTGGTAGGCAGTTATCAGTGTCTTGCCTCAGGATCTCGTACTGAGGCCAGGACTAGGCCATGTCTTTGTGAACAACCTAGAAAACAGGCTGGATTATCCCAACAGATTTTCAGGTGATAGCAGATTATGGGAAGACTGTACAATGGAAAGAAGGGCTGCTGCTCAGAAGCAGCTAAACAAGGATGAGAAAGTGGTCTGACAGGAACTTCATGGAGTATGACAGATCCAAGCGCAAAGTCCTATGGAAGGGATGAGGAACCCCATTTTCAGACCAGGTAGAAGGCCAAACAGCTGGAAAGCTGCTTGACAGAAAAAAATCCTGGAATGTCCTTCAAAAAAGCAAGTTGAAGGGGAATCATCAGTGAGCCCTTGCAGCAGAGAAGGTCAAAGGCATTCTGGGCCGCATTAGGAGGGCTGAGGAAGAGGATCCTTCCTCTCTGCTCAGCACTGGATCCAGTGGTGGGCTCACCAGTACAAGATAAATAGAGATATATCAGAGTGAGGCTTGTGTACAGCCACTGAGACAGGGGGAGATTGCAGCATGAGGTTTATGTGGAGAGGCTGGGAGCTAGGGTCCTTCAGCTTGGAGAAGAGGAAGAGGAATTCTATTTCCGTCTACAGCTGCCTAATGGGATCGTGTGGAGGAGCTGGAATCTGACTTTTCTCAGAGGAAATCAGTGGAATGATTAGAGACAGTGGGCAATATTTCAGATCGTTGCAATGAGTTCTCCAAAACAATCATTTACACATACACTTTATATCCATAAATGTCTTCCAAAAGTTCTGTTTTGAAGGGATTTGGGGCTGTATGCATCCAAGGAAACTATTTCCTTCTCATCAAGTACAGTTGAAATTGCATTAATATCACATATATTAATGCCAAATGAAAGAGTTTTTAAAGTATTTTACATATGTACATCTAAATGGTGTAATTTTATTTAAATACTTTAAGTGCAATTATTCTGCATTTAGAAATTACGGTGTTCTTTTTGTGTATTGAATGTTCTTATATTTTAATTTAAAGCTTGCTAATCTAAACCATGAGAATCCTTTTCAATGTCAAATAATCATTTCTAAATATTTTTTTCTAGAATGTAAGAGATTAATTTTTTAACAAACCCAGTTCTAAGCTCATCTAGATGCATTTGTTCATGTGAAAAATGAGGGGAGATGAAACTATAAAATTAGGTTTTTAAAGAAAATTCAATTTTTTTCCTTTCTTGTGCAAATGGAAATCTTTGATATAAAAGCGTGTCCAAGACTCTTAAAGAGAGGGGAAGAGAGGAGCAAAATCTGGGGTTACAGATGTTACGTAATGACCAGTGATTATTAAAGTGCTTTCCAGAGTGCTGCCTTTCAATATCATAAAAAAGTATTTACCAGATCCAAGTAATATTTTTTTAGTTTAAATAAATACTTTTGGAGCCGGTAGTAGCTATGGTTGCATCAGCAGTAGAACCACAAGGCAGCTGCTGTGCCTGACGTTTGCCCTAACTCACAAGCACCGCTAGAGAGTTCAGTGAGAGTGTGCAGATCGTGTTCCCCTCTCCATTGCCTCTACAGGGCCCTGGACGAAGGTGACAGCTTCCACACCACTGATGGGGGTTTGGATGTGTTGTACTGGTGGAGATGGGTGTCCATGAGCACAGTCTGTGGTTCTGCTCTGGACATGCTCTGTCCTTTCACAGCCAGGCCTCATGGCTCCGTGCCATACCTAACTGGCTCCACCCTGCCTCAGCAAGGAGAAGGACTGGGCAAAGCAAGGCTGGGATACATAAAGCATATTCATTTTCTACATCCTGAATGTTCATCTTCCATGATGAGCAGAATAACACAGGGTGCCTGAGTTGTTAAAGTGGTGTTAAAATCTTACAGGGAATTTCATGTAAAATGATTACTGTGGTATTTTACTTCAAATAATTTACAGAGGAAAAATGCCATTTCTTTGTACTTCAAAGTCTACTTTCCTTTTGATACTTTAACTCTTAGCACTTTTTGGCCTTTTGTATTAAATTGCTGCTGTCTTTTTTCAGGCTTTTTCCCCTATCATAGTCCTTCTTTTGGAAATGGAAATCTATTTTCCAGAGAAAATACACGTTTTATTACTGTTCCAACTTCCAAATTCCAAGGAATAGAGCGCATCTATTGTCCTATAGGACAATATCTATTGTCCTGTATAGGATAAAGTAATGATTTCTTAGAGACTTATTAATGGAGCTGAGTGAAAAATGCAAAATATATCAATAAACAGCTAATAAATGTAAAAATGCATGGCTTAGCTGCTCCTTTACCCTTCTTCTAACTTTTTGCAAGCAACAGCTTACCATTACCATTAGTTTTGCAGAAGAAGCAGAAGTATTCTTGGTACTCAATGAAAACGTATTCTCCTCTAAACTATGCCTCTGAAAGGGTATTTTAAAGTCACAGATTTGAGTACTTATACCAAAAACAGTTTGGATGGGAGACCACTAGGAGAACAGTGTTTGGCTCCTTAAAATATCTGTAAGATTTCTGAAAGGACGCTGCTTAAGAAACCTACAACAAACATCTTTCTGCTTTCTTTGCACCCTGGACTGTGATATCTGTGATATCAAGAAGAGTATAAACAATGCTGAAAGAAAATAAAATGTAATATAACTAATATTCAAGTAGCTTATTTAAAAAAAAAAATGCCACTAGGAAGGTGTGTAGGTGCCCAGAAAAAAACGTAAACCAAACCAACACAAAAAATTACAAAATACAAAGCCCCTCACACAATATTCATGATCTTTCCTTACTATGCTTAGATAGATCCTTTTAAGTAGTTTCCTTTGCTTAGTAAACCCAGAGATTTGTTGGCTAATTTCATGTCTCTCTTATGAATATATTAATTCATTCAAAGAACAAAAACCACTCAGTGATTCTCACACCACTCAGATGCCACTGAAGTTTGTCCCATGGGAGATTTGTGAACAAGCGGTGGGGATGCCATTAACACGCAGTGGCACAAAAAGTACCAGTTATATGTTTATGTATTCAGCTTTTGTCTGGCAATGCCAATTACAAGAGCAAGAATGTTCCTAGAATAGACTGCAATCTTCTGGTATCGAAGCATCATGCTGGCACTTCCAGATGGATTTCCAATGTCTTTTCATTCCACCAAGGTACTGGGCAGTCTTTTCCTACTCTGTTCAACTCCCCTACTGTGTTGTAGGGAAGAAACAACATGCTAACACTTGAGGGGCCAAACTGACTCTTCAGGAGTGTAATGCTGGTGTAGGTGAGAAAACCTACCATTGATTTACAAGGTTGAACCATGGTGTACTAACTTAAATGATAAATGAAGCCCTGAGATCTCATAAACTCTGGGGATGAGGTTTGACCAGTGTAGGAGATGGCAAGACTTCAAGAAACAATTGTATGCCAAAGGAAAGGGTTAATGTAAGTGACATTTTTTGATAAATATGTTCCTTAATGTGTGTTAGAAACAAACCATATCACTCATTTTGCAGCAGTCCTCACCACTAGTGGTCAGTGAGCCCTCCCATGTATTTTTGTATTTTTGTCTTTTTTCTATAAGTTTTTTTCAGGCATTTTTTCATGGATGAATGGTAATATTTTGCTATTCAGTATTTCTGTACTCCCTTCTGAAAGTGTATGACATCATCCATATATCTAAGTCTTAAGCCTTGTACAGGTTAATTAAATAAAACTTTTATTGGTCTTTATAATGCACAGTAAAGATCTGTCATATACAACCATCATTACAGCTGAATATTTCATCAAGCCAGAGATCTTTAATCATGACCAAAAGTTTCTCTGTTTTAGAGGGGTGGAGAGCAGCACAGTGTTGGAGGCTGGATACCTAAACAACTGCTGTATGGAACAGGGGTCTAAATTTGCTTGCAATTTCCTTGTGTGATGTTGTCACATTCCATCAAGAGCCATGAATGCTCAAAGGAAAACAGCAAAGTGTCTTTTATACACACAGGCTATCAGTGTACTGAGAGATAATTTTGGGAAAGCTAAGCCTGAGAAGAAACACAACATAAAAGCTGGACCACCTGTTGGGGAAAGTTGCCTAGCATTCAGAGGTCGTCCCAGGGCTTTCAAAGTTATCCTGCAGTCAACATTTACATTGTTTTTAGAAGAATCCCTTTGTAGACTCCCTCAGCTTTTCAGTATAGTAAAACTGTGTTGGGTAGGTGCGGGGTTTTTTTCATTTTGAGAGTGTGAGAATGTGCACGCCTGATGAAATAAATTTGGTATGCCATTTCTAGGGTGCCTATTCATTAGTGTCCTCCTGCTGTTCACATTTTATTAATGAAGCAAACCATCACCCCCCTACCAGCAGACACTTAATTCCTTCCCAGAATCCATCTGCTTTCCATGGCCCTTTGAAACCAGCTTTTTATGAAGTCAGCTTTAACAAAGTCTTACTGCTATG
This sequence comes from Atrichornis clamosus, assembly GCA_013400975.1. Taxonomy (NCBI): domain Eukaryota; kingdom Metazoa; phylum Chordata; class Aves; order Passeriformes; family Menuridae; genus Atrichornis; species Atrichornis clamosus. The sequence goes on from WBMZ01002004.1 coordinate 245,943, forward strand.
GGTCAATTAAACACCAAATATTGTTATTTAACAGCTACAGCTCCTTTAAAGTGTCTCTTAGCTGTGATTAATTCTAAGATGATTTCTGGGGAGGACTGGACAACCAAGACCTTAGTTTAAAGAAAATTTATTCTTGGAGCAGATCATGGAATAAAGGTGGAATATGAACCCAAAATGGGAAAATTAAGAGGGTGATCATGGGACTCTCGCTTTGTCAGACACTGCTTAGACAAGTAATCACACTGGTTGCTTATTTTGGGGGGCTTGATATTCTAAAGATAGTTTTTAATTCTCGTGATGCATATTCCAAACAATCAGAGAATACACATATGCATCTATGATTTACTACAAATTTAGTAAAGAATGACTATACACGTACAGCTACTTAAGGTAACTTTAGATGCAATAGAGAATAAGAATATTACAATAATATTTTGAGCATATCCCTCACTCTTTCAGTACTGAAATAAATTGTGTTTATAGTCAGTATCGCTTCTAATGACATTCTATTATGTCAGTTATAAAAATATTTTTTAAACTTTATATTCAAATTATAAAAGTATTTTAAAAACTAATATTTGAAAAACTTCCTGTATCTCCAATTGTAAGTAAAACCTTTGACAAGTTTAAACTTTACTTTTCATATCTTCAATTGAAAAGTTTTTAAATCATTTTTTATGTCTTCAGTATTATGAATGTATAAAAATACATTCTAAGCCTTTATTAAATATTAAAAAGCGTCACTTGTATGACCTCTTTACTTCTAAAGGTTACTTTTGCGCCTCAGGTTGGTGTTGCTACTGAGGTAATAGTAACTTTAATGTATAGTGAGGCATCACTGAAGAACTGGTGGCAGAAAGTTTAACAGAATGGATGTGGTGGGACCTAAAAACCAGTAGAGTTTGCATTTCATTTGTGCTGAATGCTCAACTTTATCTTCCAGCTCAACATCTGCTCCTGAAGTTTGGGGAATACATAAAAAGATTTGCAGTTCACCTCTAACTTTTTTATATAAATTATTGATTTAGCCACTGACATTCAGTTTATTGGTCTCATGTGTTTGCACTATCTGGGATTTTTTAAATTTAAGACAACCCAATCCCCAGCATTTTACATAGTGGGCAATAAATTGTGAACTGTATCTAAACTGAAATAAGGTGACTCATAACTAAAGAGAAAAAAATTTCTGTGTTGAGTAACCAGTGCATGTGTGTAACTAATTCTTGGATGGAGACTGCTTCATCTTCCTGCTTGATCTGAGACTCGTGGTGTTTGAGATCCATGAAACCATAGTGCAGATGTAACCCACAGTTCTCAATAAATGGTGAAGATGTTTGAGTGGTGGAGTTGAATGTACGGTTTTGTTATTGCCCGTGGATTAGACAAAATTCTCATCCCTGGACTAGTCTGTGCGTTTGTACCGGGACCAGTGGTGGACATGGTGAGGATTGCTCTAAGGTTTGTTCCCATGGTCACTCCTGATACCTGCCTCACAAACCGCAGTGGGTGCCAGTCTCAGCAAGGAACGGTGGTTTGGAAATCCTGAGCCTGAAAAATCAAACATGATTTTTCTTCCTTGAGGTAATTCCGTCCTAAAAAGTGAATGTTTATCAGGTGGATAAAAGGGGGAAATGGTAATTAGTTCTGGTTTTATTGAAAAAAACTGTACTTGTCCTAGTAATTTTATGCATTAAGTTTATGCTATACATGCACATGTACATACCTGTATGATTTTTATAAATAAGAAAAAAAGAACTCTCTTTTTTTAACATCAGGTATCAGTCAGGACTCTCTGCTCGTACTAAAAACATGCTGTGTCTTTGAGCGATTTAGTGGAATGACATGGATGAATCTGTCGAGTAGGTTTTTTGCTAGCATATGACTAGATATTATTTTGTGTTAACTTGTGTACAGCTATTGGTAGAATGTTGAAAAGGAGAATGTATTAATTCCATATCAAGATGCATAAGCAACACTGGGAATTCACCATATCCCATCCTGGCCTAGGTAATTCTTATGTTTGTCTAAGCCATGAAGTTTAAAAGTGTTTAAGAACAGAATATGAACCATGACCCCTGGTACAAATATTTATATTCTGTTATTATACTCTGTAAATGCAGGGATTTGTAAGTATCAAATATATAACCAACATCTTGAGGTAAGATGGAGGGTTTATCACTATAGGAAAAAATAATTTCATCGCCATAAACATTTGCATACAAATCTTGAATGTAGATAGGGAAATAATGGATAGATAGTCTAAAACAAAGGAAAGATAGAACTTGGAAACAGAGAGAGACGTTTTCATATGTGCCTAGTGTCTAACATAAACACTTTTCACTGTAGTTTAAATAATCCCCACTTTTCTATGTACTATGAAAATCTAACAAATCAATACCAGGCTGCACATTGTCATAACAAGAATGAAGATTGGTCATATTTTGGATCAAATGACCATACAAGCTAGAACTCTAGATGGTTTTTTTCTCCTTCTATTATTTTTTTTATCTCTGTATCTCTAAGATACAGAGATCTTTAAGAACTTTGTTCTTAAAACAGCCTAATCCAGGTAAAACTTCAATGCCCAGCTGTACCACATATCCATACTTTCTTTCAAAACCAAGTATGTTTATTAATCAACTGCTAAATAATAAAATCTAAAACCAGAAATTTCTTATCTCCCATGCATTATGCTGGATTGAAATAAGAAGAAATCTGAACATTTTACTTGTTTGAAATATTTCAATTTTTAAACAATGAGTTATGTCATTGTAATGCCACATATTTCAATTTAGTAAGGAAAATATTTCCTTTTAGGAATAAGAGATAATATGCTAGTATATAAAATAGCAAACATCATGTTGTAATCAATACCTGGAGGTGACTGTTGCAATCTTTGTCATAACAATGACATTCTCAAAATTATGTGTTCATTGTGTTGAAGTCACATATAGCATAGTCCCATCAACAACTACATTGAGACCCTCATACTCCTTCAAACATTTTATATTTTAACAGTCTACATTTCTTGTATCAGTTGTATTGTTTTGCTTTAGTGGTGAAATACATACACATTTTGGCATCTAAATACTGGCTCATCCTCCAGCTGGGAGTTAATGAATCTAAAAAACTTTCAAGTGAAGTGACAGAAAACTGTGGCCTTTCTTTTAGTCTTTGGTTATTGCTATCTTATTGTCTTTTGAGATATTGCAAACTTTCCCCAGTTTAACATCTTTCTTTTCAGAAGACCCTTCTATACACTTATGAAAATGAATTGATATTTATTCCACTGGTATTTTACAGAGAGCTATCAGGCAGATAGTAATTTGTTTGATGACTTCTGTGTTGTGGCTGAATAGACTGAACATTTATTTCTGTTTGTGCTGTTAAAAGTATGAAAATAATCTTTAAAAAAACCCAAAAAGCAAATAGATTTTTAACTGCAGTAAGGCTGTTTACTTTCTAACGAAGTGCTCTCCAAAACTGTAACTTCAAATGTAAATATGACTCCCAGTGCCCCCTGCCACATACACAAACAAGCCACCTAATCATCAACACGAAATTGCATTTTAACCATAGCAACCTGAACACTTACCTTCTGAAACACTTCATTAATGAAAATACCAGGAGAATTCCTTGCATCTAGAAAATTAGAGCAATTTAGAAATATTTGGTATTTCATTTTCAAGGGCATTGTTCACTTTGGTCATTCAGCTTGTTTTATTTTTTGTTTTAATTCTATATATTTCTGCATTGATTTTAAGCTTGCCTTTATAATCTCTAGGCAGAATCTAAGTCTAAATAATTTTTAAGGAATTCGTCTAGGTGTTCTATGCTGGTAATTTGGTTGTTTGTGGGGTTTTTATCTCTACAACTACATGAAATAGAAATCTAAAATTAAATAAAATGCAACCATACAAAATTAAAACCAGCCAAAATGTTATTTTCATTTTATTATTTATTAGTCTTTCATGCTAAAGAAAAAGACTAACTGTAGATTCTTCTCTTTTGCCTTCCCACATGCACATGTTTAATGGCATGCTTGAAAATTGAGGCCTCATGCTCAGGAGGGTATGCCAAGAGCACAGATTGAGTAGGGGAAAGCGTTTGGCAGCAGTACCTATTTTATCATCTCCCACATCCCATGATCTGTTCTTACCTCTTGCATCAGCAGCATACTATTAAGAAAAAAAAACAACAAGTAATCTGCTGTCCTCTCTTCCTCCAAATCTTCAAAACAGTAACTAATGCAACAGTTCAGCTTAGCTACTGCAAGGGAAATATTTGACAACCAATTATTGCAGATGATTCAGCTGTGTTCTGAAGACAATATCATAGAATCATAGTATAGTATCAATTAAGTTGGAAAGGATTTCTAAGATCATTGATTCCAACTGTAAACCTAGCACTGCCAAGTCCACCACTAAACCATGTCCTAAATACCACATTTACACAGCTTTTAATTACCTGCACGAGAGTGACTCAACTACTTCCCTGGGCAGCCTGTTTCTGTGCCTGACCACCGTTTCTGTGAGGCTCAAGTCTTTCCTTGTTTGAAAATGAAAGTAAGAAAGGTGTATTAGACATTAGAGATACGTTAATCAACTAGTGAGAGGTTCAGAAGTCAGGTCATAGATTCCACTGTTGTTCTGTTCATAGTGCTCCTGACACTGCAAGGGTCTGAAGAGATCATGGTGTTCCTGTTTCCTTTTCTTTTGGGAAAATTAAGTTCCTGCTCTGTATTTTTCTCAAAGAAAATATGTTTTCTTTGAGAAAGTTTACAGGCTTGCAGGGCCAAATTTTTTAGCTCTTTGGTATTATGTGTTCATATTACTTTTGATAATAGTGAATACAGAAATAGTACAAAATACTTTTTTTCCTATGCTTGTGTATCTTAGTGGGAATAACTATACACATATATGATTTAAAAGAAGTTCTTGGCTGAAAAAGCTATGAATGGAAAATATTTGTTCATGTTTCCTGTGAAGTACAGGATTAAGAAACCCCAATTTTCCTTCACCAACCTCAGTTTAGGCTTTTGCCACTGAACAGAGACATTTCCTTCCTTCAGTTTAGCTTTTCAGAATACAAAGAACCTCAAGTGACGTAGAAGATAAGTACTTGAAATGTTTTTAGGAGTTCTTTTTATTGAGAAAGGAAGTGAACTGCTATATTTATGCTGAACTCCCTAGAGAGGAACCACTGATATTGAAGGTCATCAGTCCAACACTCTCTGTGGTTCCCACCTGGGTGAAAAGTGGACAAGGGGAAGCCTGGTTGGTGAGCGCCTGGCGGTGTGGAGCCTGTGCTACATTCTGCGTAACGTGAGCAGCTCACGCTTCTCTCACTGGTGTGTGCTTTCCCGAGCAAGGCATGAGCAAAGCTATGAAGATGGATTGCCTTGTAGTTTTCTTATGAGAGATGAAATTGATAGCAGCTAAAACCTGAAGAGAGTCTAATCAGAGTGGAATGATGCATCAGGGGAAAATACAACAAGAAAGCAAATACATGTGAAGAAAAGAAATGAAAGTTACATTTTGATGGCTAAACAGAAGTGAGAAGATGATACTTAGGCAATTTTTCCATTAATTTTTCATCACATCCCGAGAAGGAAAGCAGTGCCACAGCTGTTTGGGTTTGGAACTCAGAATCTTGTGATATCTGTCATGCTGTGGATGATACATGGATTGGATGGAGGATCTGTGCTTGGAAATGATGGTAATTTTGCCTATTTTATCCATCTTCTTATATTGTAATTTCTGCTTCTCATGATTCTGAAAGCAACCCCATTGCTCACAAAAAAAAATGAATGAAATTGCACAGGCCTTTTTCTCTGCAGTGTATAAAGCCACACATTATGCTAGTGTTACACAAGCATTTGCACATGACTGGAGAGGCCAGTAGACTGTGGTGGGTACAAAAATAAGTGAAAAGCTTTCCCAGCTGAGTGGCAGTGCAGAGGCTTTTATGCAGCTCAGGAAGAAGCTCAAATCTTCTCTTGAAAAAAAAATCCAATTTAATGTTAAAGCTTTAGTTGCATTCATATACATGGCTTGTTCATGGAGCACTCTCCAAAACCTAAATAAGTATCTCAGCACACCTTAGAACCTGAAAATTATATAGAAATATATAATACTAGAAAGTAAAAGATTAGTCCAGCTTAATGCTGGCCACAACAAGATGTCTAAATATACCTTCAAAACATAACTATTTTCTATAGCCAGAAGTGTTCTTTCTGTTACGTTTTAACACATTCTTTTATCACATAAAATTTAAAAGATTTAATATAAAATATTTGAAAAACATTATCCAAGTATCAGTGGTTCCCCTGAATTTATTAAAATTATTACTTTTTAGAGGGAATTATGATGCACATGTAGAATGCTTGAAAATTTCTGAGAGAAGACATGATTTTAACTTCAGATATGTCTTTTATTCTAAGAAACTTCTCATTAGTTGTTGCGGTAGGGCTGTGCAAGCTTTATGCATTATAAAAAACAAAAAAAAAGCATCTGCTGTCCAGACTCATGATAGTGGCTGACATAACAAAAACGTAGGTTATAAGGCATGGAAACCAGTACCCATCAACTCAACAATAAAAGCACAGACACAGCATCTCAAAACACTGATTCATTATCTCCCCAATCTGTAGCTAATTTGCACTGCATACAAATAATTTAAGTTAAATACGAGCCTTGCAGATTATCATAGTTTAAATGTGTGAGAAGAGTTCCCAGTTTCCTGAGGAAACCTTGATCCTGATAAATTGAATAATTTTATCCTAAGTCTCAGTTTGTCTTCTTACCTGTACTCCCATATGCATATCCAAACTGAACTCTGGTGAACAGCATGGAGTTTTGCTGGTGCAAATGAGGGATGCATTTAATCAGAAAAGCACTGGATTTCAGATTCACCCAAGGGTGACGTGTGTTACTTTCCTGGCCAATGTGACATTGCACATATTTTCACATGCCAAGTTGCATCAGGCTGCCATGGAGAGCAAACAAGTGAAATAACAAGTCCCCCTGGCATGCTATGGTATAAAATCTGTGACCCAGATTCTCCTAGCTCTGCACATAGCACAATTCAGAGCTGGAGGGGTAATAAGACAGCTTTATGCCGTTGGAACCTGGTCTGCTTAAGACAGGCCCTCAGGGGAAATACCGGGAACTTGCTTGTATTGGGATAGAGCAGCTAGCAAATACCAGATCATGGGAAAATCCTGGCCTGTCCTTTTTGCAAGGGACAAAGGCCCCTTTCCCAACAGTTTATCTGTTTGAAATGGTGACCCCTGAGAATAGCTTTACTGCCTTTGAGGCTGTGGGGACATACAATGTAAGGTATCACTTCTAAACTTTAGGAAAACATGGAGGGAAAAAGAGCATGTGGCATTGACCTTCTCCAGTGGAGCACCAGGATAGAAGGAATGTGTTGGAGAAAAGAGGGTCTTTCCAATAAGCCTGTAGTTTTTTGAGACAAGAACATTTTTTGTCTAATTTCTCATCAAATAGTCCCTACAAATTGTCCCAAAGCAAAACCTAGGGGCAGACAGACTCATCCCTCTTGATGTTACCAACAGAAATGCTGTACCTGCGCATTATCTTTTCTCTCAGGGAAAGATATGGGAAACCCAGAAAGGCCAGCCTAAGCTCTGGAATGTCCTTGGCAGGAGGGATTGATGTCCTTTGTGGTGTGTCTGTTTGTGTATTTTCATCATTATTAAGGTCCTGATTCAGGAAGATAGGGAAATCTTTTCAGAACTTTCAGCACAAGAGGATGCCTGATTTTGCGGTGAGTGACCTCAACTAGAATACTGCTCTGAAGCACTGGAGAGTAACTGCTACTTCTTTGTATTCCCAGATAGAATAATCTTAATACCCAAAGTAATGTTTCTGCTTAAAGTGCCTGGCAGTCCAGCAGTCAGCAGTAGTTTAACCTTCAGATGTGGTGCAGACTATGAGACTCTCCTTTAATAAATATTTAATATACATAACATATTCAGAGAATTTGGTAAGCTAGGGTACAGGCTCTGCCAACACCGCCAAGACGTTACTACAGGAAGGGCGGGATGTGAGAATATGTTTGTATTAGAAGTGCATTATAGTTAAACCTTCTGGATTGTGTGGGTGGACAATGAGCTTCAGGATTCTCATTGTAAATATAACATACTCTATTTGTGTAAGCTTTCAAATAGCTGAGCATAAAGGTGATTTTAGTTACAATATCAGGAAAATAAAAGCTGTACTTATAGGTCATTCTATACCTCTGCATACTGGATTTAAGAAAAAAAGCTAGCCTCTAAAATAAATTATTCTGAATTGTCCTTGACAATTGTCAAAGACTAATTATTCTGCTAATGTTGTGTGACTTACTCAAAGGCTATTTTTACCATGAAATTTTCCTTACAATGAGAATGCTTCATTCTGCTTCAATAGTTAGTGATATGTCCTTGAAACACAGGTCCTAGGTTTTGAAATTCTCAAGGGCTTTCTAAAGTGCAGACCAGTTTACTTTGTAACTGAACTGATTCTCTCTCTTTCTGTCTCATTACATTCAACAAAAGCAAGTTTTAATAAGCAAATGCAGAAAATAACCACAGTGTCTTATAAATACATGAACACATGCAAAATAATAATATTGTATGAATGTGAAAATTTCTAGGTCCTCTGTACAAGATATCAGAACACAAATGTTCATTAGTAGATCCAAATATAATTATACTAGATCATATTGTCCTTTTCTTCTCTTTCCATTTAGTGCAAGTGTTTTGTTATGAAGGGGGACGTATTATGTCTCAGTGTCAACCAGCACTCCTTGAATGGTGCAATCATGCATAGCTGTGCTGATTTCATGCAAAACATTTTGATTCTCACCACCAAAGGCAATTTATAATTTACTTTCTAATGTGGACACACAACTTTCTGGACGATAATGAATACTCATATATTTAGAATAGGGATTAAAAATGCTAGGAATGCTTTAGGAGCAATTTCTGACTGATGACCATGGCTGCTCTGAGGAAGTACTCTCTGTTGCGTTTGCTTGGATTCAAACAGAACTTACAGTATTGGAGAAAAGTTGATCCATAGCTCACAAAACAAAAACTTACTTGTTGTGCTCTAATGTTGGGCAAGGATTCCTAGACAAGCCTCTTCACCTAGTTCTGTTGAATTCCCATGAGTATCTTGGACATATTTTCTGTTACTCTCAAAATGTTATTTATGTTTCTTTGTGTCAGTGGGGCTTCATGGGGGGAGGGGTTTTGGAAGAGTACGTGGTTTACCTCTATCCAATAATTTTTCAGGAAGAACTCAAGTGGAAAATAGTTGTTGATCCAAAAATTCTGAGTCAAAGTAATCTATTTCTTTGGTGCATTCAGGCAATATTTTTCTTCAGGCTTATTTCTTCATACCCATATTCAGTTATACAAAAAACACTGAAACACTAAAAACTATAGGATAGAGAGAGTATGGTGGAGAAAGGTGACACTGGCATTGATGTTATTGTGTCTTAATCAAGATCCCTTGATTAAGAGTTTGTCAAGTCCCCTTTGAAGCTGTACAATAAATCAATCTCTCTCTGGAGATGTTTGAAAGGGTGTAAGCAAGGATGCTGTACACAAATTCCTGGGGGATATTTACTAACCTCTTCTCTTCAGTCATCCATCACTTCCGCTGGGCCAAACTGACAATGTCTGGAGGTCACTTGGTTAATAAGACAGACCCTTTCCAGCATGTTGTACTTTCCAGTCATTACCGCCCATATCAGATTCCCAGCCACCAATTCTTATCTTTAGGAAAACATCCTTAAAGGCTTCTGCATCATCATGAAAGTAGAAGTTGTAAATGGGTGTCTTGAAAGTTAGGAAAGAAGAATGATGAATCTCTGTATCTTGCCATACTTGGCTGTAATTGAATTAGTAATTGCAACATTATAACAATATTTTTATTGTAATATAGATACATGATATGGCAAGTTGGACAGGATGATGTTAAATGTTAGGTGAAAGATGTAATTTTGTTCGCATTAGACCTGTTTCAGAAGCATGAGGATTGCTTTGCAGGAGGCCAGGTGTAAATTAAAACACTTGAGTGGGGAAGTTGCAATATGAGTATTGACATATAAAACAGTGGATTTATGGGCCTGAAGTTAAGATAAGCAATATTAAACACCTCACATTCTCCAGTTCAGATAAATGGAGCAATTCTTGTGTTATCTGTTGCAGATAAGCAGGTCTCTGAGAAATGTATTGTGGCAATCTTTTGTACTCGATAGCTTCTAGCTAGATCTATCCATTTGGCACTGAACCTTGTAATGCAATCTGTGGGTCTAGAGGACATGTAAACTTGAGTCAGTTCTGAAATCTTTCCCACTTTGTCTTAACGTGGGTCAGCACTTTTAGCACTGCAGTCTGGTCAAAATGTTCATCTATTTGTTAGTGGGATTACTTAGCTCTGTCAGGGTTAACGTCTTTGTTTTTAAAAGCTTGTTTTCTGGGGTTGACTGTAGATTAATTTCATGGTTTCTTAAACCACCTGATTTTTAAAGGTAGTGATTTTCAATTGAGCTCTTGCTTTACAAAAACTTTTGTGAGGGAATTTTCTCTTTTACTATAAGGAGAACCCTTACAGACATCCTAAAATCCTCACAAAACTGTAGTTTTGATTTTCTTACCAATCATATTCTGTAAGCCATTCTCTGCTCTACCCTCTCAAAAAGGTACCTTTTGTTCCTGCACATCCTCTTATGCCTGGAAAAAGTGGAAAATCTGTATTTCAAATAGAAAGAGTTCTTTACATCAGCAGCCTATAAAGACATAGTTTAAGGTAAAAAAGCAAACACCTGTCCTAGAGATCAAAGGTTTGGGGAGGATCTGTGCTTCCTTTACAAATACCACAAGTACTAGATATATAGTTAAAACTAGCTCTAGTATAAGTGAAAGCCTTATGCTAAAAGCTTAGTTCTAACTTGCTTCTGCCCCTCTTGCAATCCATTTATACGAGTGAAAAGACAGTCACTGACAATGAGGAAGCTTTAAAAATGAGCCCTTATTTAATCATGACATGCTAAAAAAAATAAGAAAAAAAAAAGGGAAGGTGTTAAAATATTCTTTAAGGTGCTGTAAAGGTTTTATCAGCTAGGTGACATCTGTGAGGAAGATTTAAATTTTTTTGCCTGTTAATTTATGGGGTTTTTTAAAATTTGTAATCAACTCCAGTCTTCAGGAATTTCTTACAATACAAGCCCAGCCATAAGTCTCCAAAGTAAGTTCTGATTTGCTATTGTGTTCACACTGACTAGCTTCAAGTTTTATTGTATACTATTCAAACTACAAATAACAAAATTTAGTTGAAAGAGTGGAAATAGTTACAAGCCTTGATTTTTATGCACATAAACCTCCAGCTTCCTTTCCAGAGGATGGGAAATCACTTGAGTATGGATAGTCACAAATATCAATAAACTATTTACTGGCCTTTGGTAAGTGGAAGACATTGGTGTTTGTAAATAGTAATTAAATGTTACTTTTCTTGATCCACACAAGACTGAAGAGAGTTCTTCTCTCTTACTCAGGTGGCAGGCAAGGCTACAGGCTGTGAGGAGGAAACTTCCTATATATCTTCTCTTCCAAGAGCTGTTTTTAATTTATTACAATGAACCTGGGTATGAAGAAGCCATGTGGAGTGTGCTGACAGTGCTGATGAAAGATGGTCAAACATTTGGGATGATCAGTAATGCAACAAAGATGTGCTTTTCTTTGTTTGCAACAAAGATGTGCTTTTCTTAGTTGGATCCTAAACATTACAGTATTTATGTGGAGATTAATACACCAAAAAGAGATTCCTGTAATACTCTGGAATTTCAATTCTTAAATGTCACATTATCACCATATCTCCATTTTCTCAAATGCAGAATAAGGAGTATCTGAAACCAAAAACTGAAAAGAATATAGAAGGACTATAAATTGCTGTCAGTATTGGCATTTACTCAGAGAAAACCATTGTAGTTTTACTTTTCAATGACATGTTTTAATTCATACTCAAACCTATTTATATAGGAAGGAAAAAGAATAGTTAAAGAAGCACAAACTATGTGTATATATATCTATAAAAGGATAAAGATGATGGTATGTGTTTTAATTAGCTAATTTGAAAACAAAGTTGTGGTGGTATGGGTCTTACTGATAGAAATTAATCAAAGTAAATGAAACACTTGACTGGAGAAGGCCAGTTTTCATCTCAGTAAGCTGTTTCTATATATGATACGAGAAGGAATATAGTTTGATAACCAGATAGAATGAAAAATCTGTAGGGACCAAGTTACTAATCTCTTTGCTGCAGATTTGAGCATTTTATGCCCTGTTGATAGAGGTTCAAAGCAGATCTCAGCACTGGTGATGCTCATGCAACTTTATTCTAAGTTTGCTACACGTCCTTTCACCAGGTTTCTCCTCTATTTTAAAGTCTCAGTCTTGTCTCCTACTTTCAATTTTTCAACCTTTAGTGGAAAAAATTCCCCAGACTTGGTGGATATGTAATACCATCATTCAATATAGATGTTAGCATTGGTTTTAATATTGTTTAGTGATATATAGCTCTGCAAACCGTCAGAAATCCTGGAAATTATCCTGATTTCTCTCTCCTCTGCCCTACCACTCCTTGACCTGTACTGTGTGAAATATATTGATTTGAACTTTCCTGTGCTAGTTTACCAAATCTAACTTAGAAAAGTTATTCACAAACAAAGGCGTACAGTAAGGTTTCACTCCTGCAACTTTGAATTGTCATCGAGTCATTCAGCTAGAATACTCAATGTACAAAAAAAAGTGGTAGTTGCAATAGGAACCTACAGAGAATAATGGGCCAATGCTCCTCAAGAAAAGTAGACCTGAATCTGCCCTTCTTGAAATCATTTGAAGTTTTGCAATTATTTAACAAAAACATGGTTGAGGTTGTGTATGAATAACTTGGACCAGACTTTAAGAGACTGTAAGTGCAGTATTGGTAACTTTCCCCCTTCCTCACAGCATTCTGATTATTTCTGTATCTGGTTTTTATTTTTTGCTTCATTTTTTAACCTAGCAAGAGCATCACATTTCAGTCAATTACAACAGTATGTATTTTGTTTCCTTCTAATGGTTCCTCATATCTTTCCAATGCACAGTAGCTATATGATATCTCTTAATTGCTCGAGGTCATAGACATACAATACCAAGACAGACAGGCAGAACTTCACATTAAAAATCTGAATTGCACACATCCGCATGAAACAGTCAAGAAAAGACAGATCTTATTTCTAAGCTGCATAAGAGTTGTCCTCTACCTCCTCTTTGTTCTGTTAAGACTTTTATACATTGCTTAATGTAGAGATGCTGAAGAAACAGGAAGAGATCAAATAATTTTATAGCCACAATTCACCATGTCTTTCAAACTTTCATATTCTGCAAAAGTGGGTTTCACTCCTGTTTTACATATGAGGTCATGTTTAATATTCAGTGAAATGAATAAGAGGCTTCATATTAGTTTCAACACACATGGGATCAGATTATTAGACATTTGACACATAACATTCAAAATGGCATATATGTGACTGCATGCTAGAATAAAATAATGAAAATTATCATACCTTCTGCCAGAAACACCAGGAAAAACAAAAAAACCGCAAACAAACAGACATGCTTTTTTAATGCACATACTATTTTAAATGCTATAAATTACGACAACCTTAAAGGTTGTGGCTTTGGAGATAATTAACATGTTCCAGGAAATGCTAAACTTCAAAAGCAGCATATTTTGCTGTATTCAGGGAAAATAATTAATATGTGTTTACTACACATACCATAGTATTGTCTTAGACAACAAAGATATCTCAAAACATTAAATAAATAACCTTTACAGGAGATGAAACATTCCAATTATTGGAATTCTGCGTTGCACTCAATGTTCTGTTTACTTTGCATATGTCTTATGGGGAGGTCAAGGTCTTAAAAGGAGAAGAAAATTTTGAATCATAAATTATCACCAGTAGAAATGTATATTTATTCCGTTGGTATTTAAAAACATCAAAGATTTCCTTTAGCAGTGACATACTGTATTTATGTCAAGATATTAAAAAAAGACCACAGTATTAACAACATAGAAGGCTACTGTAATGGAAGAGCTGTTGATAAAATGTCATTCTCACACAGCAAGTAATTGTTCTCAAGATATTAGGAGGCACTAATGCCTCAGGTGTTTGCTCAAGTAGACATGACTCTCAAAAAAAATCTGAAATGCTCCAAGTTTTTTGCTGCTTATCTGTGAAACATGAGAAGTGACTAGCTGATTAATTATTGTAATTCTCTGGCTGCAGTCAAGAGTTATGATAGGTTTTTAGATTTAAAAATATTTTGAGTATGTGCAGCTTGATGTATTAAAACCCATTAAAATTACCTATCCTATAGAAAAAGATATCACAGATGGCCTACTTACCTTGATGGATGTAGTACTGCGTATAATGAATCTTCACAAATATTCTTTATCCAGCAAGGTCTAAAGGGGCTTGCTTTAAGGAGTAGTCCAGAGTTAAAGAAAGTTGGCAAATGAATGAAGTCTGAAGTCGTTGTGATGATTTGTAGTTTGATCTCTACTAGCATTTTCAGAGGCAAGGAATCCCTTTAGAAAGAGTGAAGGAGGAAATGGGAATAGGTGATTTAGAAACAGGTTTGGTCTGAGGTAGACATACATGGAAAGATTAATTTGAGAGAGTGGAGAGGCTTGACAGCTGTTCTCTTGGAATTGCCAGTATTTTCCTCATTTGCTGCATGCTGGAAATACTACAGGGAAGAGGCTTCTCTTCCACAGGGAAGCTCTTGCTCACCAGACCCTGACCAAACATCACCTTTGTGACCTCTGAGTTGTTTTCCTCTTTCAAGGGTGGCAGGGGCTCATACACCATCGTTGTGCCTAGCACCACCCCACACAGGAGATGAAAAGGCAGGTGTGGGTGCAGTAGCTCTCAGCAAAGAAGGATCCCCAGCAGCTAAAAAGTATTTGAGCTGACACTGTTAAAAAAAGTTAGCCTATCACTGTGTTTTGTCAGTTCTTGACCTAGTTTCAAGTCTAGTTTCAAGCTAAAACAAATGCTTGTTTTAGGCTGTTAGGCAGAAAGAGGAAGCTATTCAACTCTTTTAAAACCTAAAAGAAGAACAAATCAAAATCAAATTCAATTAAGGAATCATCTGGGATGTGAAGAAAAAAGATTTCAACTTCATTTAAACTTTATTTGCCTGTTCCACTGCAGGCAAGTGGGATGTTCTTCTCCATTCTCATTTACCTCAAGTGCCAGAAAAAGAGTAGGATCACTGAGAGGTAAATATGTCTATTGAAAGGAAAAGAATATAAATGCTGAAAAATTACATAAGAAAACAGGCAATCTAGTCAAAAAGTGATATTCAAATATTGCTTCTGTTCAGTTCCATTGTTGAAAGATGTCATCATTCAATTGTGAAGAATCACAAATTATTTGTTCCTCATTTGAGGAATTTGTTATAGCACCAAGTCCTTTCAGAACTTTTCCAGCACATTTCTAACTTGATCTCTTTGGAGTGCTACAAAGCTTAGTCTTAATTATTAATTTTGGGGGTAAAAATGCATTTTTAAGAACATTTGTAACATTCCCATAGTGTATTTTACTCCAAATCATAGACATGTACATTTGTCCCATCTTTTAATTTAGCAGTTTTTTTAGGGATTTTCTCTGGTTCTTCCTAGGTGAAAAATGGTGTTCCTAAGGACATAACAGTACGAAAAACCAAACAGTGTAATCACTGATAATTTCATTAATTTCAAATTAGAAGTACCATTCTTTCATCAACTTTTTTTAGCATCATGGATTAAAAAATGCATTCTAATTCTGTTTTCACCGCACAAATGCAAGATGCCAGTGCAAGCTATCCCTTTTAATTGCACCGAGTGATCCTGCATTTTGCCAGGCTAGTTTTTCACTTCCTCCTGTATTTTGAAATGCTTCTGGCTTTTTCTCTTTATGGCTTTCTTTAATTTGTATACCTGAAAATATACCAGTGACTTCATATCTCCACAAATACACAGTTTCCTGCATCCCCATCCCTTGAGCCCTGTGCAAACACTCTTGCTTTTCTCACTCTATTCCTTCATTTTTGCGAGTATATAGACACTGTCTTTTTCTCCACCTCACACATGATAATAAAGTTCAGTGAGTAGGTATTCAGAAATCATAGATTTGAAATGAGTGGTCCATTTTTGCACCTATCATCTCAAAAATGGTTCTTTGCCCAAGGAAGGACTCCTTGCAGTGATCAATCAGCAGTGATCAATCAGTCAGAATCTGTATCTGTACTGTTCAGTGAAGCCAAGAGCAATGGTGTGGTGTAAAAAGTACACACTGTGCATCCACCTACCTTCCCCAGCATCTAGTGAGCATGACAGCCTACCTACAGCACAGTTGCTGCTCCACACAGCTCCAGGACCTTCCCAGACAGAAATCACAATCTCCCCTGCTGCCCACTTGCCACCACACCACACTACAAAGCAGTTTAAGATATATGTCGAACATTCAGGCCAAGGAATTGCACTGATAGGCGTGCCCACCTCGTGGAGGTAACTAGGAGATACACTACCTACACCTTGTACGTCTCTTTTTTCTGTGCAGTGTTGGGTTTTGACTTAGGTGTGATGCTGGGCTGCAAGCACCGTGTGAATTGAGTCCTAACTGAGAGACACGCAGGGAGCACAGTGATCCCCTGATCTGTGAGGGTGTGCAGGCTGCCATCCAGTCTTTGCCAGAGTGGCCAGAAGTGGAGCTCAGCTTTGGTCCCAGTCCCACTGGGGAAGAATAAGAGATGACAATCTTTTAGAAGAGACTGTTCTTCACAGTATGATTTAGAGTCGACTATTTGTCCTTTAGAGTGCAGTGAATAAATAACTTTTTGTTACAATGAATAAAAAGAATGGAAGGAAAAAAGACCTTAACTCTGAAAAACTATAACATAGCCTATCTATAACATTTCTCCCTTCTAATTTTATCAGAGGCCTGAAGCTTCAGTGTTGCTGTTACTAAGATTGTTCTGGCATTGACTGTTAAGTATCTTCGTTTAGAAAATTTTAATTAATTGTAATTCCTTAAAGAATTAGCAGATTTTGGATTCATTCTATATAAATTCATTTCCTAATGAGTCACTGTGGTAATTTTGGGAAGGATACATTGTAATTTTCATGCATATCAAAATACAGAGACATTTTTAACTGCAGCGCTGAAACCAGTTAATTATAGAGCTATCCACAACCTTCCTGTACTCTGTGTGTGTTTATAGAGAAAGAGATTATAAATTCTTGAATCTATGGCTGATGTGATTTTTTACTGTTATTTTTTGAAGATAACTTTCTAATATACCTGGTAACAAATAAGCATTTTCATACTTTCTGGGATTGCCAGATGCTTGCCCCTAACTTCCAAAGATACGTATAGCCTTTTTATTCCCCTGGAAATTCATGTGTATCTGGATAAAACTGTTTTCTAGCTGTATATGCATTGTCCATATGGCTAAAAAGCTGTTAAATGTCTGGAAGATTATCCAGAGCAGCAGTGCAGTTAAGCTTTATGTTCAATGAAGTGTCATTTTTTCAGGATAGTAAAAATCAAGGAATATTAAATGGAAACAGATAAAAAGGTGTTATTACAACAGCCCCTTAATTAGCCAGTTTGATTTCCCTTTTGATCTTTTCAATTAGCCAATAAACTGTCTTTTAAGTTATGTTATTGGGCAAGTACATCATGGAAAATCAGTTATTTGAAAGGATTTTAACAAACTCTCATCCATTTTTACAAATGTAAATGTGCTGTAACCCTTAGCCAACTGACTAAGTAGCCATCTGCTGTATAGATGATCACTCTGATTATGTGCAAAGACAGCAGGTCTCTACTGTAGGCTTTATTTTATTTATAAGGCTATATACATTGGCTTCCATTCTAATTAGATTTTGCACAGCTATAGTAATGTAGGAGGTACTTTAATAAATGCTCAACGGTATCTACGACTCTGCCAACTTGGCTTAATATAATGAGATGTCCTTTACAGAAGTGTTCCAGAAGGGATTGTAAAGGGATTGTTTACCACTTGGTCTTGCAAGGAGTTAACCAGGATTCTGCAACAGCAGAGGCTTGTAGATGAAAATCACAGGCTGAATTTCAACTTGCGTTGCACTATAAAACTCACATGAAACAAACCTGTGGTGATACACGACTAGGCATATTAATCATCCTGGACAGAACTTGTTTTCTCGGAAAACACATATTAATTGCAAAAAGACCCTAAAAATTATTATTGAATGTGCATCCAACAGTTACACAACTGTTTCAACTCTTTAACTGCTCTGGAGGTATGTGATTTAAGTCTCCAGAAATCAGCCCTGCAAGAAATAGTTGCAGGGAGGGCAGTTTTGATGAATATACAGTGAAATTGTAATGATTGTTCTGTGTCAAAGCCAATAAGCTAGATTTCTTGTTTCTCTTTAGCTGGCTTTCATGCTAGAAATTCTGAGTCTTAATGAGAACAATCCATCCATTAACTGGAGTAATTATACAGTTTTGAGACCCTCTATCAAAGAGATTAGTTGTTAAAGAGACAGTGTCAAGAGGCTGAGGACCTACATGCCAGTTTCATTAGACAGAAATTTTTCCAGAGTGTTTGCTATTCCACTGAAAGCCATGCTTATAATTTTTTCTAAATGTCATTGAAAACTTTAGTGAGGGCAACGCTGTGCTTATGAATGTGAGGAATAACATGCAGTTGCACATAAAAATGGGTAACAGACCAGAGAGAGTAAAACATCCAAAAGAAAAAGTGTGCTGCAGTTATTACCTTTTTATGTCCTGTTTGTTTTAGGAAGAAAAGGTAAAATTTGCTAGTGTGCTAAAGAAAGGCAGTGCCACTTCTACAGTGAGATTCACTTGAGTGAATACTTTATAATAGGTCACCACAAAGACATTATTAGCAATAAAACCCATTCATATAATTAAAGGTGTTATTTACCCTTTAATTACAGGGGGAAAAATAGGTTAAAATGAAAATATGTGTAAGCATATCAACAAGGGGTAGATAACAAACACAACAATCAAATCTCCAGTCTGAATAATACTGTTCAAATTGTACATGTCTAGGTATTAGGTAATAGCTTTAATTTGCATTAAAATAGTTTCAAAAACTGTGTTACAGAGCTACTACATGATAATGTCATGTAGATTGTCAAACTGGGAATAAAAAGGTTTAAGGACATTTACTACTTATTTGTAAGTAGCTAAATGGCAGCATCTTTAGCTTGCCAAGAGGGGAGCAACGCCACACACATGTGATACAGTATGATAGAGAGTAATCATAGCTGAGACAAAATGCAAGCCTCTTAATGTAACAAATACCTGATTGGTTTAACACTATTGCCAAAAATAAAGGCAGCGTGGGCTCCTGGGTAATCTGGATGTGCAAGCAACAGAAGAAGGAATGAAAAAAATGGCTCAAAGTGGTTCCAGATTATTAAATTTTAAAAAACATTTTATTTATTCAAAAGATTTATACCTTCACTTTTCATTGTCTTGACTTTCAAAACTATAATTTTGTGATAATCTTCCCAATCAAATTACTTCTTTGTGTAATTATGCCTTTTCCACTGTCAGAATTTGACAGCCTCTCTCTAGAGTGATGCATTATATTGGAGAGATATGGAGGGGGAGAGCCTGCTGAACTGTTCCATGCTGCCACAGATTCAGAACATGTGCAGTCCATGGCCTTAGAAACACACAACATGCTCAAAGACAATCACTTCATTTTATAACTCTGTTAGTTTAATAGGCAGGTTGAGCCTGGAGAAGGGAAGAGCTGGGGAAGTAAAAGCAGTCCTTTGTGCTCAAACAGCTTTCCAGGAGAGAAGTGTTTCTCTAGAGATATTGCTCTTTACATTGTTTAGTTTAATGGTTTCTGTAAGACACCAACAGACAGTTTCAACTTACATAGAACATCTCTGTCATCCCTTGCTTTTTCCCCCTACATCTGTGTCCTTATTTTCTAGCTCAGGTACCTCTTCAGCTGAAAATGCTACTGTGTGTTGCAATAAGGCAATTGAAAGTAGCATCTAATATTTAACTGCTTTCTGGGAATAGGCAGAAAATTAATAGGGTGAGTGAGTGTGCTTCAAAGAACAAAGGGGGAAAATAGCGTTTTCCAAATCCCAGAAGTTGAGTGCAATTGCTGATATTACTGCAGCTGAATGGGAGTGAGGTGGGGTGGTGGGTGGTCTGTGTGTTTGTGTGTGTAATTTCACCAGTGCTATTAAGTGCTTATGATTCATTTTTTCTTTTTACTGGTGTATCTCTAAACCTAGCATAATTAACTCCACCTCTGACGTGAAACTCAAAAACTCCTTGGAAGGAGAGACTCAAATGTGGGCAGCATTCTCTCATCTTTCAGAGACAGGAAATATTATAATAAACAGATTTCATCTGTGAATATTTAAGGTGGCAAAATAAGAGATTTTGTATGACCATGAGGAAACCCTGTGTGTATTTTGTAAGCAGCAAGAACCATTGTGCTGCAGGCTTGTTTTTTAGAAGTGTTCAAAACAGAATTGTAATTGAAGTTGGTGGGAGTTGCAAGCATTTAGACCTTCTGAAAACTGGCCCTGGGGTTTTATTCTTGGGAAGTAACAGGAAAATTGAGAGAAAATAAAGTTTGTCATATAATAGAAACAGCAATTATTTTTTTTTTCAAAGTAGAATGTGTCAATAATTTCTGCAGTATTTTGTTATTATCAATGGAAAGCCAACGTAAATCAAACAGTCAAGCCAGTGTGTTCAGTTAGTTTATAAATACTGTTCACAATAGCAGTTTTTATAGTGATTTCTCAATGCACAGGTAGAGAGCTGGCTGAAAACCACTGAAGAATTTGGCACCTGATTATCAAACCAGCCTTTGCAACTGACAGTTGGAGACATGAAGGAGAGCCTTAAAATGCTCTGAGGAATGACAATAAAATTCCCATTGAAATTATTTAATAAATTGATGAAATTATGCAAATTCTAAGGGAGTTGAAAGCTATGGACTCTGTAAAATAAAATACTTTCAGTGAGAAACCCAGTGACTTTTTCTTGCCCTTTAAAGGTATTTAATATGATATTTTTGTCCAAAGTCAATTGGTTTGTATTGAAAAATGTTGAAGATTCATAGGGCTACAACATTAGTATTATACAGTGTCAAAATATGTTTATATACCGGAAATTATGTTAGAAACAACTACCATAAGCTTGAAGTTTTAAAGTACTATTCTTACTGACTATATCTCCTTAATATAGAAATGTTCCCAAGTGTTAGGTAGTAAGTGGATATTCTGAACACACCTTAGAGTTTCAGTTGTAAAACATACTGTTTGAGTTTTAAAACCACACTGGATAAGTACACCAAGGAACAGTCAATCTACTAACATGACTGAGATGGGCATGAATGCATAAAATGGTTGGTATTTTCTGTCTTTGTGTTCTTTGATTCTGTTCTTGTGCTTACAAAGAGGAAAAGAAAGAGCATAATAAAACACAAATATTATACGACAATTCTTAACCAAATTGAAATTCCTGATGTAAGACAATGTCCAAGGCTAGAAAATAGCCCTCTCTCCATTCTGGTGGTTTCAAAGCCAGTTTGAAGATCACTGATTATTTCTCTTGATTTATGATATATGTGTTGCTGAATTTTGCTGTTTTGTATAGCAGAAAATACCATACATTGCATAAAGATCAATTTGAATTAAAAAAAAGAAAACCCAACAAAACATTTTCCTCTTTTTAACTTGTGTGTCAGTAATTGATAGGATAATCCTGCGGACAGAATTTTGTCTTAAGACAAACTTTAATTCACTTAGAATCTTAACATTGCTTCTGAGGCTTCTTAGCTACCAAAAAATGCACTTCTTCTGAAGTGAATGTGCCGTCCTTGATGTACATGTAGTCCTTGGCAAACATCCTGGATATTCTGGGAAAACGCGATTTCACTTCACAAAGTCAAATATGCATATAAAGAGTATTAATAACTAGACATTTGGGAACATTCTGAAAAATATATTGGTTTAAGCTTCTTCTCAATTCTGAGATAATGTTAAAACATAATTTTGAACCTATTTGTGGATTATATAAAAAAGAAAACTATACCATGGTAATAGCAAATGTGATACTTCTCAGCTACTGCTTTTGTGAGTCATTACTGAGAAAACAGATCATGATCTCTACCTCCGAGGTGCAGAGATTTGTCCTCAAGAAAGGGAACTCATTTACATATTTATCTGTAAACCAAAAAAATAACAATATCTGACTACACAGTGATCTGTGCATTTAACTGAAAGATTTACACATTTAAATAATCAGTATTTTTATTTTTGCTTCCTTATCTTGGTTTGACAATAAGTGTATTTGAACTGTAACATTTCAATTATATTGATGACACCTCAAGATTTCCTTACTTTGACCTGCAATGTCATTCAGCAAAAGACTTTGATAGGTCATTATCCCAGCCTTGCTGAACATAGTTGATTCTCAGTAATACTGTGAATTCCACTGATTAGGTAGGAAACAAATGTGAAAAAGTTGTCACAAAAACAATCTGTGAATGAATCTCCCAGCTCTGCATTTTCTCTTGAGTTTCATGTCCTTTTTTTCTTGTTATAAATCATTTTGCTTGCCAAACACGCCAACTATAAGCACCTTACAGCAGCTTCTTAATGGAATGGATGCCTCACTTTCTGTAAAGATAGATCTAGATAAAAGGAAACTTAAATTTGGAGAAATTATAGTTTTGACCCTCACCTTGGTCTCAAGTAGCTCATTAACATAGAGTTTGATTTAGTGGCATCAGTAATCTTTCTACTGTCTTTCCAGTGTTGAGAGAATTAGGTTCCCAAATCAGCAATCCTTTTGGACAGCGTTACCAAGCCTGTTTCATCTATGTAACATTTTATGTATATATCTATTATATGACATTTATATCATCACTTTAAGAACACCTATTAATGGAAAGTGGCTGGCATAGTGATGCATCAGAAGTAACAAGACTAATAGCTGTTACTTCATATCTCTTTCTTTAAAGCATTTTTCCATTTTGGCACAGCAGTCAGGTGGTTTTCATGTGAAGATGTGATGGGTTGGTGAAAGTTCTATGTGATGTAGCAGATATAATCTACAATTTTCTCTAATAAGGTAGATCATCCACCATGACTTAAATAGAAACATAAAAAAGCCGTAATTTTTCATTTTCCTTCTCATTTAAGTATTTCATTTTGGATAATGTAGAGCCTGGCATTACCACTGTTACATAAATAAATGATAAGTCACAAGTAATAAACTTCAATTATTTAAACTTTAGTAAAACCCCTACCAAAGTACCTCCAGATGACTCACATTGTATGAAATTGTCTCAGTAGTTGCTCATCTCTTACTGATAAGGGAGGCACAAAATAAGTCGTAGCAATATGATTTGGGTAAAGTGCACCCAAATGGTAGAAGATTTAATTTTTTGGGCTTTGACTTATACAACTACGTGGTCAGACATTGACTAGAATGTAAATGCAGATTCAAGTCAGATTTAGCACTTTATCTTCTTACAAGCATTTGAAAATTCTGTGATCATTTCTCTGCAATTTTTAAACATCTAAATATTTTTATAAGTCTTGCACTGTAGAAGTCAAAGTGTAAAGAAACTTAAAAATCTGCAGTATTGAAGAATTTAGAGTTTGATTCAAGTGGAATTGAGGGACCAAGATTTATGATTAAAATATTTCATATATCTAAACCCCCAAAAACATAAGGGCCAGAATTTCCACATATTCCTAATATTCAGTTGTTCCAAATGCACAGAAGATCTCAATCTTAAACTGAGCAGCTAAGGTCTTATCTTTTTCTTTAAAAGCCTTATTTCTTTATCTGCATGATATCAAGGAACATAAAACATAAATCTATTCATTCCCTTGGGTTTCAGTTCAGGCTGCAATTCCTCTGGTTGTTTACAGTCTCCTTTCATAGTAAAGCTATCACAGATCCTGATTACAAGAGTATGTTTTGTTTATTTATAAGCTTTCAAAAGCTGCTCATCGTTATTTTTCTCATCTCATTTTGGCATTAATGAGTGCTGCTTTAATATATTTTGGAAAGGGAGTAGAAAAATATTCTCCTAGTTCTGAAGATGAAATGACGTACTAAGAGGTGGAAGGATTTGTTCTAGTCACACAGCCAGGCACCACATCAACAGGATTAAGAGGCAGATGTTTCCATGGCACTCACCAATGCAATACCTGAGCACCTGACCACCTTCAGTGCACTTGGCCTTCTAAATAGCCCCGTGAGATAAGGAAATACTACAATAATCAATGTACAAATGAAGAATTGAATTACAGGAAAACTAAAGGGCCAATACCAAACGTACTTAGAGGTCTATTATCTTGAAATTTTCCAGAAACATCATAGGAAGGAAATAGCTGGAGAAGGGAATTAAACTTAAGTCTCCTAACCCTTCAGCTAAAGCTCAAACTACTGAACAAGCTTCCTCCTTCTCCTTGGAAAACTCCTGCTACTCCATATCATACACAATCTGGGTCATATCCCAGCTAAGCTTGTTTCTTTTCACTGCTGGCATGCTGCACAGATACGCATGCACAGACTGTTAGCTAAGGAAACTGATTTATTGGGATCACCTGCAAAGGTTCATGCTCATATAGGGAATGCCATTAACAGGTTGGTCATTCACTGTCTAATGGTCATGGGGATTTCCATACCACAGCTTTTGTGACACCTTCTTCACCTGTGTCAGCTGAGACTCCTGGAAATGTTGGACAGTCAATTATTGTAATTTAACTAACCATGGCCTACATGGCCACTCTGTGGTCTATTGGCTGTCTTGAGCTATGTACTAAACATATCTAATAAAACTTGTTATGTTGTGAGTATATGACAAGCACCTACAAAAGTACAACTGAGCATAACATAAAGTTGGAAATAGAGTTCTCCACCAGGGACTTTCTGTCGGTCAGCTGATGCTGATGTCTATGTGAGGCCAGGACAGCCTTGCAGATGTTTATCTCTCCGTAACACATATTGCCTGGGCAGAAATAGGCAGGGGGAGCAATTGTTACTGCATTTACCAATGACACTGTGTGTGTATCTGTGTGTGTGTGTAGGCACAGCTCTTACACCCACCTGCATTACTGTTAAAACTAAGTTATGGTGTTTAAATCCAGTCTGTACCAGCACACGTATTTTTAACTTTTTATGCTTTATAAATATCCACATTCATACCCTTGGTTTTGGAGGGCTTCCTGTCAGATAGTCATTTTCTTACTCAAGTACAAGGACTGCTCAGATGGATCTTTCTGGGAAGCATTATCTCTGCAGAGCCCAGGTTTTCAGTGGCGCCCAGGAGAGCAGCAGCACCTGTTCTTTTGGCAGAAGGGATATATGGAGAGATGAGCAGAGAGAAGGCATTGTTTTCTACTTAGTTTCCCCTCATGTTATTGTTTCCAGATGAATCAAATAAACAGGAAAGATTCTTGAATAACTGAGTGATTTGTATGTGCTTTTGCATATGTGTTAATGTATATTGCTGGAAAGAGGAATCAAGTTTTGTGCTGGTGTTTTACAACACAATCTTTTGTTGTTCTTGTTGTCCTGTTTAGCATATTTTCTTTTTTAAAAAAAAGCTGAATTTAGCTCATTACTCCTCAGACCTCAGAAACTGCTCTGTTTTCCTGACCAGAAAACAAGAACTTCAGAACGGGCCTCATGGTTTTGTAATTATAATGTCATATTATCAGTATGTTCTTTAAAATGTCAACATAAGGAGAAAAAAGGCTATGGGATATTATTTTCTCATTATTGCGGTGTTCCTTTGAATACTGTAAAAATCTTCAAACACATATTAGAAACAAAGGCAGACCGACTAAATGAGATCCTGCTGAGGCCTTTGTTGCTCTGGCTGGATTGTTTTTGATGTCTGAATGAGCTCAATAACCGGCTTTATCTTTATCAGGGACCACGATGCAGCCTGAAGCATCAACACACCCTGCCAGACAGCCAATAACAGTGGCTGAGGGTCTGACCTTTTCAGATTTCCTCACAACTAATAAGTAGCTAAGTGAGAACACTTTTTTATTATTATTATTATCTCTGAAAGACACTTCTCATACAAAGCAAAATACTAAAAGTGTTATGTTCATGCAAAATTTAAGTACAGTTGCATCTGACTTTTCTTCTTCAGAAATTGTATTATGGAATGCACCTGCATGTATGAGGAACTTGTTCAGCTGCTTTTCACAAACCACAGTCATGTTTGCCTCACTGTTTTGTTTTACAGATTGACCTTTGCAAATAAAATACAAAGATTTCCAAAAGCATTTTAGTAAATTTTCAAAGAATATAGGTCTCCAGTAGTGTTATATCCTCTGAGAAATACCTGAATTTAATCACAAATATTAATATATAGTATTTTTAAGGCCAACTGATGTGCAAACTGGTTAACCTATTTTCTCTGGTTGTTGCACTCCTGGTGAATAGTCATCACGTATTTACTATGGCTTTCAAGGGTATCATCTGTCAGTAATTTGGTCTCTCAAATGGCTTTTAGGTAGGAGAACATCTGTCTTTGATTCATAAGGAACCCTCTTGGGCCCTTCATACTTAAACATTTGCAAATCCATTTCCACTAATATTGGGCTTCCAGGGTTCTTGCTTTCCTAACTGATAAGGTCCACCTTAGAGTCCTGTGAAGTATGGGTATAGACATAATAGTCTGGCCAGAGCTAACAGCTTTCACTGGGTGTTATATGATGCCTTGAGTGCTATAGGCCTGGAGATAACAAAAGTAAAACCCGCTATGCTTGATTTCAACATGAGAACTGAGAAAATGCATTCAAAATATTTAAGGAAGAGGACTTGTCCAATTGCATAAGGAAACACTTTTCATGTGTTTAATCCTAAGGTAACAACTTGCAAGTTTACAGTGACTTCATGTTCAAAACTCTCTGTCAAATGCTTCATTTAATATCTAAAACATCATAACTAAAATACAAGTATCTTGTTCCAACATTATTTAAAAAAATCGTCCGAGCAGACAGCAAAAAAAAAAGGTATAGTATTGCATTCCAGTGACTGCTGCTGGACCTGCATGTGAGAATGATGCATAAGTAATAAGAGATTTGCTTTGGAGATTTTTATCATCTGTGATTGTTTGTGACATGGGTGAGATTTCTTAGGTCTTTCTTTGATTGAAGCAAAAACTTCTTTGACAAGAAACTGAAATATACAAAGCAATTTTTGTCCTGCACTTGTATTTTGAAATACTTGCACATTTTTTGTAAAAGCTTGTATTTTCCAAGTTGAAAATTATTGCAATTTATTTCAGAGAATTATTCCTTAACAATGCAGGTGTTTTTTCTCTGCTTCTGTTGCTTGCCAATGAATTGTAGATGTGCATATGTCCTGGAGGTGCCAACATATTGTTGTTCAATATGGGAAAACTCCAGCTTGAATGGAAAGAGTGACTTCAGTCAAAGACTGAGTGTTTCAGGAAAAGGAGAAATTGTGGAAGCTTTCTTGCATTCATATGGGTGACTTTGAACAACTGCAGAAATTAGGACATTTACTTTGGAGTACAAGTTAAAGTACAAAGCTGAAAGAGTAACAAACTTGCCCTTTTTTTCTGTGTTCATCATTTGAGCTCATTTCTTGTCTCTTACTCCACACTGAATCTGCAGCAACTACACTGAAACAAAAGTTATTGGCCACAGTGACAGAATCGAGGTCAGGAGTTCAGCATGCATTACTAAGGCGGGTGCTTTGCATCCTTCTTCCTTCATTTTGACCAGGAAGACCAATGCCAGTTTCCATCTAAAATCGCTTTTCTCCTTCCTAAAAATTTTAATTAAGGGGAACAGAGAAGAAGTGGGGAGAAAAAGAGAGGGAGGGGCCTTGTTCTGCAAGTTTTTTAACAAGTATTTTTCATCTGACAGTGATTAAAGAGATTGTGATCATTCAGAATGATAAACAAAACTTTCACAGAGAATGCCTTTTTTCCCCCCCATTCTCTCTCGTTTTTTTGAGAATCTATCTCCTAACTTGAGTACCAGGGAGAGCTACAACTGTGCATTCTCAGCCATGGCAATTCTACATGATCATTCTGATACCTAGGACTCCTGGCCACCTGTTGAATCTGTGACTAGCTCCTCTGGGTGGTGATAACGGAGGCAGGAATTTAGAGAAGGAAATAGGGACCTTTTCCATCAAGTTTCAGAATAATTTTGCAGATACTAAGTTACTCTTTTGTTCGATCTGGGGACATTTGTCTGTACTTAAAATTTTAGGGTGCAGGTTGAGCTTAAATCAAACATGCACCGTGTGCATACCTTTCCACAGGGTTTGTTTGTGCAAACAGATATTTGATGAAAATGTTGTTTGTACATATGTGCAGGATGGTTTACAGATGCACACAGAGTTTTTCACAAATACCACAGGGTCTCTTTTTATGAAATGCACACGTTTGCAAGGTAAGGGTAAGGAACAGGTCTGGTAGAAGTATTGTTATCATTATTGAAAGAGTAGAAGTTATTTTGTTTAGCTCTCCCAGAGGAATAATTTTCTTGGTGGGACAGTCAATACAAGGTGGAGCTAAGTATTCAAAACAGTGTTGCCATGAAGGCAGGCTGTTGTTTACAGTAGTTTCAGCCAGTTTCATGGCTATGCCAGAATGATTAAGAATTTTCCTGCCTGGTTTGTACCTCCACTTTTGAAGAGGTCTTTTCTTCTACCTAAGAAAGGTCCTCGCTGACTGTTTGTTGAGTGAACCTCAGCAATGAGGCACAGGAATTTTCTGTACACTGACAACTTAGCTGTGTTGTGGGCTAATTCCAGCTCTAGACATGCTTTCAGGCACCGCAGACCATTTATCTCCTTTATGGCCATGTTATCAGGCATCCCCATTTCTTCTGCAAAGGAGTAGCATCAATGTTATTTCCCTGAGAAAACGATGTTATATACAAACATAACAGTGTTTGCGAATTATAGATGTATTTCAAAGTCTGGTGAAATTCTGCATTGGTTTTATGACCATCCCAGCAGATCATGTAATCTGTATTTTGAGAAAATGTCATTTGAACCTCTTAAAGATTCACCCTCCATCCATTTTTTGGAAAGATGATGACTAGAGATTTAATTGTTTTTATGGTTTAATAAGATAAGGAGACAGCTTTTTCACTTCCCTCTTCCCCGACAACTCCTCTCACTCATCTGATGTGACTCTGCAGTGCAAAATGCCAGTTGTTTTAACCTTGTGTAATAAGACACTTCCAATAACAGTGCTAAAGACACAGAAATGTTTTTCTTGGAAGCGTAATTTTCTTTTTGAACAAAAATTAACACTACAGAAGACGTGTTTGCTGGCTGGCTGGCAGCAGTTAATTGGAAACTCTTGAGTACTAATTCATTGGAATCAGTTTGGAGTGTTATCAGACTTATTTTTAATTGAGTGATCAGACTTAATTTCTTTGTACAGATAAAGTTACTAATGCTTCCTGTTAATTTTCTTTGGTTTGAAGAGGAACATTTTTAACATTGGTGGGGTTTTTTTGTGTTTTAGGCTAGAGGGTTTTTTTCTGTAATAATTACACCACTGAGGTTCAGGCAGTGCTGCAGCTAGGAGGGAGAAATCCCCTCTTTTCCTATTTGCAGCATTCCAGGCCAGGCAACTATGCCTTGAGTCTCATTCTGTTGCCTTGCCAATCCCTGCTAACATCAATGGGAGGAATCACTTTCTGTCTCCCTCAGCTCTGTTTTTATCAGCACTGATGCTGTGAGGGCAGTAATAAAGAAGCACTATCTTAATGACATCAGGATTGACCTTAATGGACAGGGAGAGGGTTAGGAGTAACTGTTTGTGATTAGTTTTGTACTAAGGGTAGGGGATCTCATGAGTACAGCAGAGAATAAGCCAGGAAACTGGTAACTGGCCTAGATGAGGGAACAAAAGGAAGGGAGAGTGAAAGGATTCAGTAGAGCCTTAGGGAAAACAGCTTTCTTGAAGGAACAAAAATGAGTTAATTTTCTTGAAACGTCGACCTCTTTTGCAGGTACTGCATGTGCAAGTTTGAGAATGAAGACAGATGCTGCGGAGATCTTGACTGATTTCACTAGTACCAGTTGATTCTGTTAGTGTTATTTTGGATTTTATAGGAAATACTCTTTTAAACCTTTCACCTGATAATTACTTTACTTGGATTTTCAAGTTCCTTTATGTCATCTTTTACCTGGTCCACATACAGGAATTTTTAGTTTCTCTGACTAAACCTCTTCTAAACATGTAGATCCTGTGATGATAACAGAAGGTGAATTCCTTAGGTCATATGAATATGTGAGAATAACATCCAGTCTAGCAATAGATCCAGCTTTCCATGAGTTGATAAGTCCACTTTTTCTTCTAATAGAAGAGCTTTAGGTTGTCATCACTTCAATTATCCCCCAGCTTATAAACAGGCATAGGCCTAATAGGACTAATTATTTTGCATCTGGTATGTGATTATTAAAATTCCTGACACTAAAAGATTAATTTTTTTTTTTAAAGCAATACCTAAGCCATCTACTTTATTATTTTCCTATCTGAGCTGCTTTCGTGATATTGTACTGATACAAAGTAGAAAATAAATCAAGGAGAGTAAGAAGCATTTCAGAATCTGTAGTTTCCCTTTTTAAGAAGTAAATAATTACAGACAAATAAAAATGTGTTCTTTGGTATAAATTTGGGTGGCTTAGGCATTTTAAAGTGCAGACATTTATTTAGTTTTGCAAGTCTAAATCTGGCCCACTGTGGCAGCAACTGAAAAAAAGCTTTGGGCTGCCTTGTATGAACCAAATTAGTGCTGTTAGCTTTGTTCCTATGGCTGAACTTCTTTTAATCAAGAGCCATGCTTACAAGTGCTCTTGTTCTTCAGAACATCTGAGAGGGCCACTGACAATTGTGAGTTGAGTATGAACTAAGTTCTCCCTCTTGGAAGAAGCCTCTTGGCCACAACTGAGGAGACAAATGCGTGGGTCAATGTGAGGGGACAGCTGTATAAGCTCTTGCTGTCTGTGGGTGAGGAGAAGACAAATTTCCAGTGATCCAGCCTGGCACCTGGCCTAGTCATTCCAACCGCTTGATATTAAGAACTATGTGTGGGTTTAGAAATCAAATATCTTCTCTTTACCAAAGCTACCACTCCAGTGAAAAACACTATAACCTGTCTATATTGCTCACTGAAATAGTTACTGTGGGCTGAGAGAGGGAGTGAATAAGAATATACTTGATGATCAAACTTATTGCTAGGTCTGAAAAATCCTGGAGATTTTCCCTGTTGACCTACTTGTCTGTGAATTTAGATGCATTAATTTAGGGTAACACTGTGCTTTAGAAAATTTGGGAGAGCTATCACATGGTCTCTTATCTTTTCAGTCTATCGTGGGCATACACAGTCTTACACATTTTAGTGTATAGTCCTGTAACTGCCTTCTCCATAACCTACATACCTCCACATGTCGCCTTCAGTTGTGGCCAACAGACTTGTGTGTAATCTAGATAAGAGGTTACACCCAAAACTGATAGTATGATAGTTTTTACATCATCTTGCACACTGCTGTGAGAAGGTTCCCCAGCAGCACTGTGGTGAGAACTTGAACACTCAGCAACAGGTGAGCAAGGAAAGTTGTCACAGTGCAGAAAGTGACTTAGCATCACAGATTCTCAGACTATATATTTAATCTTGCATTCTCCCCTCTGAAAGTATGGATTGCACAGAGTCTGCCTCCTTTACTTGCCTCTATTTCTCCTTTTGTCAGAGATGGGCTTTCAAAAGCAACAAGCATAAGCCATAACCCCAAGAGCTGTAAGTAGGTCTAGAAAATATTCCATCTATCTGAAAACAAGATTTTACTTTCTAAGTAATAACCTTTCATCAGTAGAAAAAAAGCAGATCTGAAAAACAAGGTAGGTTTTTTTTGCTAGATCATCTCCTTACTGCGCTGACTGTTTTGAAGCTAGCTTTTATTTCATATTGAATCTGGTTCAAACAAAAAGATATTCATTATTATTCAGCATTATAGTTGTCATCTAAACCTGAAGAACCATAATTTGTCTTTGACATCAAATAATCCACAGTTCAGAATTAAAAACGTTAATCAGGTTTTTTAAATTTTTTTTTCTCTATAACTTTGTCATTTACTTTAGAAACAAGAACAATTACCTCTGTAAGAAAATGTACATATATTTTGGACATAGTATCCTTTGGATTCATTGAATGAAATTCCAATCACAAGAAATTTTGATAGTATTTTTAATGGGGTCAAGAGTTGTTGATCCTTAATGAAAGTCAAAAATTTTTTTTTCTTAGGCAAGTGTATGAAGGCAACAACTGGGTACAAAAGAAATTAAATTATGACCAAATTATTCAGCTCCTTCTTTACCTTGGCTGAGATTTATCAAACTATAATGGTTCCCTAGAGCCCTAAATCTTGTACTTGTGTTACAAGTTTGCACTTTAGAGCCTGAGATGCTGTCCTCATACTAAGCAGCTACAGACATCAGGCCTCTTTCAGGAATACTCCATGGAGTAAAAGAACACAGCATGAACAAGATGTCTGAGGAGGCTGGAACCAGTAACTCCTGGTTTTATTTTGTCGGTATGGTTTATAATAAAGTAAATGTAATTTACAGGAATGAGCATGTACTACATTTTTCTCCTGTTCTGAGATCCTTAACAGCCAGTGAGCTCAAGGTCATGCTGTTGTTCTTCCTCCACAGAGTTGCCTATGCCTACGCCTTTTTAAACTTGTGCAACTTCATTTATCCTTGAAACCATTCAGGTTCTGATAGGTGTCAAGCTGAAATTGCTCTGTGACTTAGAAACACACATCTAAAAGCAGACAGGCATGAACATGCACAGACACACAACACACATGATCACGCCAGCCTGCTGAAGAGGGACACACGTAATGAAAGAGGACAGGATGAAGAGAGAAAAGATTATAACCTAGTAGTTCTGGGCTAACAGTAATCATTATCTTTTTTTAGATCTTGGACAGGAGAGTTTAATATGTTTCTGTCTGGCTCATCATTACATTACTGTGATTTTATACACTCTCTCTGTGCCTGTCATGGGCAGGACTGAGCACCTAACACAGTGATGTCTCCCTTCTGACCCCCACTATGACTGTACCTCACTTGGCAAAGCTTTACATGGCTTTTCTTTCTCCAATGAAATTGCTCTCTGAACAGCATGTTCCACAGCATGTGTACAGATGTCTGAATTCTGTCTTTAGTGCTCTCTTATTACTGACATCATTGCTTTAATTTTCATTTTTCATTTGTGAAAGTGCCACACAAGGTGGTCTCAGGAACTGCCCTAAAAGTTAGTAGGAAAAACACTTCTCCTGGGTAACATTAAAGAGGAGAACACACACATCCAATTCTGTGTGGCTTAACATCAAAGAGCCAGGAAATCTTCAAAAGCCTTTTCCACCTTCTTTAGCCTTAGGGACTCTTCCTGGGCTGCCTGTGAGCTTTGGCAGAAGTTGTTAGCATTACCCTGCATGGTCTTCCTCATACTTACCAAATTCTTTTGAGTTTAGTAATATAATATCACTGTTGGCTATATGCAAAATTTCTTGCTGTCATCTCAAGGCTAAAGTTACAGAAAGCAGGGGCTATAGCACTGCTTAAAACAGAGTAACTCCTGCTGTTTCCAGGGTTGCTGTTTCTGAACCTTGTCAGTTCCTGTAGTTTTTTTTTACCTTAGATCTGTTTAGCTCTGGAAAAAAATAAAACAATTTGAATTGGATTCACAAAAGCTGTAATTCCATATTTGCTTGATATCCAATTTAAGATAGTGTTCTGCTGTAGGTACAGAAAGGGTTCCGGGGTCAGATGTGATAGCAGCTGTGACTGAAACCAATAAAAGAAGAATGAAGGATTTATTCACTGATAAGTCACTTTTCTTCAAAATAAAATTATCCAAAACCTTTATCTGTTGGAAGAAGGAATGGATTTCATAGATGAGAGATTAATAAGTGTTGTGTTATACTGCGAACAGTTTTGTGTCTCAGTAGTTTTGCTTCAAATTTATTCAAATCTGCTTGTGCATCTCTACTCAGAATTCTAAGGTGCAGTAAGTAAACAGATGAAAGTTACATTGCAATTTATCAGTTGTCCTGTGATTTTCACCTGGTTTTAACTGTTTCATTCCACTTTATTAATACCTAAAATAACATATTACTGCTTCCATTCCTATGAAAGAGCATATGAAGAGATTAAAGCTTATATTTTGTCCAGAATTTTTCCCAACCTGATAATAACAAGATGGATGGACAGGCATTTACAGAAAAGCCAATTTTAATTATTTGAAACATTTTCATGTCTTTTTTTCCCTTCATTATTGCATTTATTATAGCCTTCACCGCTGCATTGTTCTTTGTGTCATCACCACAGTAGCCATCCAGATGGTGACCCACTCTGTGCATGGAAGTAATGTGTAAGCAAAGCAAGTGTGGGCTGGGCTGTGGTACTTGAGGAGAGGAAGACACGAAAAAGTAGTAGGAGTGACACTCATGTGCCATTTCTAGTAGTGTATTTGCATATTTACAATTACTCCCTACCACCTCCCTTTATTCAGTTCACACTCTTTGCACTCATCTGGGCACCAATTCAAACCTACTCAAATCTCTGGTCAAAACCTATGTGAGTCCTCTGAAGAACAAGACTTCAGTCTTGATTAGAGATCAGAAACAAGGTATATGCATGACTAAGCAGTATTTTCAGACTAGTTGAACTCCAATGCAGTTACCAACTGAACTTGAATTAATTGAGGTGTAGGAACCTGCTTGGCAGGAGTATTGAAGTCATCCTAAAAGAAAGGAAAAAAAATCTAACATCAGGCAGTCTCCTGTGAAAGAAAGAGGAGATGAAAGGAAGCAAAGAGTGAGCACATTTCTGCTTAAATGAGCAGCGTTAAAATGGGGTGATGACAATGACATGACCTACAGCTCTTTAGTAATGAGAACATCCTTCATGTGCACTCTGTGTTTTGCTGGGCTGAAGTCAAGCATTGCCTCAGTGGGTTTTTAATACCCTGGTTGTCATACAGAATAGAGAGGCTGGGTAATGTGCCAAGTGTTAGATCTCTGAAGTGACTGCACTTCAGGTAAATACACAGGATGATAAAACATGGGACTACAAATAGGGATATTGATTTACATTGCTATTGGGGCTTTTATTGCAGTTCTGCCTAATTTTCATGTCTGATGTTTGGTCTACAGTAAGTTTCACATATGGACTAGAAATTCCATTCAAGAAATTTGGAAATGTTGAAACAAGACTTATGTATCAAAACAACTGGTAGCTCTTTTCTATTTGAAGGGAGCTGACATCATGTTATGCCTGCTGGTCAGTTGCAATAGGAAAGCTCTCACCTGTGGAATATTAGACACCTGTGCTGAAGCAGAGATGAAGCCCAGTGCACTTCTATTTTTCAATTTTTGGGAGGTTTACAGAAGTCTTGTTCAGACTTGCAGTGGGTCACAAAAAGCTCCTTGTATGCCTTCCCCTTTTTGCTTCTCTGTGGAGCAAAGACAAAGTCATGGTTCGTACAAAGTGTCCAGAACCTAGAAGACAAAATGACAGACTTAGTCATCCTACTGCAGTGTCACCATGGAGATTTTCCTTTACAGCCAAATAAATATTAGTCTGAACATTTTCATGGTTCATTTTTCTGCTTTCCTGCCTGTATGGAAATTTCACAGTGCCACAAAAGAAGCCCTTGGGCTACACATTAATGTAAACTTAACATTCATCAGAATGTTTCTAAGCACCGAAGGCAACTGGGCAGGGGATGTAGCAAATGTCTGGTAAAGTATCTTAGCCTGCAATTCTGAGTGGCACTATTCGCTCTATTTTTCACTGTGAGACACCCATGTGTTTCTTACTCTGGGTATCATACATGAACCTGAAGGAACAAAACTGATTCTTCAGTTTGGGACACACACACTTCATTCACAGCAAGTAGTCAGAATTCAAACTGTACAGCTACAGGCCTTTTTGCCAGTTGGGTTTATTTTTGAAGTTTGGGGTTTTTGCATAGTAATGTTGTCAGCTTGCTTCTTGCCTGTGTTTGTTAATGCTGTTGTTGCTGGTTTCGTGCAGTGGTGCAGTTTCTACCTGATATTTGGGAGAAGTGACTTATTTGAGTCTGAGTTTTGAAACAAAACCAGCCTTTCCAGTAGAAAAGGGGAGAAGACAGACAAGAAATGACAGGTCTCAAGGCCTGAGGTCCTTCAGGACTATTTGCAGTATGTGCAGATTGCTCCACAGCACTTACAAAACATAGCTGTTAAATCATCCCTTGGGTTGTTCTTTTGCCCATTATGCAGCATCCACTCTCCCATTTTGTCTCTTCTGTATTTAACTTAAGACTTTTGTGACTTGTTGCAGTTTTTCTCCATGTGTACAGACATTGCTAAATATGTCTCTAGAGACAGTAATTGCATTTTTAATTCATTTTAGTAATGCCACTTATCTTTGCAGATACCCTTGTGCAGATACCACACACTGGCTTTTCTCTGAACACAAGGCCTATTTGCTTTATACACACATTATGTGGAAGAATATGACACAGCACATGATGGTTTTAGATGTTAATAGTCAGAGATGTCTATAAATAAAAAGCCCTTGCAAGTAATGTTGAAGTTCATTGCTTATCCTGCCAAGTAAAAGGCCACACTGTGATGAACACTATTTGCAAGACAATAAGTTCAGGAGGCAGCTCTCTATTAAAGCATCAGCTAACAGCTTTTCAGGCTTTTATCAGACCCTTGATCCTTCTCACTGAGTTATGATGTAGGCTACAACAGGTTTCAGTTGAAAAGAATTTTTGACTTTTCCATGCGTTAAATAGTAACCACAAAATATTTTATTGTTGTTAAATTGAACTATTAATGCACGTCAATTCAAACAATGCAGCTCCCTACTAACACTTTTAGAAGCAGTATTTCCCCTGTATCTACATCATATATATATATATAAAAATTGACTCTTTTATGAAAAGGAGCCTTAAGCCTGCTCAGCACTTCCCAAACACATCAGAGACAGATTTTAAGAATGTTGCTTTAAGCAAAGTACTTTTTTAGCTGAAGTTGTGTGCCATGCAGATGTTTAACAAGTCTCTGGACACCAGGGCAAAATGCTTCTGCATGTGTTCCTGATATATAGGGAGTAAGATCTGAAATAACTTTATTGTATTTATTCTGTACCATTAGTACAAAAAGTTAATTACAGAAAAGTAATAGAAAGCATCAGTCTTCACTTTTGTTCTATGTGTGAGATGTGAGTAAGGGTACTGCTGCCTAGAAAAGAAAGGTTGATGGTAATTCATTTTTTTACGAATCTAGCTAGAGGTGGAACAAAAGCAGCATTTAACTACCTGTCGAACCACTAGCACAACTCTTGCTGAAATTGATCCAAAGAACGTTCTTTCCAACAAGCACTGTTAGAGAGATATTCCAGCTCAAGTGGGTCACTGTAGCAGACACAAAAATGCATTTTGTGTGCCACTTTCCAAAGCACCATTCTCTGAATGTTAGCTGGGATATGGTGCCATTCTCAAAATCTCTTAGAAGTGCAGTTATTAGAAACATCCAACCATAAAAACATGAACAGGGGGTATAAGAAAGGGTAATGTATGATTTCAGCATTGATTATAAAATTTAAAGATTAAAATTTAAAATTTAAATATTTTTCTTGGTCACAGGTCTCACAATAAGTAAGGGAGAGTAACAGGGCTTACAGTGGTGGAAATACTATTATTCATTCTAGCTCACAATTTTCTTCTCTGCTATATTGTAACCTTTTTAAGAATATACTTCCAAACCCATTTCACAGAGTGCCATATACTTATGGCAGACAGGTCAAGAAAGGAGCAAAATGTAGGCAAAATCTTAAATAACGAGTTAGATAAAGAGCACAGGAAACCTTTGGCTCCCTAGATTCAGTCTTGGATTATTCTGCATCAATCTTGGATGTCTGTTGGTAAAAGCCAGTAGAGAGTGCAGATATGATTTACTGTGTTCCCTGATGAAATTCACTATCTTGGGCCTTTTTCTTTCCTCTGTGGCAGACAGAGAAACACAATGAAATTGGGAGGTCTTCAGTACTGAGCTAGCTACTGGAGAGAGATGAAATTGAATTTGTGGCAAGATCCTACCACTTCCTAATTCTATTTAGGCCAGAACTATTGACGCAAGAGCCTATCTTGAGGTCTTTTTGAACTCCCATTTCCTGATGAAATAAATCAGGAACATAACAAATAAAAGTAGCAATAAGAAAGAAACCACCAAGCCTGAGTTCACAAAACGATAGCAAGACTTCCCTGTAATAGAGAGCAGGAGAAAAACTGGAGTTGATCTTGAATATTTCAACAGAGGTTTGAAACAGCCCTAGGTTAATATATTGTGTAGATCAGTTTCAAAAGTGGAGTAAATAAGCACGATCCCTGTGTTCTCAGGTGAGCTGTAGCAATGTGTCACTCTATTTGACCTGGTTTACTCTCACAGTACTGTTTCTCATGTTAGCTATCCATATACACCGTTGCAGAGTTCATTAAAACACAAAAATTTGCTGCTTTGATTTCTTAGTGATTTACATCTTCTTCATATGCATGCAAAGACTGAAAGGCAGGTTATCATCGGCCCTGTATCATACAGGAGGATGAGCTTTGATGCAGGTTGCACTGAAACATCTGGAGGAGTCACACTTTGTTTTTTCCAAGTTATAGTGGTCTACAGGAAATGAAGCTTATGTGTGAACCAGTTCAACACATGAGTTTGAAACAGCCGTCTGATTTCACTACATTGAAAATCAGCTAAGTTGTAACTTTTGAAAGGGCTTGGTAGGTGCTGGAGGGTTTTGGATACTTTTTTTAAAAATACAAATTAAAATTTTACATTTTAGACATCTCAGGTACTAATTAAATTGTACTGTTGCTTGATGAGTTCCATACATTTGTACAGTGAAAGTTCTTTTCATTGCATGTCAAAATATAACCCATTAATCTTTCCAGTGCAAATGCATTCATTAGCAAGAAAAAAAATCTGAGAAGCATAGACTCCCTTTCATCCTCACCTAAGTAGGTGTTGTCTAAAATTTCTAAAATAGCTCAATTGACTTGTCACTGCCACCACTGCCTTTTGACAGAGCATATTGACCATTGTGATTGAAGAGGAAGTAGGTGAAAACTGTGCCAATTTTTCTTCTTTTGGTCTTGTCAAATCGTTTCATAAAAAGTAAAATGGTCAAATGAGGGTTCCTTTGGTAGCAACCAGCCAAGCAACAAGTAATAAACCCTCAAGAAAGTCGTCATGAGGAAGTCAATATTTGTGAGGACTTTTTCCAGCCCAAGGGTAAATCAATGTTAATATAAATCCTGGCACTGAATAGTGGATAACATGACATCATTTTTTACAGATAGGCTCTCTAAGAGAGACTCATCAAATCATGGCAATCTGCCTGAGCTCAATGTTGAGATAATTCAACATATCTGTACTAGCTCATCTTCCCTACCAGTCCAGATCTTACTGGAAGGAGAAATAAAATAAGACTTTTTTTTTCTTCTGTCCTAAAGGAAATTACTGCCTTACTTTTTATATGACTTACTGATTTAGGTTTTCTGAGTAAATTTTATTTTCAGTAGCCTAACAATTTACAAACACAGATAAATTGCCAGGAAACTCGACAGACCTGGAAAAATACCTGCAAAACTCCTTCTTTTAATTATTTTATTTTTAGAAAGTTGTTCATAGCACCTTTGGCACACTTCTGCCAAGAACTTTAAGTATTAAAAGATGCTGTTTTGGAGAATATCATTGATATTCACTGATATAATTTGACATATCAAAGGGTACTGTAAAGTTTGCTTCATGTCAAGAGCATATTTTCTTCTAACAGACTCCTTTTGAAATATTGTACTAGATATGCACGCAGGAGAGCATTCCAACAGAAAACAAAAAAAGCCTGAAAAGATTTGACCTAAAAAAGAGACACCTGCCCTGCTGAGATGTGCCTGGCCTTCAGCCAGCAGTGCAGTGCACTTGTGAAGAAATGGGATCCTTCCCACTTCCCACCTACCACTTCCATAAGCAGGGACAGGTGTGCCCGATGTCTGAAGAGCTGGGAATGGGCTTCATCACCCTCCCAGGGTACACAGGGTTCTGGTGGCCTTCTGAGAGAGAAGGCAAGGAGTGTGCATGACACAGTGCTTCCGCTGTGCTGCTTCCATCTCTTGGTACCGCATCCAGGAAACTGCTTGGCTGTGCAGGGGAATGGGAGAGGAGGAGATGAATGTCTCCTGACAAAGGAGTGTTGTTTTGGCAGTGTGCAGCCTGTAGGCTCCCAGATGCTCAGGAGTCACTTCCCGCACCCTTGCTGAAGGGCTCTGTTTCTCAGCTGCTCTGCAATTACTTATAGCTACAGAGTGCCATCTTCCCTTAGATCCCAAATTGTAGGAATGCTGAGTCTGAAATTGGAAATCATGCTAATTAACTTACAAAAAAAAGTTTTTTTAAAAGGCAACTGTAAATCAGGCACGTGATCCTTTCTTCCGTTTATTTTTCTTTTGTTATTGTTTAAAAAAGCATCTGTGTGAGAAGGCGTGTTTAGCTGCTAATTAGATACTCAGTGACTGATATTGTTGCAAACTGCTAAATACCAGATGGAAATGGCACTGGTAGAACAACAATCTGATAACAGAGTATCAACGACCAGCAACAATATAGGAAATTTTTAGTGTACAGGGAACATGGAGTTGCTGTGAAAAACACCCCAATTTTCAGGCTGCCTTATCTCAATAGGTGGAGGACCAGAGAGAGTTAATATTTTTTCTTTTCCCTTTGGTTAAGAGTGCACTGGCTCCAGCTGCACAGGTACAACAACAGTTAGAATGGGTTCATTTAAAAATTCAAATTAACAGAAAATATATACATTATTCACTTGGCCCTAGTTACTACCCAGTTCTGCAAGGGAGGCAGAGCCCTTAAAGTAGATTTTGCCAGGTTTGTAAATCTTAGTTTTTCACATATATCTGTTTATTGAGTACACAAAAGGATGTTGCTGCCCAGCCCAGGCAGAGATGCCCGGCTCTAAAATTAGGGAAGTGGTTGTAGGCAGAGGACACTAAATCTAAGGCTATCCCTACCTCGGACATGGATGAATTGCAGAGACCAAGGGTGGGTATGACTCTTGTTGGGGCTGAGGGGGCTCTTATGAGTAGGTTTTTTTGTGTCTGATTTCATTCTGCTCACCATTCCATTCTATGGCCTGAATCTGGGTGTGGCATAATTTCAAAACTTTTTCTTTTTTTTTTTTTCTTCAAATATAAATATTGCACTGGATGAAAGCAATAGATTCTCATCACTGCTATTAAGTGGGCAGAGGTGATGAAATGCCTGTGCACCATGCAAGAAGGTACTGAGAGTGCAGAGCTTTTAAGCAAGTGTACTACGTATTATACCCTACACTTTTGTGGTTGCAGTGAAGAAAATTATTTTTTTATCAGTTTATCAACAATATGCCTGATCAGGAACTTTTAAATCTTGTGACACATAGACTAGTCACTCCCACCACAGAATGGTAGGAAAAAAGCAAACCTTGAAGCTGGTTGCTGAATATTATTATTGCTTTATACTCACAGAATTAAATTTACTTGAGTATAACTGCGACAATATTTAGAGTGTCTGGTGAGCACAATAGGTAGCTTAAGAGCAGACACATGCTCACTGCTATATTATATAAAGCTACACCTCAGGCTCTGGAATACTCCATACAGTGTTCTGGGCTTCATTAATCCGTTCAGCCATGGGATCTTTCCTAGAAATCACAGACCAAGGGCTCAGTTA
The DNA here is from genome assembly GCA_013400975.1 of Atrichornis clamosus. Lineage (NCBI taxonomy): Eukaryota > Metazoa > Chordata > Aves > Passeriformes > Menuridae > Atrichornis > Atrichornis clamosus. The sequence continues at coordinate 287,937 of WBMZ01002004.1, forward strand.
CTAGCAAGAAACCTTTATTTAATGTGTTGTGTTTAAAACCGTAGTGAACTTTACCAATAGGATGCAAGTCTGTAAACACATTTCTAAGTAACACCCATTCAGAGATACAGAGTCTTCAAGAAGTGCTAAGGTTTGTAATTTTTTTCCTGTAGCACACTGTGGGATATCAACAAAAGAGGATATTAAATGCATCACAGATTTCTGTAAGCTGAAAATATAAATGTTTCATTTAGGCCATTGCAAATTATTTAATTTTAATCTCAAGATTTTTCCTTCTCATTTCAGTCTCTCTCAAGAAGGTTCATGTCTAATTAATTAACCTTCCAGGTTTTCACCTTGAAAATGTAAAATCAGGATGGTTTACAACTCTTTTCCCAGACAAACAGAAGTTTAAAGTAATGAAATTTATCAAAAAGCTAAGATCTGAAAACTTCTCAAATCCAAAATATTGACTTATTTTTCAGTGCAAAAAATTTTAAACAGCTTTTTCAAACAGGCTCATAATGTTTCTTGCATGCTCCAGATAGTGTTGATATGAATTTTGGGTTGTTGTGACTAAAATTAGATCCAAACTGGAGTGAAAATATTCTATGTCTTTAGAACTGTTTCAGTTTTTTATATTAGGGTATTTTAAGGTCCATCCTTTTTCTAGCAATATCTGTTCAATGGAGCACAGCAGCAATACAAAATAAGTTCTGAAAGAGTTAGAATTTAGTAGCTAGAATCAGTAGTAAAAAATAAAGCATTCCTTGGATTTGTTGTGTTGTAATGATGCTTTCCTCTGCCTAAATGATATTGACTGTTGTTCTTATTGAAGAGGAAATAAGCATGTGCTCGGAGCTACTCAGACAACTATTCATCATTCTCTCTGGCAACAGAAAGTATCCCCATGCCAGAATGCAAAATCCAGCAGCACCTACAGCTGCAGAATATCAGAAGCCTGTATTAGAAAACTCACAGGCAAATCAGAACCCAATTTCCAGGCATGATGCACTTCTTTGGAAGCATTGCTTTAGGACATAACTCAATTCTCAGAACACCACAGTCTGCAATTTAATTCAAGTATTTAGGGGAAAATAAGGGTCTTTAAAATATATATTTTGTTCTTTATTGCTTCCTAGTGATGCTTTTGTGGAGTATTGTAGTGAATAATGTTAACATTCATTCTTAAATTCTGATGCTGGCTCAATCATTATGGCAAATTAGGATGAGGAACCCTGCTGTGAAAGGCAATGAAAATATCATTTTTTATAAGATAATAGTGAATATTGCTGCTTGGTAAACCCACTATTAATATCTGTAAAGGTAAATGACTATTGCTTGATTACTTTAATTTGCTGAGAATCGTGTCGGTTCATAACCGCTGACTTAAATCTGACTGCTGGTGAAAAAAAATAAGTTAAAACCTTTATCACCAAATTGGCTGCTGTATTTGAAGCCAATTGGAAAAACTAACTGCGAGAAACAAAGAAAATGGGTGCAGATCAGGAAACTGAGTCTGAAGGGTGTGTAGACTTGCAAAACTCCCACAATAGGCTCAGAGCATCACAACAGGCTCTCAGGGCGCAAAGATAGAAATCATCCTAAACTTGATCCTACACCTTGATTTGTATCTTCTTAGCAGCCTACAGAATATGCTTACTCTTAACATATTTGTATTTATCCTCAAATAGAGACAAATACAGCGAAGATTAAATGAACTCAACTCTCAGACACGGGTCTTCCTTGACCATGGAAAGTAGAGTAACTGTGTTAAGATTACCACCATGTTACACAGCACACTCTCTGCAATGATGGCTCTGATTCATTTTTCATAGACTTCTATTATTTGCATTTTCTAATGGAAACACTGTTTCTACAAGATAGAGCCAAAATTAAAACAATAAAAGAAAGTAACCATTAAACTATTTTATTCTTAACCGGATTTGAAAGCACTGTAAAATACATGTCATTGCTGGGTTTCATATATTATTAAAGTCTTCCTATTCTTATTGTAATGACTATAGGAACTGTGGAACTTAATCTGAGTTCAATAGAACCCTGGAAAAACAAAAGCTTTATCAAGAAAAATGAAAGCACTGCTTGGAAACAAAAGCTAATTAAAAAAATTCTTAAAAATGCCCTAGAGAGAGACAAATGTACAGATAATAGTCACAGTCTGTTTAATACTGGCAACTATGTATAACATGACAGCACATTCAAACCAACCTTTGCGTGTACAATCCAGCATCTATCAAGGTTAAAATTATGCAAGGTTAAAATTATTAAATCTCATAACATTTATTAGAAACCTTACGCCTATTAAACTATATATAAAATCATATCATCTTAAAGTATTACTGTTATTCACATTTATCAATCAATGTCTCACAAATATTTTAACTTGTTGGTTTAATGTGTTTAATCTCATTAATTTGTGAGAGTTTCAAGTGATGCAGCATTCATAAAGTATGCTTCTGTAAAGAAACGCAGGAAATTTCTTGGTCTTCCTTGAAAACATAGTTGAAAATAACTGAGTTAGTGTGAATAGTTAACACTGCTAAAACTGAAATAGAAATATTTTTTAATTCAAATTTTGGGGATTTTCTAATAATATCATATAATAAAAATAACATTAAAATTCACCCTATGCATCTATATGAAATGTACCTTATGGCATACCATCTCCATATGATTTTATATCCAAACATGGAATAATATTTTCAATACATTTTTTCATCTCTTGCCTTCATTGTTGGGTGGGTAGATGCAATAGTATGCCTTGTTTTGTGTCTCTAAAAAAACATGTTTTCCTTTGCCAAAATTCTACCTAAAAGTTATCTGCAGCCACCGTGAGAAAAATCAAGTCTGTACAGTTCTTCTCATTGCTCTTCTGCAGAAAAATAAGTCCATTTTAGAAAAGGAGTGAACATATTCTCTAGTTTATGTAAGGCCTGCCCCACAGTAATACAACTCCTCAAATCGCATTGTCTCATACTTTGTCTCGGTGCAACACTGGCAAGAGCAGCACTCTAAAGGCTAAAAACTCTAAAATCTAAAGATTTTTCTAACCAGTGAAGCCCTGAGTGCACTAATAAGTCTTAATGGCCCTGATCAGCTTCATCTGGGCCTCCCTACATCCACCCCGATCCTGAGCTTCCCTTAAGCTCAGCTTGGGGCTGTTGCTCCTTTCTTGGGCTGGGGTCTGTTAGTGTTGGTGCCCCTCTGGAGCCAGGACTCATCCTGAGGCCTGGATTTCTGTTTTGACTGCAGACTTTCCTCACCACCACGGTATTGCCTTGTAATCTGGACTTTTTGTTGGACCTGGTCACCATCCGCAGGAAATTCCTCCTGGCTGAAGCAGGTGTGGTATTCCCTCTGCCCCAGGCTCCCCTTGCTTAGGAGCAATGCTGCTCTGGCTGCTCCCTGACATACTGAACTGAAATGACTTCCCCTGACATGGAAGGTGGACCAGGCACTGGGCTTGAGCATCCTGGCAAGGAGATGCAAGAGGTAATTTTATGCTATTTTCATCTTCTTCGTCTCAAAAATGCATTAATAATTAAGCTGGCAGTGTTTCCACAAACCAAAGCTGGGAAACCCATTTATTTACTTATATGCCTTGAAAATGTGTAACTCTAATTATTCTAGCTCAAGTACGCATTATTTGAATATTAGAAGACAAAATTTTCTACCCCTCATTGTGTATCTGATTGCTATCCCAGAATCTCTCTGTTCTGTTCCAGAGACTGTTATTTCACTTTAGAGTACACCTACCTGTCTGTTTACCCATCAATAGCTGGGTAGGTGGATAGGTTTCTACCTGTCCCCCTATTTTTATGCATCTTTGCATTTTCGTTTGTAACAAAGCTTGTTCTTAAGTAACAATACAGAATAAACTTCTTAATTGTTTAATGTCATTTTATGTCAGGGATCTTGTCATGACATTACATCTGACTTGGAAATTACAGGTTTTTTTCTAAGATTAATGCTGATAAACACACATATACATTCATTTGGTACTTCTCTCTACTGCTAATTATTGAAAACCCTAAAATCTATTATTGGTAATGTCTTATGACAGTCAATTGGTTTTCAAGATTCCCATGAGTTAAAAGTGCTGCAAAAATACAACCTGGTTAGTGATGGAAGTGAAAAACTCTGAAGTTATTTCAGACCCTTAAAACTTCAGTGCTTTGATACTCATGATACAGCGTGCTGTTTACTCTTGCTGGTGAGTAAAAGACTTATCTGTCCAGACCATCAAAGTCTCCTCTGAGGGCAATGCATATACTTTTAGGGTTTGTTTTAATTTCCTTTTTGTTGAAGTGGTTAAAAAGCAGTAGATCAAAATGGAAGGTTTTGACTTCAGAGCCAGATATAGTACAGCAAAGAAAGGAAATGGCAAAACTGCAATTACTATGAAGAACTTAATTGTTATCAGAGGTTCTGGAGTTTTACCAATAGAGCAGGGTAAGGAAAAAGGAACTGGAAAACGAAAAAAATTACTTTTCAAGGTAAAAGCCTGTTTTCAAACTCTGTGTTTAATCTGTGATTCTTGCATTTGAGGAAACAGCTCAGCTATAAAAGTATGGTTCTAGTACAGCAGTGCCGCAGACAGCTGCCTGTGCATACTTCTTGTCACTTAGCAATGATGTGTACAGACACTGCCACTCAGCCATGTGGCACAGATCATTTTGCTGTACTTCTGCAGTGGTGGAGCTTGTGATATAGCATGGGATAGCTACTGCTGCTGTGGGCATGCAATGCTGGAGTGCTCACTGGAGATCCAAACCAATTTTGGGTTTTGTTTAGTTTTAATAGAAGTGTAATACTGTGTGTATTATACTTACCATTTGGAAATTAATCCTCTGTGCTTTTTCCTATCCCTCTCCTTTTTAATGAAAGAAGGTGAAATTCACTCCCAAACTTCACCTTTCCTGGGTGTAAAATTTACCTTTGGATATTAAGCTTAGGGTTTTGCACTGAGAATCATGTTTGCACTGCCAGCAGCTGAAGCTGGGTGCAGGAAACACAAAACTGATTCCAAACTGTAGCTTTCTTCTTTGTAGTTCCGAAGTAGGTGGGGAGGAGGAATTGAGCAATAGCACATTCAAACCAGATTACAGTGATTTGTGCTCTTTATTCTCAGAGCAACATGGTGACCTATGCATAATAAAAATAAAAGAATAATACAATTCAAATGAGTTTGTTTCATGTTTTATCAAACATTTCAATAGACCCCTTGGTGCCTTTAGGAGAATACATTCAGCATCATAAATGTTATATTCTCATTCTGATAAGGAATTCCTTCACAATCTCAAACAGGGAGAGGCTTGGAATAGTCCTTGTCCTTCCAGGTATAAAATTGAAAAAAAATTGCCACCAGTATAGTTATGAACAGCTCATTCCTGAAGTTTACTTTGGAATTGCATGCAAGTTGGAAGCATGTTGTCCAATATTTGTCTTTGTTTGTGCTGAGTACTTCCTTTCTGTGTAAAAATGTGGTTGTAAATAATCTGTACCTTTAAGCACAAATCTCTGCTATGGAATGTACCTCTGGTGGTTACGAAAAATCAATGACTGGGCAGACTACTCCAGGTAGTACCTAAGGTCCAGCAAAACCATTTCAACTTTCAGTTCTACATTGAATGGTCAACAATGTAATGAACCTTATGCAAAACTATTGGCAAATCACTTCACTGGTCTGCTGTTCTGGGTTTGTTTGCATTTTTCATTCCAACACTGTTTATATTTGAAGTCTTCCAGAGTAAACTTTGACAATATGTGTGTGCCATGCATTATAAAGCTATTCTGATTGCCCTTTGAAGCCCTAACTAATACTGGGGGCCTAAGTAATATCTGTTTATCCCCAGGGCTTATTAGATTCATGAATATCAGAAACAAACAGCTGGCTCCCTCAGAACTTGTGCACACATTGAAAAAAAAGAGAGCAATACTGCAGAAAGAAGATCTCCCCTCCCCGCTTCCCAATCTGGTTTCTGTGACTAACAGTCATTAATGTGTCAGAGTTCCTCTGCAGGTAGAATAGTGTGATAATGTTCACAAAACAGGAAGAATATGTATTGAAAGGCAGTGGATAAATTTAAGTCCTATCAAGAAGCTGGATGTTGTCAATGTTTAAAATAACCTGCCATGACTTGGCAAGCTACCACTGTCATTCATATTGACTACTCCAGTTTCTTGTAAAGCCAAAGAGCAACAAACCATTTCAGGCAAAATGAGCCTTAAACACAGGAAGTGCTTGTGTCCCCGATCATTAGTAATTAGTAGAAGTGAAAAGTAAGCATTGATAATTACTAGAAGAGTAAAAAACCCAAGCAAACAACACTTTATTCACTTTTTTTTTTTGCTTGTGTCNCAGTAAAAAACCCAAGCAAGCAACATTTTATTCACTTTTTTATTTTTTTTTTGCTTGTGTCCAACTCATAGGTGTTCTAATAGACCAAACCACATTTTGCTAATCTTAGAGTTTATAATTCCAAATATTGAGCAGAAGGCTCAATTCCCTGAAGGGAATGGTGGAGTGTCCAGTAGAAATGCTGGCTATAAGCTTAACTCACTAGTGATCAAAAAGTTATTTTACTCCAGATTAAAAGAAAACTAAACTGGTTTATGTTTGCAGCCAAGGATGCTTACTTGCTTTTTCTTACTGATGGTATTTTTTGTGAGATACATGACAAGGAGAAAGGCCAGTAGTTTTATTTGAGTTTCTTCTATTTGTGCCCTAGGAATGGCTCGGGTGAATAACATTGCTGTGGATGACATTGATGCAGTCTGAAAAAGGAGGTAAGCACTTACACTTTGCTTTTAAAGGACGTAAAATATTCTTTATGGAAGTTTACTGGATTGGTGCTTTTGGAAGCTGAGTGTGATTCAATATACAATGTGAGGCATTTCCTTTTAAGCTGCTTGTGAGCATAATAGTCCTCATGCTCAATTATATTTATGCTTTAACTTCTCAAATAATTGAAGCTTTTATTTCCAGTAATCACTAATTTTTAACATTTATGATACCCTTTCTAAGGAAAAAAAATTTAAACATTAATATCAATCAATTGAATTTTTAATATTTTTGAAGTATAACCCATTATTTTTGAGGGCTAAGCAGTGATATTTTGAAAATAGTTCTATATATGAAGCTTTTGCTAGCATGTACACAGATAATATTTATAAAGCAGACCATCCTTTTGTAGAAAAAAATAGAAATGAAAATCCTTTATTAAAGATGCCTCTGTAGATACTTCACAGGAGAGGGGAAAAAAAAAGCACAAAAGATAAAAGCAGAGAGATTAATTCCACAGATTCGTACCAAAGATATAACCTTGTATTTTCTGCATGGATTTACAAACTGCACTGGAACCCTGGGATTTAATGCTGCATTTCTCTATGTTCTTAATGGCATTAGCTCTATATGAATCAGGAAGTCAGATATCAGACTGTGCAATAGCTTTATCAAGTCTGAGAGTTTCACAATAAGAGTGTTTGATTATATTTGTGAAATAATTTACTCATCAAACAGTGCTATTAAATGTAGGATACCTTTACAGCACTGTTTCTGTTGTTGTTTTCACATTCTATTTTGCTGGCAATAAATCATTTTGAAGCAATTCGTTTTTTACACATTGAGAGATAGACAGCAGATCCTGAACTCAGCAGATGACACATTAGATTCAGGGACGTGTCAGTCACATTTAAAGCGCACAGCTAACTCCTACAGCAGATCACTCCAGTGGAAAAAAGTGTTTCTATGCAGTTCTCTACCCATGTCAAACTGACATAGAATTTTATTTTTCTTCACCTAGATAAGGAACTTTTCATACATATTCTGAATTTTGTCACAGAGTAGTAATAAAAGACTAACCAGTATCCATATCAAAAGTACAGTGTTCATACCTCGAAAGACCAGACTTTTGATCAATGCCACTTTGATTATCCAGTATTAGATACATTTGACAGATAAAAATCAAGAATGTTATTTCTTATTCCAATAAAGAAACATAATGTTTCAGACATTGGCATCCACCTTTAGCTATCCGCTAGGATTTTGAGAATAGACTTCTGAAGCCTTCAGTCTGAGAAAATGCAGCTATACACAGCCTACCCTGGAGCTCTGCTTTCCTGCAGACTGTAACATTTCTCAAAAGGACTGACACCTCCAGCACTGTTCCTCAGGGCGGGATCTGTTTGCAGGAATTTGCTTGTTTTGATAAAACATACATAGATAAGACTATTTAATGAAGTGGGAAAATCCCATCAAAGACAAGTGTTGCTGACAATAATGTTTGAGGTTCTTGGCACACTAGAAAGTTTGCTGCATCCTCATTTTAACATGTTTAAGGGACTACTCCTGCACTGTGGTGTTCAAGCCTGACTTACCACGATTGTTCAGTATCTTTTTGTTTTATGCAGCCAAATTTAGGCTGTGGCGTGTAGTTACACTGGATTTTAGCTTTGGTCTGTCCAAACCAGTCAATGTTAAGTGTTAATTTTTCACCTTGGCCTGGAAGAGATGGTGAGCAATGTCGGCAGTAATTGTGTATGTTTCTGCTGTCTGTTATTTAGTATTAAAGTTTGGACTTCAGAGGACTGTCCAACTCAAAATTGTCCCTGGATCTTTTGCATCTGTTATTTCAACCAATAGTTTTAATGGCAAACCTTACAGTATCACATTTCAGGGCATCACTATTGGAGTTTTTCTGGGTATTAGGCAAAAATTCCAAACACTGCTGAGAAGCAGTGTGTTGTGAAGCTCAATTGCTGTTGGCTATGCATCAAGGATGTACATATTTTAACAGGTGATGTCCTGAGTATTTCCTTTAATTACAATTCCAGTGGGAATGTGCTTTTTTCTCTAATGCAACCTATCTCTGCTGGGAAATTTGTGATGAGTGTGTTTCCTTTCTTTGATGCTAATCTTTAAATTTAGCTATAACTGGGAGTAAAAATGGACACAAATGTGACAGATGTGACTTTCTAAATTGGCATTTGTGGCAGAAGCTCATAGTACATTTTCATAACAGAACACCACCAGTATTTCCCTTAAGTAAGAAGATGGCTCTCATCAAACTCTTCCCCAAAAGGTCAGTCATTTAGAGTACAGCTCTCGTTCTCCCTTGTTGCTGCTGCTGCACATTCCATCACCAGGTGACATTACAGAGAAGGCAGTACTGCAGCCAGGAGACCTCCACCTCACCACTAAAAATCCCTTTGAGAGAGTGGGGATGGGAGTTCTCATGTCTGGTGTAAGATGTGCTCAAAGAAAAAGTGGGACAGCAGCCCTGTGACTGCTCTGCTCTTTGTCAGGTGGACTTTTTTGGCATATGTGGAAACTTCCAGAGTACTTTCCTTTATGCAGAAAATTAATCTGCCTCTCTTTGCAATCCCTGCGATGTACTCTTTAGCCAGGTGTTATAATCAAGGCGTTGTCACATGCTAGTACTCTGTATTTCCTGGGGTGTGTTTCTAATCCTTTCAGTTAAGGCACACTGAAAAATTAGTATAAATCAGAAAATAAAAAAAAAAAGACTTTATAGGAATACTTCTATACATTCGATTTTATTACATATTATTAAAATTCTGCATTAATTTCCATCTTTTCCCATTCCTACATTAAATAAAACCATGCAGGACCTGGGGTCAAATGAGAAGGGAAAGTTAGAAAGTTTTTTGTCCTTAAGCTTGTTGCATATTATATTATATTATAAGGGAAAATAAATGTCTCTGTTTTGAGAAATAGTTTACTTATGGACCTGAAGAAAAGCTTTCATAAGAGATGTAAGAGAGGAACATAAGAGATGTTCTGCAGAGGAACAAAATTGTACAATCTTTTGTCAAATGTTTATAGAGCAGGTAAAGTTAATGCAGTCAAGCAAGAGGATCAAGGACATTCTTTAAGCTCTGGAAGTAGAGTATTGTACTTGCAAAGATTTCTAGCTGCAGAATTGAGCATGGCACATGGATGCATATATATCCAGTTTTTGTGATTTATGTTGACAGGGCATATGCTACCAATGCTGGGAATTATTTTCCTCTGACATAAAGGTCTCTCAATAATTGAAATTTGACCTGAATGTGAGGGATTGGGTGGGGTAGCTCAGTATTATCAAATTTTCCATAAATTTCTTGAATGGATTGACCTTTAGCATCTTTTTAAAACTCTAATGTTTCCCACTGCATCTCTGTGATGGCCTAAATTTATATCTCTATCCCTCTGTAGCAGGAGATGGGGATTAAATGTGTGTTCATGATTTTTTTTATCTTCCCCTCTACCCTCCCACCAGATTCTGGAAACATTGGTCATAGTGAGAGTTTTAAGCTCCCTTTAACAAAAAAATTGGTGACATGAGTTCCATCTAATGCATTGACATTTTAGGATGAAAAAATCTTAATTTACTCTCTGAATTGTTACATTCTTGAGCTTGGTTTTTTTGGTAATTTTGTGGAGATATTGATCTACCCTCTTCGTTTTTTTCTTTATTGTTGTTGCAAAGTACTGAGGCATTTTTTCTTTTAATTGTCACAAACCTGTTGCACACATGCAAACAATTTCAGTACAATGCTTCTCCAGTTCTGGAGTTCATGACACTTTCTCATGATCAAAATATTCAATAGGTGTACATATATGGATCAGGAGTTTCTCCCACTGTTTGTTGGTTTTCCATGAGTGTATACATGGACATCCCACATTTGCCCTTGTAACTTTTTTTTAAACTCTTCTGTAGATCAGAAATATTAGTTTACTTTTGTGAAAGTGGTGTTTCATGTACTGAGTGCCTTCCCCTTAAATTTGATAATTGCTGGCTGTTGCTGGAAATGTCTCATTTTAGCTGTACTTCTAAAGGATGAAGAATTTGTGCTTTTGAAAGGCTTTCAGCAGGCTTCTGCTGGTTCAGATTTACAGGAATCTCCAGTATGATTGTTTCTTTGGGGTTTTCCAACTTCTGCGAACATGTGTTCTCCACTTGCACAGGTACCTTCTGTCCTCAGTTATTCTTGCAATCTGTGATTCTTGTGCTATCAGGGCAGTAGGAAAGGTATGTCAACATTGTTTAATGCAATATATAAATATAGCTGTGTATATACAGCTACTTCACAGATAGTCAGGTTACTGGTTGGGCAAAAAGCACAAAACCAGTATGAAACTAAGCACACCACTTTAAATGCAAATACATACTTTTAGAGTAGCTGGCTTTAACAGCTTTGAAGGCTTTAAACAGCTATGAACCAAATCAGCTGGGAGAGAGAATTTAGTCAGAAATATGAGAACGGTAATGGAGTACCCCATAAGACAACTTGTTGTAAGTAATGATGTGTCTTTTAAAGCCTTAAAAAAAAGAGTAGCATGGGTCATGTTTATTGTTTCTGGGAATGTTCAGTGCAGTCCTTGAAGATTTACATATTCATAATTTTGGACAGTGAAATACAATTTTTTTTTAATTACATCTTTTTTTAGCCAACATACAGTAATATTGGTTTACATAAATATATGTAAAAGGTGGTCTTCTTATATCTGAATATATTTTTTGAAGTGGGTTTTAGTAATTCTTTGTAAAAATATTTGTGGAAATAATGACTGCATGAGAGTTGTATATTGTATATCTGGAAATTTGTAAGGCCTTTGACATGGTCCCCCACAACATCTTTGTCTCTAAATTGGAGAGGTGTGGGTCTGATGAGTGGACTGCTAGGTGGATGAGGAATTAGCTGGAAAGTCACATCCAGAGGTTTTTCAGCAACCTATTTTGGTGTAATTCTACTCTGTAAATCTATTTTACAACTTTGCTTAGAAAAACAAAGTGATTTCTTTTGTCAGTGATCAAATGTCCATGTAAGGGTTTTAGATCATTATTTTATTTTTTCTCCAGAACTAACCTGGGGAAGAAGTTGAAAGGAAGTAAAAGAATCTGATAGTTTTCTTCCTGATGGCTTTTTATGCAGAATAATGACCCATTCTTTTAGTAGTTTCAGATCAGCATATTTCATTTGTAGTTCAAAATACGCTATGTTTTACTGGCAAATTATAAAAAATTAATATTAAAAGTTGTTCAGATTGCCTTCCCCAAAGCCCCCTAGAGAATTTAGCAAGCATTATTTAAAGTTTAAACACTTGTCAACAAACTGCTGTTTAGACAAGCCATTCATTTCCTGAGAACATTTTTATATCAAGCCAATACACAATTTTTTATTCTTGATTCTTATACATTGCTTCTGACATTTTGTATTTCTATAGATAAAAAATACTTCTTTCAAAGCAGTAAAAACTATTAAATTGTTTTAAGCTGTAATCCACACCAGCTTTCTTTTCTTTGATGACTTTTCCAATAGAGTGTGGCTGTTTTCGCTGTTTGATTCCTTGTACTTTTTTGGGTTTTATAACACTTTTATGTGAGGTGCTTGTATTTACCATGGAATTGTGTGGCTCTTGCTCTCTCTTATCTGTTCTGTGTAGCATTGCTTCCATTTGTCCTGGTCAGCACAATGTACTTTTTTTCAGCTTGCATATTCCCTCTTCCTCCTAGGCCCCTTGTATCCTAGTAAAAAAAAAAAAAAAAAGAGACCTCTATTGCATGATTATACTATGGTATAAATTTTTTGTGATATGGTCAAAGTCACTCCATGGAAAAGACTATAACCAAATGTATTCTTCCTACCCTAGTAAATCTCTCTGATGTGCACAAAAAACAGTGGCAGCAGAATTTCTAGGTTCAGGTCAGAGCAAGGCCAAAATGGAAATAAACTTCACAATATCACTTCTTCATCATAGGGTTTAAAGTAGGAGTTCATCTATGCCTGAAAAAATACTACTTCCTCTGTTGTGGAAAATATTACTAGTTGTTTAATGATCATTTTTTTGAGGGCAAAAAGCGCAAATGTTATCATCAATGCATTCTTAATCTCCATTGTGATTGTGGTTGTGTTGCACAGTGTCAACATACTTTTTGATGGAAAGCATTCTGTAGACTAATGAATGAGAAAAGATCTTTGAATTGATATTCTTCTGAAGAATTGGTAATAAATTAATGACAGGTAGCTTAACCAATTCATTACATAATTTAAAGTAAGGAATTTTCCCCCTTTCATAGACTTCTTGTGACTGCTCAGTTCTATACTTCAAAGTTTGTTGAATTGTTTGAAATACATTGAAAAATACAAATAGTTGATATTTGAAATTATTACTATTTTTCAGGTAAAGTTGTTTGTACCAGGGCTTTGTATAATCCAGAAAGAAATACATTATATTTTAATATAACGCTTCTCAAACAGATTTTGCTAAGCAAAATGCATTTTAGAAGATTGAGCCAGAATGTCACCTTATCTAGTCTTCTGTGACCCTCTGACATGTGCTAATTTAAATTTATTCCTATGATCTCATGATTTTACTAGTCTATAAAAGCAAGTTATTATCGCTGTACACATTCAGAATAGTTGCACTTAGTCTTATGTAATGATTTATCATTTATTTTCTTCCACCTTACACATGCTAATTCACAAGGTCTCGGTGTGTGCAGAAGAACAGTGTTATTAAAACCTAATTTATGGGTAGGTAAACTGGGGCACAGAGTTTGAGGGTTTTGACAGCAAGTCAGCTTTAATGAGGGATAGATAGGCTCAGACTGTCTGGATTTTCAGTTGGTTTACATATATTATCCCATCCGTTGAATATAGTTCACATGAATTTGAAGTCCTGTAGCTAAATAAAACTCTCCCATACTGCTCTGTGTGTATGTGAAAAAATCGTGCCTTCTGGAAATTGAAGGTTTTTTCACTCTGGTGAAGGAAGTCAGGGCTTAGCTTTGTGAGACTCTCCATTGAAAAATCGGAAGGTTTTGCTCTGTTTTGATGTGAGACTGTAATCTGTGTTATAGATGTAACCCATTATACAGCACTCTTCAGTCTTGATGGTAGTGATTTTCCTCTCTTCTTAGTTAAGGCAAATTGTCTTCCACTAATCTTGGTCATGCTCCATTTAGAGCATTGCTAGAATACTGGTAAGTTGTGTTGCTTTGGTTTTTATAAAGGTCTCCCTGTCACCTGCACACTACCCAGTTTTCTAGGTCACTGAAAGTTTCTTGTGAAAAAAAAAAAAAATCAAAATTTTTATATGCATGAGATTTCAGAGCAACATAACGTGCTTACAATCTTATGGAAGTCTTGATAACAGGTTGTTTTAAAGAAACCCATAGAACTGCAGGATGAGGTGGAAGTTTTAGCTCAAGTCTTTCAGAAAACATAACAGTTTTTAGAACAGTTTCTTGGGGAAAAATACCATATTGCTCTCTTTTCCTCTGAGAATGATAAATAAGGAATAACACTTTTTGGCCATTAAACACAAATGCTTCTGAGCTGGTTGTACTATACTTCTCTACCATAAAATATCTGAGTGTTTGTTCTCTAACGATTTGTAGCTTGAAACTGTTCGCAAATCACTGTCCAGGTTTCCTTAGTGCAATGTCCACAGGACAAAAGACAAAGGAAATGCTTTATTAATTTTAGTGGTTTTTTTCAAAAAGCGATTTTATTATCATTTTCCTACTACCTGTGATTTGCCTCATCAACCACAAATCTAGTTCTTGCTGCAGTAGCTATTATGGAAGTGAAACAGATAATGTTTACATTCCCCTGGGTCAATGAATGTAACCTCAGCTCTGCCTCACTTGGTGTTGGTGCTGCCTTCAAGGGCTATTCAGAAATTCTGCTTTCATCTGCCTGAAATTTGTTTCAGATTTGACAGATGTATTATGAATGTTAATTGTTGAAATCTACTTAGGAAAATATTTCTGGAAAAAGAACTTAGGAAGTTGGCTCTCCATTTTTACTTGGAGATATCTCCTCATTCATTTGGCTGTGTGATCCTAGGATGTTTTTTGTAATACTTCTGAGTTGAGAAAAATATATTTATAATAGACCTCTCTTGTGACTTGCAGATTTCAATCAGCAAACTCAATGCTTGTAAAAGATATTATGTACGGCACTTCACTCTTGCCTTTGGAGAGTATTGTCTTTGTTGCTTATGGTTTTGGTTTTGGTTATTTGGTTTATTTTGTTGTTGTTGTGGAGTTTTTTGGTGGAGCAGTTTCTTTTCTGTAGTTTGTTTGTTTGTTTGCTTGTTTCCTTATTTGTTGCTTTGTTGGTTTTTGGTTTGTTGGGGAGTTTCATGGTTTGGGTTTTTTTTCAGAAGTCTCACACTGAATTCCTGTGTCAGTTATAGCCTCCCTTTTGCTTAGCTCAGTCAATAACCATGTTTTCTGAACTTTCAGTCAGAACCAGAGTTGAATGTCGCTTCTGAAAATGTTATTCCATTCATGTTGTACTCCTCCTTTCTGATAGGAAAATCAAAATGTGAGGTTTTTTAGTAATATCTCTTATCCAGGAACTACCTCTTTTACTGTCTCTGAATCCCACCATGGTTATGCATGTCTATAGTGCATTATTTTTTATTTTGAATGTTCACCGTGTTTAAGAATCGTTTCACAGAATCCTATTTTTGGATGAAGGTGAGAGACAAATATCGCATCTCACATCTTCTCATTGTTTGAATTAATGACTGTCCGGCAGCTATCCATCTTTATCTTCAGTATTTTGGCTCCAGTGAAGGCTCCCTTTTTTATATATGGGGGGTTTTTTGCACATGCTGGGGTTTTGTCATAGCATTTTCTTTTCTTCATAGTGAGAATGATTCAAGGGTATGACCCTTCAAATTTCTGATAAAAGAATAACTATTGGAATGGACCTCAAATGTGATTGAATCCTTGAGAAAGTTAAAAGTTTGGAGAGAACAATTTTGTATCCTGAAAATATGAGGGGGAAACCGAAGCCAGTAAGGAACTTAATGTGGCCGCTCTAGAGGAGAAAAATCTCTTCACTGATTTGCAGGGACTCTTGGAGACGAGTAAACCCCATGGAAAACTTATGAACCATATTGCCCAGCATCAACTGGAATACACCATTTTTCATGAAGGCATTAGCTACTTAGATAGTAGCTGTTTTTTTCCTTTGGAAAGGAACTAAATTGTCATTTTCTTATAATATATTCTCCGTTTGTGTCTTTTCTCTTTGCATCTTAATTAGTCTGCATGCTCCAGGCATGTCAAGCAGAATTAATCTTTTGAGTTATCCTGTATACCTAAATTCAGAGACATAAGGTCCTTCTGCTCTTGAATTCATAATTCATATAGTTCAGTTCCTGCAGTTAATTCACTTACCTGTTGGTCTCTCATCAGAGCACAGGGAAAGCAGGCCCATTAGCCTTCCCTCTGCAGGTGCATTCTGCATCTTTTTGGTGATACAGAGAAGAAACAAAGAACACTAGGAATTAAGTTATGGCTGTGTAAGTCTGAAGAAAGTTTTGTATGCCCTCTATGCCCCTAAATTAGTAGATGGTAATAACTGCGAAGGAAGTTGCTGAAGCTCTAATTGGTATTTCTACTACTGCCCATTCAGGTAAACAAAGTACGTTATTTTCCTGCTGCTGACAGGCAAAGGTCATTTGCAAGAGCCACTGACTCAAAAAATGGTGTCATCACTAATGGAAAGAACAAAAAGGCTGATACTTGGGCATATTTTTAATAGCTTCCCTCAAATTCTGTAGACAGCTGCAATTTCATTACTTATTCTAGACTTCTGAATATCCAATGGCATTTTTAGAAGCAGATAAGGATTTTCAAAAACAAAGCTCGAGGCAGGGTGGACCCATTTTCAGATGCTGATTTCTCTGACAACGTGCCATTTGAACTCTTCAGGCAAATTTCAGTGTTTCGTAGTAGTAAAATGTTGTAAAGAACAAAACACTACTTAATGAGGTCTGTATTTTATTTCTCTGTCTTTCTACAGCACCCCATGGATCTAAACATTTTGATATATTATTAAACATATAAAACTGACAGTAGAATTCAAGCTCAGTAATTATAAAACAATCCCTTATCTCTACACAGCTCTAAGTCAGTAGTAGGATAAACATTTAAGAGAATGTTTCATCTTCAACAGAACAGACAATTTAATTTCAGTCTTGTATAACATATTTTCTTACCCATGGAGTACCAAAGTGCTTTACAACACAATCAATAAATAGCAAAATGAATATATGGTCAAACAGCAATTTGTATCATGCTCAGCAAAGCTAAATCACAGTTTCACTCCAAAAAGTGGATGAAATTCTTCCTGCTCAGTGAAAATAGAAGTCATGGACTTCAGTTCTATTTGGTGGACTTTGAGTTATTCCTTCTTACTACAGCATGGGACAGTTTGATATTTTTGCACAGAGTTTGAATAAAAGATGCAAGGAACAGAAATCAAAAGGTTAATAGCTGGATAGCTGGCTATGCTGCAATACAGTTCTAAACTTATTCAGAGCATTTATAAAGGTAACAATCATAAATATATAACAAATGAAATAACAACAGCTTTTACCACATTTACCAATAGAAAAGAAGAACTAAATTTGAGGCATATTGTTCACCATTATTTAATCTCAACTCTTTCTCCAGAGGCTGGAAGGTTCCTCTGTAAGTTTGAATCCCTTTAAAGCAGGAATGTATAGCTACCTTCCATCTAATCAGCCACAAAGAAAGGAAAAAGGAAGTGTAACATTTGAAGTGGTGCTTATTACCTTTACATAAGAATGTGCAACAAACTGCACCAGAAGGAAAAAACCTGCTTGTAGCAGATTATTTAGTTGGACATTGAGAACTGCAGGCTTACAAGTGCAGCTCTGCACGTTGATCACTTGTGGATGGACAGCACAGGGCAGTCTGTGAGTTATGTTATTGCTATGCTGTGCAGTTCCTGCTATGAAACAGCAAAAATACACAAGATTGTCTTCAAAACTAAGACTTTACAAATGAGCTGGCATGAAAATCCCTGATTTAAAAAAAAAGTTATCCTCAGTGTGCCGTTCTCAGGGAAAAATACTCTGTTTGGTAAATGAACAGAACAACCAAACTTGACATATTTACCACACAAACACTTCTGTCCAAAATTTTTTGCAAGGCTCTTTGTTTGGACGGGGCTCAGATCAGTTGAGAGCCTAGCTCACAGTGACTTTCAGGTTCAGGTAGCACCTAAAACACAGAACTTGATTATTACTGAGCTGTTCTACCTATGTAACTGAAGAAATGGATTTTTTGATACCTTGTTTAAGCCAAACCTTACATTTACATTATTGAATCTCATGTTGTTTACCTTTGAAACCACACAAATCACAATATTGTTATATTTGGTTGTGTTATGAAATCTTAAAATACTTCCTCTGCTGGCCATGCCTGTGAAGCACACCATAGGAGAAAAAAAAAAAAAAAAAGGCAGTATACTGCAGATTTTTATCTGTATTTCAGATATAGATTACCACTCTCCTTTTGAAATACAGCCCACATGTGAAATAAGAAACACAGCGAACACTATATTGCTTTATTTTGGCAGTGACCTTAGTGTAACACCCCATACAAGAGATCTGTGGTCGTCTGCACTGTGGTGTTTTCATTGCCGTTCAGCATCTGATGGGCAATTGTAGAGCAGTCCTAAAACTGTGATGGAAAAATGATCTAAGCTTCATATAAAATTTCAAATGGTGCCACTCTTCTGTGTCTGAGGCTGTCTGGATTTTTGGTGATGTGCTTTGTTTATCTAGAAGATATTGTGAACATTTTTACAAAGGTTTATTGGATATGAATTTTAAAAAATTGACCTGAGGGTTTAAGAGTAAAACTAATGAAAATTATTAATAAAGTAATTTTATTGTGGAGCTTCTACCATCTCAGTACTATTTGAAAGATCTTTTCATATAATGAGCTAACTGCATGTACTTTAAAAAACAGATAACTGGAAAAAGTTGGAGCCTTTACAAGGGAACATAGTATCTCACCTGGCAACTCAGAAATGTGCCCTGTCATTCTCCTATGTCAAGTAGAATAACTTATTCTGCTAGTCGCTTTTTAAAGCACTTTAAATGCTTCTGCTGTTCACATAGAGGACAAGGATATGAAAATAAAGTAGTTAATTATGAACCAGGATTTGACACATGCTGGCACCAGGAAAAGTGCCCTGCTTCTAGGACAGGTGGTGTAAATTTATATAGCTTGGCTTTAAATTTCAAATTCTCAATTTGTGATTTTTAGATGTCCAGCTAAAATACCCAGAGATGGATGCTGAATTGTCTCATGTCTTTCACAATACTTACTCTGTTCTTCTGTAAAATCACCACTCATTTTGACATCTTAAACCCTACTGAGTCAATAAAAAGCTATATACCACTGTCCAGTGCTATAAATATAACAACATCCTCTCTTCTGGAAATGCTTTCCTCCTGTACAGAATTTCTAAGCTGTTCCAGCCTGATTTATGTTTTTTATGATTTCTGCAAATACCTACAGTGACCTAAACTGCATTCACAATACCTGTTTCTATTTCATGCTACATAGTAGATGAAAACAAGCTGTTGTTTAAGGCAAAACAGAAACTGATTCATTCGTTTTAGTAGCTAAATATGTATTATTTGGACATGGTTTGCTGTCAATACTGATAGTTTTCGAACAAATTCTCAGTGTCCAACAGCTGACTTTTCCTAATGGGCATCAACTAGAGAGTATTGCACAGTATGAGAAGCAAAACAGCAATTTCAAGTTGTAGGAATAAAATATGAGGTAACATGCAGTCATGCCAGTGCTATACTGAATGATGATGCTGACACAATGTGCCATTTCTGAACCACTCTTGGGGAAAAAAAAAGCTGTGGTTGGTTTTTTTTTTCTCTTTACACTACCTACTGTATTCATGGTAATATGAACTTCTCTGCAGGATAAATTACTATAAACCCAGTTTCACTACATTAATTTTTAAAATGTTTATTGTTCATATTTGAAATGAAATATAAGTCTTAGGCTACATCTCAGCCTTACTGTACTGACATTCAGATCCTGGTATATAGCTTTTGTAGCATTACTGTTGTAGCTATTAATCAATGATGTATTTTTAAAAGCATTTAATACATTAATTCTTTATTTTTCATCAAGACCTCCTTCGGTAATTTCCTGGAGTGGTAATCATGTAAGCACCTCAGCAATAACAGTAACACTAATTACTAAGTAACAGTAATTAATACTGCATAAGAGGTCAGATTAGCTGGTATTATTTCTTTTTTTTTTCCTGAATTTTCTAAATACTTCATGATATTTAATTTTGTAATGCTTGAATTAATTTGTCTTCAATATTCTATATTGCATCCTGTGTGAAACTGTATTTTTCTTCCAAGAAGTTCAGTGAATATTAAGTAGGTAGGAAATATTGTTTTCATCTATTAAATTAAGGTGCAGATAAAAGTTTGTGGTTTCTTGTTGTTGTTTGTTTAAAATCCTGAAAAAAAGGGTAAATCAGCATTTTCAAAATATATGGATTTAGGATGAAAAGTCCTGAATTATTGAAGACGACCCTTCCTGACATCCCTAGATTTATAAAAGGAGCTGTCTTACCCTTGGCTTTTATGGGCTTCACAATAAATGTGTCTTCTAATAACAGCAAGTATAGAAGTTGGAAAGGAACTTTCTATTGTCTTATCAAAGGAACAAAGCTGGTAGCAGATAAAATCTGCAAATGTAAGCCCTCCCCTTCAATAATTAAATAGTAGGAATAGCTTGAAAACAGCTCCACAAGAAATAGGATCCCTGTGGAGTTTCTACCTGCTCCTACTTTGAATTTTTGTTAAGGGAAGTTGTTTCCAGTATGATGTAGAACTCACTTTCAGCACAGGCAGTACTGTAATTTGAAGTGAAACAATCACTAAAATGTAGGAGAAGACATACATATTTAAAGCTTCCAGCCAGTATGAGGGGAAGTATATGTCAATAGGAATGGAAAATGGATGCTAACTAGCAAACATAGCCATAAAAAGTATGCTATAAAAGCTAGGGGGTTTTTTTAATACAGAAAGAAATCACATTGGTTCAAAATCAATACTTAGTGCTGCTGGATTCAAGTGTAGTGAACTGTACATTCTTAATCATGAGTCTAAAGGCCTCACTGCCAAAAGTAAGCACATGATGGACACTGTGCAGCTTGACAGGACTTGCATTTCAAGATTTGCAAATGACTGTGCACTTAAGGGAAAAGTTGCAATTATTCTTCCTGATTACAAAAGCTCTGTCTGCCAGGTAGAGAAGAGAATCTTGCTTCTATGTGCTGGCATGTTATTTTCATAAACTATTCA
This sequence comes from Atrichornis clamosus, assembly GCA_013400975.1. Taxonomy (NCBI): domain Eukaryota; kingdom Metazoa; phylum Chordata; class Aves; order Passeriformes; family Menuridae; genus Atrichornis; species Atrichornis clamosus. The sequence continues at coordinate 309,133 of WBMZ01002004.1, forward strand.
TCGCTTGCCATTATATTGACATGGATTTAGGATTCAGTAGTCAAAGCAAAGTGCCACTTTAATCTGATTTTTTTTTTTTGGTCTTGTCAACTAGCTATATTCTTTTTTCAAAATGCATGTTAGTGTACACAAGTATGATAGTCTCAAAATACTGCCTTTAACTCATGACATTCTCATTAATTTTTTAGTGTATGTATCTCATGACATCACTGGGGAATTTTTGTTGAGTTTTTATCTCTTATCTAACTCTTTAAAATGGATTGGTTTGACAGTTATTTTTTTTTAATTCCCAAAACTTATAGAACTAATAAAAAACTGAGGTAGTTATTTAATATTCCAATTAAGTTATCTGAATACTCAGTTTCAAGCAGTTGTATTCTGGTATGGTTTCCTATTAAATTCTCAAGGTATTCCTGTTATCTATGAAGTAATTCTTGCCACGTTGTTAAGGAAAGCATAGATGAAGTGTGGTCTTCACTTAATATTCACAGGTGTGCCTTTTTTACTTTAAAGAATGAAGTTTACAGCCCCTACAGAAGTGCTCTGGTGTTGTACGATGTGCTCAGCACTAAACTGCGGCAGCCTTGCAGGGAACAAAGTAAAGTCATCAAAATATTCAAACAAGTATTGACAACTGGATGTGTAAACTGAATATTCTATCTGTGCACTGTAAGTGAAAACTTAGCACATACTGTTTCAGAAATTTTTAAATCTCATATACATACTACTACCTGTTGAACTACTTATTGCTTTTCCTGGATAGATGGGAGGGGTGAAGGGTGCTGGAGCTCTTTAACTTGTTTTATTTTTTTCTCTCAGATACGTAGTAGGATGTATGTACACAATTTACATATACAGAAATATGCATACTAACAGAAATCCCTATCATTACAGCAGAGATCCAATGTTTCTTGTAGAATACAAACCATAAATCAAAGAATGTTATCATTTTGTGGTTTTGGATGATACTATTTACAATATGTCACCCTACAGAATTTTAGCTCACCGATCCCCATTTTGACTAAGTCATTTTCTTTTTTACCTGGCATTTTCGCCAATGTGAATGCTTCTAAATATGTTCTAAATTACTTGTTTGATCATGGTTACAAATGAGTTTCTGTAAGAGAAGGGGAGTGTGAAAGGCAAAAGCTAAAATAAAAAATTAGGACCAGCAGAAATCTTGACTCTCTTGTTGGCAGACCGCAAACACTTTTGGTGAATGCAATTATTCTACCGAAGAACTATTTTGCTGTAGTTCACAGGTCACAGGATAATTAATGACAAAAATTAGTAAAAAAAAAAGGTAGTTGAATTTTTTCAGTTTTACAATCTGTTTGTGTATTGTGCTTATGCTTTCAGGTGCTTTACACCTAAAAGAGCTGAAGGGTCATTGTGTTGAAATGTTACATGGTGAATTTGCAAGAGCAATATAGCAATGGCAAATGTTGTAGGCAACACACTACAGCAGTGCGTCATACCCTCGTCCAGTGGGGTAAAATGCCAGGGTCTCTTCATTTACCTGTTTTGTCTTTGACACTTGGCTATAGTGGGGACCTCAGAACTGGGCAACAGTGTAGTGCTTGTGGCAGGGTTCCTGAGACAGTGATGTAATTCCTTTTGATCTGCTCTCTTTCCTGTCTACTTCTACTGTAGCCCTTATCTCTGTTTCTCAAACCTTTCCTCTGGAGGTTTTTTTCAGAAGGCAAATAGTACTTCTCCCTCCTAAGCTAATGGCTTTGCATAGAATAGTGAAAATTATTCTCTGATCTATCATTATGCAATTCAAATACATTGCCCATTAAAGACCTGCTGCTAATGAAACAGTCTTGTTTCTCTCTTTCCATGAGGTCTAGGATCAGCTTGCTCAGGGGACTCCATTTGCCGCACATGCAAGAGCCCAGGTTTCTACATCCTCCAGCGTTGTCCTCTAAATGAAGGTGTCTATTAGCATTTTGATCTACCCTTACATGCTCCCTACTGGTATTTCCTTGTACGTGTCTCCAAGTGCTAGGAAATGGTGTGCCATCACACCCCCTGCAGTCATGTGTCTCTGCACACCATCTCAGCCCACACTCATGTCTCCAGCAACTCATGGTATCTTTGGTCCTTCAGCTTTCATTCTGTTGTTCCTAGACCCATATTTTGATCTTTTAAGATTTTTTTCACATTTGTCATCCTAGGAACCTGTCCATCAAATGTTCACTTCCTTCCTGCTGCGCACTGCTGGCTCCACTCCCCTCCATTTCTGCCAGGTCTGCAGGCAGGTGTGCGAGGCCTGGCTCTACCCCAGGTGCTCCACAAAGATGGTTCAGCCGGGGCCATGCCAGTCCAGGGACACTTGCCTTAGTGAGGGGAGCTCACAACTCAGGCCAACCTATCCCAGGACTGCAAGCTGCTGTCCATCCCCTCTGCCATGGTCACCACCCCAGGGCAGGCTTCTGCACTTTGTAGTAAGTGCTGAGGAGGCAGCGACTGTCAGTTTGCTTCTTATTAAATACCCATGAGAGCGAGCGGTCAGGGTCCACAGGAGGCAGCTGGGCAGTGGCAGGTCATTGTTAGGAGGCTCAGGCTGCCTTGCCCAGGCAGTGGCTCAAGAAGCCACTCCTGCTGGGGGCAGGAGGCATCTGAGCTGCCCTGCACCTCCTGAGCTGCAGGAAAAACCAGCATAGAAGCAGCAACTGAGCTGGTACCAGCCTGCTGGGCCTTTGCTCCTTACTCCTGTCACTGGGCTGAGAGATGTCCTTGGCTAAATCTCCTAATCTGCATATATGTTGCTTTCCTTCTCTGTGAAATCTGGCTAATACTATCAACTTGTTTGGAAAGCACTCCTAAGATATAGTCAAAAGTAGCCAATGTTAGAGTTAGGTTTTACTAATTCAGCATTAACTTGCCTTCCTGTCAGTCACTACATCTGTCTTTGGCGCTCACTTTTTTCTCTGTTACTCTGAGGTTAATTGCTTTACTGTTGTCTTGCATTAGTGTAGCTATAACTTTGGATGTTAGTGCATACCCAGTGTCTAAATGTAAACACATACCTACTGTCCTTACTTTTTAGAATAATCTCTGTTCAAGTATGTTGTCTGAGGACTTTCATAAACTAGTTATTAAGGTTGCTAATTTTCACTATAAAATTGAGCAAGAGAACACAGAAATATAATGTTGAGTGTCTGCATAAATTTTAAAGTATGTTTTTCTTTTGTTTCCTTCTGAACTTGCCCTGCAAGGTGATGAACAATCTTGTCCTGATGGTTTCAAATGAACTGTTCACGTATTTAAGTGTTAATGAGATAAATATGTGCTTTGTTGGATTGGCATCTGCCGGACAAAACCCATTAAAATTTAGATCTTTTTCTACACTGAGATGAAACTCCTTTCATCCTGAATATAATGACTGAGTCATCTGGGGCAGTATTTAAACATTTGCAAAATGACACACTTAACTTGTATCTACCCAACCTTTTGTGACACAGATATTGTGTCAGGGTAATTTTTTTTGGTGGGGGGTGGGGATTATTTGGGTTTTTTCGAAAGACTGTTATGATCTGCAATTACAGGGGAACGTGCCTAGGATTTTTTTTTCTACGAACTGATACAAAACTAGACACCTACCTTATATGCATCATTTTAGCCTAAAACTAGCTTTCACATCTCATGGAAAAATAGAGGTTTGTAGAACAACTGCTGACACATCCTTAGCTATAGCATTGCTACTAGGCGCTGCTATAATACAGTACATATTTCTTTGTGAAAGAAATGAAAGCTGCAATAATAAAGCTTAACTTTATGGTATTGAAATTTGCTGTGTTTGTACCTCCAGGGAGAAAAACAATTAGAGAAAGACAATCTACCTAAATAGGCTGGGAAACTGAATTGCTCTGTCTATGCTTCATTACCCTCCCTCTTTCTCATCTCACACTTTCCACAAATAGCATGATTATGTTTACCTGACATCTTCATGCTTCCCTGCTGAGCAGGCTGAGGAAGCCTCGCAGCTGAGATCAGCAGTGTTTTCTATGGGGAATGACTGAGATTTTTTTTATTTAAAGGATCCAATTCTTGAGTTATTCCAGTGAAGAACTTCAGGGTGTCCCTGGACTCTCACAGGGAGCAGCATACATGAAGTGCCAGTGGACATTTTTTAAGAAAAGACCCGTGGCAATTACAAGTACTATCTTGGCTGATTGTATGTTAATACACCCTTAGTTGCTTGATAGAGAGGCATGGCCTGAGATCTGAAACTTGGTGACCTTCAGAACAGATATAAAACCTGACAAATTGTTCATGAAGATGCCTCTGAGCACTAAAACAACTGTCAAACCTAAGAGTGGCACTGAAATAAAATGCCCTTTTACAGATAAAAGCCTTAATACAAGAGGAAAAGATCTGGAATGAGACGTGCTGGGAATGTTACCAAAGGGCTTTTCATTGACTCCCTTGGAGAAATGAATCATAAATCCAGAACAACAAAAAGACTGGGGAGGTACACAGGTTGTCCTTCTAAGGAACAGGTATTTTATTTTTCAGACTTCTCAGGTAACGGGGAATTCAGTACTTTCTTGTTCTGATTGCCAAGTTATAAATCTGAATAACTAAACTACAGATAATTGGACGCAATTCCTCGAATTAGAAACCAATATTACATGCGAAAATTAATGACATTTCTTTTTGCATTACTGTCTACATTAATAAACTATGACTGTATTAGTCTTAGTAGCAGCATACAAGTCTCCTTTTCTTGTAGCCTTTGGGATCTTGTTCTAAATCTAGTTTAAATCTAATGCTGCATGAGCTGCAGAATAACTGAATTTGAATTAATTTGCATTTTAGTTTGAAGCACTCAACTACTAAGTCAAAACGATATTGTGATACCTGTGTACCTATATGTAGACTCAGAGTCTATATAAAATAGGCTTAATATCAGTAGCCTAAAACCCTGCTACTACATTTGAGTTCAAAATATGTGGAAAGATATTGACCGGAAAAACGTTTTTGTATTTCTGCTCTTCTGTCCTTGAGTCTTACACTGCACATGACCTGAACTTGCTCTTCAGGTGCCAAAGGCTTCTTCTGATCTCAGAGTCCTGAATAACTAGAATTAAAGCTTTGTTCCACATTTTGCAAAATGTCATCAAATTGAAAGTGTGGAATTAATAAGCACCCTGGCTTTTCTGCCCTTTCACTTGTACTTTCTCTTGCTTGTTACAGTTAAATGACTAGGCAGCTGTCCCAAACTTTCTTTAAAACATGGACTACGTTAAATTGAAATCTGCAGATTTGTTGGTTTGGGAGAAGTTTTTTGGGTTTGGGGTTTTTTTGGGTTGGTTTTTTTTGATGACCAGCCATGTAATGGATCCCACCTTCACATTAGGGAAAAACCTAAGTCAGGCTAGTTCAGATCAGAATTATTAACCTGGATGAAAGCAGGATTCCCTTTCTGATTGCCTTCAAACTCATGCCCCATCATTTCAAAGTTAAATCCTACTGCAAAGTTACAATATGTTGCTGATATTGCTGGCCAACAATCCTAGATCTGTTAGCAGTCCTGCATTAATCACTTTGGGTGTCATGTTGTTATTGAAAAGTGCATAGACAGGCAGATACCTTACAAGTTCATATCTCAAAGGATTCTGGTATTGATGGTACTGATTTGTTTTAGGATAAACTCTGCAGGACCTGCGCAACAATCTTGGTCTTTTTGGACCTCAGACAACAATAATGACAGTGTTCATGGTTCCCATCTCCAAAAACTCGTAAGGAAATATGTCTCAACATACCTGGAAATATCAGCAAGATAGTTACGATTCCTTTCATGTGCAATGATCAAAGTCAGGCTATTGGCCCTCCTGTGTGTGTTACAGCAAGGGAGTAAAGGGCAGATATGGCAATAAAATAAACTAAGGTCACACAACTTGATCACATTCAGGAACAATATCGAGAGGTCAATGCATTTTATATTACGCTGATCTAGGCTCAGATCCTTCAATCGCTAATTCAAGCAAAGGATTTTACAGAAAAAAAGTATTATTGCAGCTGACATTTTAATACATTTGTGTAACCATGTAACTTATACAAATGTCTTTAATATATTTCTATAAACAACACGGAACAATTTAAGGGCCCAGACTATCTGCTGTGATTTGTATGTCTGTGGCTTCTCTATTCTTAGTGCTGCTAGGAACAATAATAGCTGGTTACAGTTTCAAGGGGTTTTCATGCCAGCTAGCATTACCTGGAACACAGTGACTCTTTGGACTTATGCCCTGTCTCCTGTCTACACATTTTGCTTCCTAGTGCCAAGAAAATATTGACAGGAGCCAGAATTGCCTTTCACAGATTACCCTAGGTCTTGTACACAAGCCACTTACAAAATTTTTTAGCCTGTTCCCTGTGCAGCACGCGTTTGCCAGTGGGGAGTGTGGACTTACATTTTTTTTGTTCTCCGGTGGAGGTTATTTCAAAAGTTATCACATTTCTGTCATGGGATTTGACAGCATTTAACTTATTGAAGCTTCTTATTATCCTATGAAAAATACAGACTGCAGAGATCTTTTTACAGAAATGGAGGTAACTTGTGAGACTGAACTCTCGATGATGCATGGAATAATCAGCTGAGGATGTAGACCCTAAGGTGGGAGGATGAGCATTGTGCAGAGGTATGACCTAGCTCTGAAACAACGACCTCTAGAACTAGAAACCACATGGCCACCTTCAGGGAGTGTTTTGCTGACCCAGTTATTCCTGGCAGAAGGCAGCACTGATGTAACTTCACTGCTTTTAGAAACCAACCTGGCAGTTCTGTGTAGTGAAGTGCTCTGCCAAGTGGCTCTACCAGGTCATTCAGAAGTAGATTGAAGATTTCTGTGTTGCAGTACATTTCACAGTGCTAGGTCTACCTGGAGAGTCCTTCCCAAAGGTGTGTACTGCAAGTTAAACTAGGGATTGGTAGGTTACACTGAACATCTCCAGGTTCTTTAATGCTATTAAAAAGAAATGAAAGGGGATAAAAAAGAAGGGAGGGCGGGAAGAAGAAGTGTACCTTGCCAACCTCATTGTTTGAGAAATAGTAATAAACAAGTCTGTTATTAATAACCCAATATAAAATTGTTCTGCACCAAATATATTGGGTCAGCTTTGTGATGGGTGTCAGTTTGCCTAGTTCCACTGATTAAGGGAAAAGTACAGTGATTTACACCTGTGTTGACTCAGCACACTTGCCCTTGTAAGTAGCCTGTGACAAAATAGACAAATAAATAAAATAAAAGCACAAATCCTGTACTGTATAGATATTGCTTAAATAATTCATTATAGCTGCAGGGATAGAAGTAAATACAAAGAAAACTGCTTGCCTTTTGAAATACTAGCTAGAGCAGTGTCTTCTATTTTTTTCCAGTTTGGGGCAACTCCTGTTTTCTTGCTATATACGCTTTAAGAACTTACAAAAGTGCAAAACTCTTTAGGTTCTCATTCATGCAGTGAAACTGATGTAATTCCACAGATCTAAACACTGTTCACATCTCCTAGTACTGAAACAAATGTGGTCATGCAGCATACTAAACTGCAGTTAATTTATTAAGTCAGAGGATAGCCCTGTGATATTAAACCCCTGTCCAGCTTCTCAAGGATGGCTCGCTGTTGTCGAGTTGCAGAGCTTGCTTTAGTGCTGTGATGGAACTGTGCGTCAGCTGCATCACAAACACAGCCCTTGCACCTGAATTGTGCCACTTGGCTGTTAAGTGCCATGAAGACTTAATGCTAAATGGTTACTGTTTACTGAATAGTGAAATAGAGAGGGATAAGAAAAGGGTAAGAACATTGCCAGGCTCTGTTTGTGTGTACCCTGTTTTCAGAAACAAATGGCTCAGCTAAATAAAAACAGATAGTCTGTATAGTGGTGCTAGGTGAGAAGAGCCATCCATTGAGAAAGAAAAATATTAAATTTAATCCCTGCAAAAACAATATTTGCATAATGTCACTTCAAAAATTAGGTTCTGGGGTGGGTTTTTTTGCATTCTGTGCATGCTCGTAATGTTGGTTAGTTTATTTGTGGTGGGGTTTTTCATTAAATACCTATTTTCATGTTGGAATCTACGCTACTTTATATATTCTCTCTGTAAAACTGAGAGAAAAATCTCTCAAAGGTGACACCTGGAATAAGACAACTCATTGGCCCTCTGCTTGTTGCATTATGAACAAGCGAAAGACCCTCTCTATCTGTCATTCACAGGTTGCAGAATTTCATCATCCTGGTCCTGGTTGAAATGTTTTTGTCTGTTTTGAACTCTTTAAGATGGAGATGGATTAATAACTCTGACCACTTGTGTGGCCTTTTTTTGTGCCTTTTCTGACTAAAGGAGTTAAAATGTGCAAATGAAGCAAGGCAGGGGTACCTGCACAGTATGACTGTCTGTACTCTGCCTGTTGTCCAAGCTGAGGAGAGGCTGAGCAGCCAGGGTGCTGAGCTAAGGTTAGCTAAGCTGCTGAGCCTTAGTGCCTTGCTAACATCACCACACAGCCTTTGGGTTTGGGGTGGGTTGTAATGACTGAGTGGGGTGTGGGCAGAACTGCTCTCCCCTTGTAGCTGCCTGCAGTACCCCGTGTTGCTGTAAGCTGATGTTATCTGCTATCAGATAAGTTATGAGAACACAATGCTGGGGCAGTTTGCTATATGAATGTGGTTAAATGCAGTGAGATAAGAGTACTTAAACTCAAAAAATTATTAGGCCGCTGTATCAGGACTGTTGAGTCTGATAGGAGAGCACTCCAAGCACTGTGTCTTTGTCTCCCTCTATCTTTACTATTGTAAAGGCAGTGCACTTAAACAATGGTGTGAATTCTCACACATGTCTAAATAAAAGTATTCACTGACTTGACTTTGGCTGGGGTTTACCTCAGGATGTTTATTAAATTTTTCCATATTCCCATTGATAAGATCTGTTATAAGAGAACAGCACTATGCTGCCCAACAAGGTCACAGTAACTGTAAGAAGTATATTTTCCAACACCAAATACATGTTACCTGCAAATAATTACAGAAAATTTGCATCTTGTTCTAGGATATTTGCTCTTTCCTCCTCCAGTGGTGTTGCTGCCAGCATCTTTCTTCATTTTTGTTTCTCTGACTCGCTCTGTAATAGTATGCAAAAGAAGGCAGCCATGAAAGTGGCCCCACTTATCTGTCCCAATAGCCACTGGAGGAATGAATATTTGGGTTTAGAAAGCCTATAGTCTTTACTGTAATCATAGTTTCATTTTAAAATGGTGCAATAGCCACAACATGGAAGATATTTTTTTCCTGCCAGGTGGCAATGATATTTCCATGTGGATAACACTCAGTGGAAACTTTCCAGTCCTCAGAAAAGGAAGGCAAAGGCATAGCAAGACAGCAAAGATGAACAGATGGTTCAAGGATAAACGCTGTGAGGAAAGTCTGAGGATGTCTGACCATTAGGAAGCATTCATGGAACAAAGGTTCCTCTGTACTGATGGACTCCACTGGAGTAACTGAGCTAGTAGCCTTCTGGGGGTTAGCTAAGAGTGGCTGACAAAAATACTTAAATAAACAGAGGCAAAGTAAGAAAGGTATAAGAAAGCGTGAAAGATACTGGAGAGTAGAAGGATGAGAAAAAACAGTAGTTGTGTGTCATGATGAGATAGACACAGTGAAGGAAAATTAAGAGCCGTTTCCTTACTGGGTTTAAAAACAACTGAAATGTTTTTGCAATGATGCATGGAGAATGGGTAAAAAGGTGGAAGAAAGAGATTTTCTGGTGGAAAATGTGAAATTGAGTGTCACAGGGTAATGGAAACATGAATTCACAGCACATGTACTGGGAAATACAATTTATAGAGGAAAGAAAAAAAGAAAGGTAGAGATCCTGGTGTATGCTAATACAGGAATAGATTGTTAGTGTATTACCACCCATCTGAGTCAAAATCACTTGCAGCAAGGAGATGAGGGCATTAGGGAAGCTTGACTTTAACAATTATAGAGACGTAAATTATATAGATGACAAAGACAAATCAACCAAATTTAGTGTGACTTTGAGAAGACTAGATATTTACTGGAGCCTGTAAAGTCTGTTGCAAAGAAAGAGGCTCCAGTCTTCATGACAACCTACAGAGGTAGTAAATGAAAACAGAAAGCTTACAAAAAACAAAAGAGAAATGAAATCTATGGTTTGTTGAAGTGCACAGATCTAATGAGATCTGCTCTGGGTCTAACTCTTGGAGGAAATTAAAACAGGCAGTGAAAGACACCTATGTGGAAAAGAAGGGGTAATGACTAGAGGTAAAAGTTTGATACTACTCCAGAACTAGGTGAACTAGTTGCCTAAGAGATCTATGAGAATGATTAATGAGAATGTAGTAGTACATGAATTAAGGGATGGATTAAGAAATTAAAAATACTGAATCAAAAACAAAACTGCAAAAGTTGACACTGTCCAGTTCATGGGAAACCTACATAGTCTTCATTCTAGAACTGGAACAGAAGGATATAAAATTAAAAAAAAAAGTTCCCTTCCTTCCCAGCCTTCCGCTTTGGATTTTGTTCTGTATTGCACTTTGCTACTGGGGTTTTCACTGGAGTATTCTTTCACCTGCTGATCTCTTTAACTGACAAGCAGAAAAGCCTGTGAGTTATGTAAAATGCCTTTTTTCTAACACCTCATGGATTATACTTCAAGAGAACCAACCAGCCTTCCTTGAAACCAATATCTGATTTCAAAGCATCAGCTAACAGTAGGGTTCTTAGAATTTAACAGAAAGCTTATAAACATCATGCCTGTTTCAATATAATTTTGTCCTTAGAGATATAATATCAGCCTAGATTCAGAGTTATGCAGCTTTTATATATCCCTTCTCATTCTTAGCAATATCCTGATCAATCTAAGCAAGCCTGACTTATTTAAATCTCTACTCTTTCCTTTCTCTGAGCACTGTAAGGATACACCATGATTTGCTGCTCTCAAATGACTACAGTCATACCCATAGCAAAACATTTCCTAATCAAAAGCATCCCCTTTCTCAGAGTTAACACGAAACCACCCTCAGGCCAGCAAAGTGGCAGAAGTACTCTTTTATGAGAGTAACTCATTTGGACTGAAATTTATTCTTTTCTAAAAGGAAAGCACAAGCTCTGGGCTTGTGTAACCTATTTGCAACGTGTTAGGTTTGGGCTGACCCTCTGGAATATTTGCCTATCTTTCAAGCAGTAACTATACATTTCTCCTGCAGATGCACTGCATGTCTGGTACACGTCTCCTGGTACTGGTCACTGTTACTGGAATATAAAGTGTCATAATGTCCTGGTTATGGCCAGGACAGGGCGGGAAGGGGTCCCTTCCAGTCACATAAGGTGGAGGAGGGGACGGATGAGCAGTGATGTGGGAATCATTCTCCTATCTTGTACCCTTTGTTATTGATACTGTAGCTGTTACTGTTCCTTTTCTTATTCCATTGCTGTTTCCAGTCAATTGTTCTTATCTCAACCTGTGATCTTTACCTTTTGTGCAGGGGAGGGGGATGCACGTGGTTTGCAGTGTTTCCCTGGGAACACTCAATTGGGGAATACCATTCCTAAACCACAACACACAATATGGCAGCACTTTATGCATAGTGGATCCTCTCAGTCATTGGGGAAGGGGACAACTTTTGACATTTCTGATGGAAGAAAGGGTGTTTGGCCAAAAAGGACCTCTGAGACTAAGGACATGGGTCTACGAATCAGAGGTATCAGCTTTGCTGATAAGGTCATGACCCAGGTCATGAAGTAAGCTAGGTTGGTGTCCCTTATGGTAGCACATATGTGTTTCTGGATTTACTTTAGTAAACATTTACTCTCAATCTATCAGCTTCCTCATGTCCAGGTGCATTCCTGTAAATGTTTGTCAAAACGCTTTTGCTTTGTGGTTGAGGAATTTGAAGTTACACAGCAGTTTTTACAATTTATAGCGTTATTTTCATTGTGAGCTAAATAAACGTTCATCAGCAGTTTTAAGGCACTTAACTGGAGATAAATGACACTTTTAAAAAAATACTAAAGTATGCTTTGCTGACACCGTGAAATAGAGTTGTCAGGCTCTTCTGCTGCCTCTACTTCTTCTCAGACAATTGCATGTAAGCATGTGTGCTCATTCTTGAGCATGAGAGAGAGAAGATAAAGATACTTTCTTTGGATTTTGACTGAAACCCAATGTTTTATCCCCAAGTAATGTAGACCAGAAAAAAAAAAGTGAATCAGAGTTTTTTTTCAAGAGATAAAAGGGAAAATATGAAATGTTATTTTCAATTTTATAGTCTGGAAATAAGTCTCATTCTGGACCCTATAAACTGTGTGCATTTCCACACATTCATCCCCATCTCTCACTGATCTCTTTTCAGGATTGTGTTTTGTAGAAATGATGTGGAAATGCCCGAGAGCTCTGCTGGGTCAGGAGCTGCCACAGCTATGGAGGGAGGGAATCAAGCAGGCAAATTTATGACAGTTTGACATTTCAGATAATAGAGGTCAGTCCTTCAAGTCGCAGTCCCCCTGGGATGAGTGGGTTTCTGCTGGTGAATGTGGGAAGAGCTGGTACCGTTAAATTGTCCCTTTGCTGCAAGTGAAGCATGTGGTGATAGGCTGGAAGAAAAGAATTCCTTTCATTATTGCGAGGCAAATTCTGCTCTCTTTCTGATGTGGATGAATGACCCCATTCATTTCAGTTGTCGTACCTGCTGCTGGAGGAGAAACAGGATTTGAATTTCTAGAGTAAGGCGTTATGTTGTGAATGAACTGGAACGAGATGTATTAATGCATCAATATGCAAGACTTCCCTTTCTTGCACTCTCACAACTAAGATTTGATGGACTCTTTACTGTGAATACTGCTTATGACATCTGAAACCAAATAAATTTAGCCCACTTCTTAACTGGTTTTGTGCACTTTTTCGAATGAAGATTCAATACTGCTTAGTCTTTAGAAGTATTGATGAGCCCTGCCCCACTCAGTTGTTGCATCTCTCTGCCTCAGGCACTTTTCCTAGCAGTTGCAGGAACTAATGTTATGCAGTGTGATAACAGTATTGGTGTGAGGTTTAGTGTGTAATATTTGCTAAGTGTTTTGAAACTGGGACTTGGGAAATGCTCTGGAAGAGCAAATAAATTAGTATTTGTGTAGTCATTTTCATTAAATGTTATGAGAACATTTTTATAACTTTATGACAATATCAAATTTAATAAACTATGTTGGCCTTTTTTCAGAACTGAGGATAAAGTCCCCAAATAAACAAACTAATGACAGTTCCCAAATTAGAAATATGGCTTTATTTGTTTTTTGCTTTTAATTAAAAGAAGATTTTTTTTTTCATTTTGGTTTGTTCTTGGAACTTCTTTCACTAAAAGTATTCTAATTAAAATGTCAACAGCTACTCAACTTACTGCTGTTCAAGTGTGAACTGCCATATTTCTTAAATATCTGTTTTTGAATTAGCGGTGGAGAAAATAAAAGTCTAATTTCTGTAGAAAAAGAGGTGAAAATTAACTCCATAGTCACTTTACTTTCTTGATATCTGGACTGACATTTTTGTTCCACAAAGAGTTAAGAAACAACTTAACATAAAAGCTTGACTGCGATGTAACCCAGTAGTAATTTGCTATAAAGAAGCTAGAAACCAAAGCAGGAAAAAATGTGATTTACATTAAGCTGAACTGTGGCATCAGCTACAACAGCTTCTCCTGCAAAAATATGGGGTGATTGATTGCCGTGGTCTTTGAATTTCTGTAGAAGGTAATCAGAAAATTTAAACAGGTCAGGATTGAATCTGGAGGAAATTATAAATCCCTTTTCTGATTGCCAACAAAACATTTAATAAAACTTCTAAGCTTTTCTTTCTAAAAATGGAACTTCCACGTACAAACCTCTGTTTAATGTCCCACTTCCTTTATGATTCCTTATGAGAAGCAGTCTTCTGCTTAGCTAGATTATATGCCTTGGAGCCAAGAATGTGCCAGTAGTTAAAATATGTGCCTGCAAAGTAAAAGTGAGAGGCTCTTGCCTAATTTCTTCTGGAAAGAAGTGATACGTGAAAATAAAAAGTGTGTATGTCAGGTAAATATACAGTAGTTACATTGTGCACATGTTTATATACTGTATAGAGCTGTGCAACAACTCCTACTCCTTGAAGGATTAATTAAAGTCTCCAAACATGTTTGCAAACATGGTGACTTTACTGGTGGGAAAAAGATTCTGATTTTCCTTTCTAGCTGGATCATGAATCCTCAAGGTCAGATAGCCAAACCACATCCTGCAATTGTCTAAGTCTTTAGACATCCTATGTTACTCAGGGCAAAATTGACTCTTACCATAGATGTGGATTTCTCTCCAAGATGGGAGGAAAAGTATGGAGTTGCTCTCTGAACCTCCAAACGGCACATGCATTTTTGTTTAGTAGAAGTTAGTTTGCTATGTTATAACCTACTTGTACATGCACATTTTACTTGTGTGATCTCTCTAAAAATTATTTTTTTCTCTCCTCTTGGACTTGAAAAAAGGAGAGAAGAATTGCAGTGTTCAGGTGATGAAATTGAAGAGTGAAGAGCTAGGGAAAGAAAGCTATTCACTTCAGAGAGCTCCCATCTTTCCCTACCACCCTCAAGTGCTAGCATTCCAGGTGAGAGTCCTTGCCCAGCAGTCAAGTCATCCAGCCCTCACAGCCAGACCAACTCCTAAAAATCGCAGTTCCAGGGAGCATGAACGACATTCATGTCAGTGTTTGATTCAGATATTTTGTTGGATCTTCACTGTCTTTGGGGCAAATTAAAATTTTCAGTTCTTGGCATTTTTTAGAAAGAAGAGGTAAGGGTAGAGAGAGTAAAGCCAGGAATCAGGGAAACTGAAGTTCTTGTATTTTGTAAACACCTTCAGATGACCTATCACATCACATCACAATACTGCCTTAAAGACTACCTGTCAGGAAATTCCTGTGGGGTTGACTTTAGTGAAATTATAAACTCCTCAAGGCTCAGAAAGTGTTGAAAAATTATGAAATTAAGATGTGAAAGAGCAAAGACTAAAAGAACCTAATATTTCTTAAGGAGGGCTATGTGACTCCAAAGCAAAGATACAAAAATCCCTTTAGATTAATGCTCTCTATGGGTTACTAAGGTCTGTCTGTCTGTCTGACATTCCTTGTGTTTTATCCACTTCAGTGTAGTCTTGAGGTTTGCTTTTCATATTGTACCTCACAGCAATTATTTGTTCAAGGTGTTCTTTACTATAAATATTGTTCCCATAGCTTTACTGCCTTTAAAGGCAAGCTTTTGTGATGGAAAATGAGAATCACAGTGATAGATTTTCTTTTGCAATTCTTGGGAATTTATTTTCTTGTTACTTGTCTATGCCTGATCTTCTCTGTAGTTTACATCCATATTTGTTAAACATGTATTAGCAGGATACTGTCGTATATTACAGCCACAGTTTTGCTTTGTTGCTTTGATAGTCCTTCAATTGCCTTTAATTTTTTTAAATGGGACATACAAGATGTTCTTTGTGTGCTTACTCTGAAAAAGAAATTTCAAAGAGAAGAGAGAACAAAAGTTATATATCTCTTTGCTTTGATTTGTTACAGTGAAACTACAAGCAAAAAAGTGAAAAAGTATAACTTTGTGTAAGAATATTTTTAAATGTCACAAAAACATTGATATATCATCTGGGTGCTTGTACAGAAGAGAATCAAGTTACTCTGACATACATTTCTTTGCTCAAAAAAATCCACTACTGTTGAAATAAAAGTTTAAAACTCAGGCCTGATCCACAGCACAGCTGAGTTCCCCTATTGGCCATAGCACTGTCTGGATTAGGCTCAATCAGGCACTTTTTAATTGTAATTGATTTCTTTTTTTTCAGCCAAAAAAAAGGGAACTTAATTGTTTTTGTAAATAAATATTACCTTATTGATTTGAATCTGTAAACAGTGTCTGCAGGAAATTGATATTCTAGAAATCTGTATAATTAATCTGGGAGCTGGAGGTGAGAGCTCCACTGCAGTTCCAAACACAAGGCTCTGATGCCATACTGTGCAACATCAAAGGCTGGTGAATAACATCTTCTGTCCTGTGATAACACTGATTGCACTAGCGAATTCCTTTATTCCTTAAATGTTTTAATTCATTTTCTTTAACCCAAGCCCAAATCCTCATATAGTCATATAACCTTCAGGTAAGGTTTTCCAGGAAGTGGTACATTCCTTGCTCTCCTGGATCTCTGTTGCCTTGTTGCCATGACTTTATGGTTGTTATTTAGTATTTGGATTTAGTACACTCAAACTACATCTATTTTAGCAAATACTGCAAGCCTGTATGAGCTGACTTATATCGTAGAAAGGTCCATAGTGTGCATATTTCAAGGGATTTACTTTGTGCTGCTTCTAGCCCAAGTCCCACAGTGCCCTTTAGAGACTGGAGCATACCAGGTGAAGAACTGGGGCAATTATTCTAGGCTAGTTTGAATCAGATTAAATCCAGCTTTTGCTGAGGCCATCCTGTGATATGAACTGAGGCAGGAACAGTTCATTAACAGGAGGTGTGGGGTGCTAATTTTTTTGTAGGCCAGCAAATGTAAAAGTATTGCAGCACTATTTGCTCAGTTTACATAGATTTCATAAGGCCAGACTTAATATGAATATACAAATATTTAAATATATTTATGGTATTGATTAGCAAAGGCCTTCTACTTCAAATAAGCAGAATTATTTACATTAACTGACAATCTGGTTGTTAATTTCAAAGTGCTATGCTATGCCATAATATTTAGTGTGGTTTCCTGTTTTGGAAGCCATCATAAATAGAAGTTCCCTTATTCAGAGTTGTATTTTGGTATGGATTGCACTGTTCACTTCAACAAAGCAGTAATTCATCAACCTGACTGGAAACAACAGGTTTCACAGCACCTCAAGGTGTGGAGTGTGACAGGTTGTATCTTAGATATGTTGTTCTGACTTTAGTGCATATGAAAAATCCTGAGATTCCTACGCAAAGTTCATTAAAAAGATCTTTCTTCGGTGAAATTTGGCCATTAGAGTATGCGAAAAGATAAAATGAAGATAAAAATATAACAGCAGGTGTTTAATTTAGCCCCCTGAAATCTTGCGAGTAACCCATTCCCTATCCTCTGGCTGGGCTACTAAATGAGGCATGCTCAGTAATTACTGAATTATCCCTTTCAGCAGGGGAAAAGCAACATGGGTGCTAGTCTTTTGTTATTTTACATTCACCCCCATTAGTGTTACTTGCTGTACTTAATAGGCTGATAAATGGGGTATTGCAACTGTCAGTGACTAAATGGCACTTAATATTCCATTTTGAAGTTCAGGAAATCAGAAGAAGGAGGAGAGGCTTTTGATGGCCATTTGCTCAGTGACACAGACTTATAATCAAGTAAATTGATGTTGAAGGTTCAATTATGTGGATCTTACCACAAAATGGAGCTGTAAAATTGTACAGTTGATGCAACGGACTTGGACAATATAACCCCTCACCTTATTAAGATTGCTTCCAAAAATAGTGTTAAAAATTAGAGGTAGACCTCAGCCTCTCATTCCTGTAACATTACTTCAGTATAGGTAATGAAAAGGAGAGGGCTTGGAGCAGAGTGTTATATTGCAGAATATAGGCCACTGAAGAACGTTTAAGGTGGCAATACCTGCTTTGAGGTGCCCAAATGCTGTGAGCAGGCACCTTTGCTCAGGAGAGGGCAGGGATAACAACTTAAAATATTCACACCAATGGGTTCTGTGAATTGCTCTTGGACAACTAATCTGCAGTTGTTATAGCCAATACACATTCAATAAATCCTTTGTAACTTAGCTATTGTTACCACTCAGTATAGTTTTCTCTTTGTAGCAGTCTAGATAACACACTGGACACATTAGCCTATGTGTTTAGTGTTTACTGTTTACAGATCAACTGTATGTATTTCTGCCAGCGGAGAACAAGGAGCAGCAAGCCCAGCAAATCTGCTGTTTGGGCAAAAGAAAAAGGCACTCTGAAGAAAATGGATTCAGATCCAGGCAAGGAGAGCTTGCACAGCTGGATCTGGATGCAAGTCTGGGTTTTAAACCTTCCCATTATTCAGAGTTGTTTGTATTTGGACAGCTGTTTCTGACCTTCTCTGATTCTCCCACTTAGGAAGATACTGTCCGTTGATTCATGAGGAAAAGGTGGTGTAGGAAGCAGCTTAACAGTAGGCAGAGTATGACTGGTGTAATGTACAGGCTGAGATTTTAAAGTCTGAGAGGAGCATCTTGGCCTCTGCTGAGTCACTGAACTCCTCCTCTTGGGCTGTGACCTCTTTTCTGGCTTAAACATCAAAGCAGGTTTAGGTGGATTCCAAGTCTCCATGCCCTCTTTGCACTGGACCCCTCTCTCAGTCTGAATCTCTCAAGTGTTTTTAGAGCTGCCTTCTCTGCAGCCTCCACCATCTGGAATAGCTTCACTGTGGCTCTCTGCCTCATTGACTCTCTTCTTCATTTCAAATCTCAGTTGACCATTTATCTTTTCTACCTTGCCAATTTCTTTTAATTTCCCTGTCCATCTGCTTCATCTATTTAACTCGGTGAAAGCTTTTAGATTACATATTTTATAGTAGATGCACGGGGAAATGGTTCTGTATTATATATGAACAACTTCCCCAGCTTGAGCAAGCATGCTGTAAGCATCCGCTGAAAAATCCTACATCTCCCCTGTGCTCAGTGTAACACTTCACAAAGTTAGAGGGGGATGTTGAGCTTGTGCTGACAGCCAAAAAAAAAATATACCTACTTTCCTAGGGCTGCAGCAAGTAGAGCAGATGGTATTTTCCCCCACTTCACATCACTCTCTGTCCTTTCCTTCCTCATGCCCCATTGTTCATTTTTCACACTTCTCTGTCGATTTGGTTTGGATTCAACACCTGCTGAAGTCAGTGGAGAATCTCCCACTGACTTTATTTGGCTTTGCATCATGCTCCCTGCCATCTCTCCTCCCTTCAGCTATGCCTGGACTCAAATCCCTGCTCTGACCTCTCAACAGTTTGGATCCTGTCTGTGCATCATCTCTCTTCTCACTTCCTGCACTTTGCCAAGAGCCTCAGCAGAACAGGGATGGGGAAAGCTGTGTGGAGTGAGTACTCATCGGATCTGTAGCTCAAAAGAAAATTCGTGAAGCATTCTTGGTTTGAATTATTCCAAAACAACATTTTCTCTAGCTTTTTCCTCACTGAACTAGCAAATAAAAGCAGAATAATCTTGCATTAAATACTATGGGAATTAGTTAAATGTTGTGTTTCATTTGGGTTTTAATTTTTAACTAAAATGAAAAATCATGTCAAAACAGAAATTAAAATCTCCTGTTTAGGAAATGTCATAGTGAAATATTTTGCCTTTCAGGAAATAATTTAGACAGTTTTCCATAAATCATTTTTTTTCCCAAATCATTGGTTATGTTATTAACCCCAAAACACGTTTTTCTTTTGTGGTGAGTTAATTACTCAGTTATTTGAAGCTGTTTCGTCTCATGGTTTTTCTCTGCATTCCACAACACTAGCTACCCTCTTTAGAGCTGAGGGCCCTTTCCAATAATTTATTTCTTTTGTAGGCCTAGAGGTGGGACATGTGGGGGAAAGAAAAGACAGAAAAAAAAGGCAGAGTTTCTGCTCCTCTACCAACAGCTTTTGTTTTATTGTGTTTAATCCCTTGATATTTGAATCCAGTGCAAGACTGGAAGTGTTGTTATCGCATTCCCCAAATAATGCTGCCTGCAGCCCTGTCGAGCTTGAGCACACTGTCTTGTGACCTCCTGTACAGTGTCTCACTTCAGTAATGACTTTCACTAAAGATACTGTGACATTCTCCCATAAAAAGATAGCCAAAATCTGTACTCTTTTTCTGAGTGTTCAATTTTTAAGGAAGCAATAATCACCCCGATGAAGTCAAATGAAAGTTTCCACCAACTTCATGTGGTTACAGTGGCTGCTTGTACATCAAACAACCTCTGTTACTTTACACTCAACTCACTCCAGAAACAAAAAATTTTTTACAGTAGCAATATGGTTGTCATAAGCAGTACCTCAAAAGCAACTCTCTGAACTTTTCTAGACCTGGGAAATGGCGTGGATTTTAATTAACATCCCTAGGAGTTGTGAGAATTCTCAGCAACTTGCAGGATTTAGCCCTAATAGTATTTACAGTAATTAAGCACACTAATTAAATAACAAAACAACTAATGACAAATTGATTCAATGCCAAATAAAGGAGTCAAATAAATGCTTAATTAAAGATGCTAATAAAATCCCCTTCAGCCTTTACAGTCCACTCCCCAGGGCTAAAGATGACTTTCTACCTCAGAAATCTTTATAGCCCTTTACAACACCATTCTCTTGGGTCACTGCCTTTTCTAACCTCAGGATTAAATGCTTGTTAGCTAAGCACTGTATAAACCCATTTAAAAACTATCAAAATAATTAAGTTGGATCCAAAACACTCTGTGTCCTCCAGATATTATACATCACTATATTTCCATCCGCATGGATGTTTCCTTTCACTAGAGTATGCAAGGCTGTGTCTAACTGAGCACCTGGGCAGGAGGACAAATGCCTGACCATCACACCTCCTTAAGCCAATGGCACAAATCATAGGCTTAAATTGAGACTGAGTACCTTGTAGAACTGAAGTCAAAATGAGTGAAAGCATGGCCATAATGCAGCCCAGTTTAAGTAGAGCGAGACAGCTGTTTTGTAATTCATTATTGATCCCTTTAAGCTCTCTTATTTATCGCCTAAGTAAAGCCTAGCAATAAAAATATATTTTTAAAAATAAATATGTTAGAGAATGGAGCTGCCATAAAAAAATGGCTATTAAGCAGCACTCAGAGAGAAGAGAGTTCTTTAAGTTAGTATTCAATATTTCTTTCATGTGCCAGGAATCTCTCTCTCACCCTGGCAGACAGCCTCATTAGCTATTTCTCTTCTTATCTGGACTTACAGCTTTTTACATTTTGTGTCAATAATGATAAAAGAAATTCCTATGAAAGTAGAAAATGAAGAGTAGTTTCTCAGCCTTTCATAGAAGGTTTGCAGAAGAACATTTGAGCAGACAGACTGCTCTCATCTCCAGATACCAAATATATAGTGCACAGCAGCCCTTTCCACTTTTATCTGTAATGTTGTTTTGTGATGGGATTGTTGTCTTTGGGGTTGCCAGCAGATAGTTAATCCCAAAGTTTTCCCTTCTCCCTCTGATGTGTTACACCATTTCACATTATCTCATCTAACAAGCCAGTGTGATTTCAGATAACACTGTATGTGTTTAACTTCAGAAGAAGCTCTGAGCTCAGCTTGGACATCTCTTATCAGCTTTGGTAGTATCCAGCTCTGAATCTGGGGTAGATGGAAGTAAATGGGATGTCAGTGAGAAGTAAAGAATTCCTTTTGCTTGTATAAGCTGCCTCTATCTCTGTGCTGTTTGCTTAAAAAAGAAAGAAGGTTGTGCAGCCTATGAGGCTGATCTGAGTCATAATTTGGATTGTGTTGGAGATATTCAACAACATGCATCCTACGTGCCACCTTTATTTGTGGGGGAGGGTGAAGAGTGGAAATGGAAAAAGAGCTAATTCACATGCAGGTGCTGCTTGCAGTGTGCTAAATTACCTGTTGGATACCTGAGTACTGGCAAATATTGCAAATAACTTGCATTTATCCCTCTGGAAACCCAAGAGAAAAAGCTTACGTAGCCAGCAAGTTAAGAAGTATGAAAACAAATGAACATAAAACAGGTTTAAGAAAAAAAGCCCCAAAACAAAACACAAAACCCTGAAGGGAGAAAAGAATAGAATTAGAATTAATAGCCTTAACTGAAACAGACTTGCTCTAACCACTGATCTTTCTAAACTGCACCACTCTATGTCTTCCAATTATGTCCGCATGCTGCTTTCCATCAAGAATAAAGGAAAAATCCAATCCTCCAGGCAATGGTATTTGAAATGATTCATTACATCATGTAACGACGTACTACAGTGTCAAATTGGTGTTATGCTAAGTCACATTCTGACCCATCAAAGATACTTCTATTTCCTCCTCCTTGTTTGCTCCTGGCCTTTAAAATATCCGCTCTTTCTTTGTTTATATGTCCAGTAACTTTAATTAGCTCTTATTTCCTGTAATACTGGCATTCGTGTTTCCCACTGTTATCCTTCAGCACAGGGTTTGGTTTGGGTTTTTTTAATTATTATAGTACATCTGTATTTTTCAGACTTTCAGAAGGGCCCAAAATCTTCTACAGTGTTTTTTAAACTCTTAGCAACTGTTCAGAGAAAATATGCTACTTATGCCTATAGCCTTTTATTGTTTATATCCTCAGACCATTGTGACTATAGCAGTAGGACTGTGGAGCATTTTAAAACCTTGTTACTATTGTTAAAGCCACCATGAAAGACTGAGAACAAAAATAAAGCTCTGAGTCATGGCTTGTATCTGCTAGAAAAAATATTTAACTTAATTTCTTTCAAAGTTTGTAAAGTAAAGGAACAACAGCAGCAGATCTCTGCCAGAAATTTGTTTTGCCAGAAAAGAAACATGGGGATCATTGAAAAGCTCAAAAGCAAGGGATTCTTCTGGAGTGCTGTGTCCCTGTCTGTAGTTTTGTCCTTGGTTGTTTGAGATACGATTCTGCAGAGTGAAATGAGGAGTTCAAAGCAAAACAGAGACAAAGATGAAAACAGCGCATCTGCAAGCTCTCCTTAAGA
This sequence comes from Atrichornis clamosus, assembly GCA_013400975.1. NCBI lineage: Eukaryota > Metazoa > Chordata > Aves > Passeriformes > Menuridae > Atrichornis > Atrichornis clamosus. Next base: position 331,888 of record WBMZ01002004.1, read on the forward strand.
GACTTCCTAATATTTGTCTGTGTGTGTCTCTCTCTGTCCTTTGTTATTGCTGTTGATGACAATAGTGATGTCTGTTGAGGTGCAAACAGCTTCACATCCCTGGAGTGAAAGGGCCTTCTTTTCTTTACATAGCCTCAGGAGAAGTTGAAATACAATTCCAAATCCTAAGTCTTTGAGCAATTATTTGAATTGTTCTCAATATCATGCAGTATGTCCATGGCTAACTTGAAAAACTGTTCTATTATCACTCCAGGAAGTAGCCTAGAAGGGAAATGCTACTCTGTAATAAACAAGATGCTGTCTGGCATAGCTGTACTGAGATGAAGAAGGGGGAAAAAAATCACCATACAGTTCAACAGTACTTAAAAGAAGCAAAATGATTCCAATCTGAACAAAATGTCATGGTTGTTCCCAGAAGTGTCACAACACAGGAACATGGGAGTACAAGATAAAGCTCTGCTGAAAATTGTTCTGTCTCTTGATAGCTTTAGTCAGCTGTGGCAGGGAAAACAAAGGCATTTCTCGCTGTGTTGCAGAAATATATACTGGGCAGTAATAAAGGAGTAAAGCTAGGAAGTCACACTGACATAACAATGTAATGCAAGTTTCATTTGTTTCAGTAAAAACATAACAAATTATTTGTATCCTCTAATAATTTAAGTTATTCTTTTAATGGCAGTAATTCAAGATTCTTATGTTGAAGAGTAAGTTTCAATAGTTTGAAAGGTGGAAATTTTGTTATCACTACATAAGAATATGAAGATTAAGTTTTTTCAATAAAAGAAGAAAAAAATTTCTTTAGTTTCAAAAAACTTGATTTGAATTAATGGCATAGAATAGCTAAATATTTTACTGGAAAAAAGAGAAATAAGAGGTTGAGAAGGACATTTGACAAATGTGAGTGTACAGCCATTATTTTCATAATGGAAGGAATTTTGATTTCTGAAATTCAGAATGTGGAAAACATTACTTTAAACATAAGAGATACAGATTAGTGCTAATAACCTAAACTGAACACATCTACAAAGAAAGTGGTTAAAATGACAAGAAGCCCTACTGAACAGGGGCGGGGGAAGTTTGCCAGGAGACTTTAGCTAGTCTGATTTCTTAAGGGCGTATCATGGAGTTGTTCTGTTTAATGCTGGTGTGTTAGTTGGTACGTTTGTTGGAACTAATGTTAGTGTCTTTGTGAGGTATGGCAGTGTGAGAGGTTTGCTGGTGGCTCACTCCTAAAGATATCATCAGTACAGAGGAGAAATAGGGTATTTTTCAGGAAATTTTTCAGGTGACCTGGGTGATCACAGGGATTTGATAAAATAAAATCATAAAAGAGAAGGTTAAATAAGGTATAAGCAGAATTTATCCCATATCATGGGAGCTCCTTAGTCAGAAATCGTTCAGAATGAGAAGGACGTGCATCTACAAACTGATCACAGGGAGAATTAGGAGTTGCTCCTACCATGATGTCATTAAAAAGGCAAATGCAATTCTAAAATACCTTTGACAAGCCATTTCCATGAGAGCTAACAACACCAGTGGATATCACACTGGTTCATCTGGAACACTGTATGTGTCATTCTGTGCACCTGCATATTTTAAAAAAAAGAAGAATTAAGGCTTAAACAGGCATAAAGAAGGAGATTAGAATACCAAATAAAAATAATGAAATATGTTTGTGTGAATTGAGAAAAAAATCACAGAAAATTTAAAGTTAGAAAAAAAGAAGTTGTGAGAAAAATTTATATAAATTATTGCCATTGAATGTGAAGCTTAAAAGTCATAAAAGTGAAGTTCCAGATTATCCTTCTATCAAAACATAAAGAAAATTAATATTTTTAAGGTGAGCTTTTAATAGTTTATAAATGGGTTGGAATCAGCAGCAGGGTGCATGGCCTAGATGGAAATTGCATGTGCATCAATTGTAACATTTTAGTTGGAAACAGAAGTGCAGTTTTTGAAGTGGCCTCTGCAGCATCCCTGTGGCTGTGCTTTGTTTCACAGTAGAGCAGTCTCACACTGCACGGTTTCCTTTCAGCTGAAGCTGAACTGGAAGGTGCAGTCCGGAGCCACATTTGATGCTGCATCTGATGATGGCTTCTCAGTTGACAGAACCAGGCTAGAGCTGCTAGGAAGTAAAATTCTGGGAAGTGCATATGCTACGGATGCCAGGCTCTTAGCACAACTGTATCACTGTCTCTGTCTGCTACTGTTCCTGTAACTTAACTGAAAAGGCAAAATGCTGAATTTATGATTGAATTTCTCTTAGATTTCTTACTCATAGTTGAGAAAGCCAAAAAAGTCTATCTTAATGCCAAAGAAATTAATTTGATATTTGTATATATGTTAGTGGTTTACTGGTGTTTGAAAAACAGGGGAAGGAGTAAAGACTTTTTTGCTTTCTAGGAAGAACAATCTTTATATATATGTTTATACACACACATACAGATATCGATATATTCATGCACAGTGTCTTGCAAAGCAGAGTCCTGTATTACATTGCAAATTCCATAAAAACCCAGACCATTCATATGGTCTTATTTATAGCTTTTTCTTTTGCTTGCAGTGTTTATTGCTTGCCAATGTACTATATTAATTACAAGGACTTAGCCCTCATTTGCTACATTAAGAGATCACAACTAATAGAGTCTGGGACCCCAACTAGCTTATTGACTTCCAGAATAAAATAATTTGCCTAATTTTTCTAAGATAATTAGAGCAAAATTTGGCAGCCTGTGGCTAGTTGTGAACACATGGTCCACAGAGATAAAGAAAATCACCTTACACATATGTATAGCATGCCTGGTTGGTGTTTACAGAGTGCCTGGTCACATGATCTGCACTTAAACATCTCACTGCCTTAATTTTCCAAGGTACACTCAGTAATTGTAAAAAGAGTGATTAATTTAGCTAACTAAGAGTGAAAACAAAAAGAGACCTACTGTCAACACCTTTAAAAAGCCATCTGAGTTATTTTCTAGAGAGACTAAACACGTCTCATGTACACGGGCTACGTTTGCTGTAAGGTTGCTAATGTTCAGTAAGCATTTTAGTACTGGTGCACAAAAATGCTGGAAAGCTGCAAAATAGGACAGGTCTATGGGGGGCAGGGATAAATGTCCAGTAAAAGTTCACTCTTCCAAAATTTAACTGCCATGTAATGCGTATTCAACCATTTGTAAATGAGAAGCACTGTGCAAGCTTTCCCCTGCTGTTATTAGTGAGCTGGTAAAACAGGCTTTAAACAGGGGAGCCCAGAGCAGGGGGAGACCAGCTGTAGGGTCCTGCTTTGGATCAATCCATTGAAGGGCTTGTGTTCCTCCAACTCTCACACTGGGCATGCTTTCTGCAAATTCCTCAGGCTGACTGGCTCCCCAAACTGGGGATCCATCATTGGATCCCAAATTCTTACCACTGAACAAACTGCAAACTCATCTTCTGCAAACTGAGGCCTTGCAGGATAATTTAGCTGAGTACACAAGTGCTCTTGGTGGCCCAAAATGTTTCTGAAGAGGTTTTATTCAATATAGGTGGACAAGTAAATCGAAGCACTTGGGCAGCCGGACAATTTATCCCCTGAAATGTCTATAATTCCTTCTAAGAGGAGCCTTGAGTTTCTGTCAACAATTGATTTTAAGCATTATTTCTGTCTTGAAGAGAAATTATCAGACTTCACCCTCCTTCTGGGAAGAAGTCAGTAACACAGGCAACCACAGATGACTTTGATTTTTAGTAAAAGTTTCCTGACTCATTCAGGTACTGTTCAATTGTGTTAGGTTTGTTGTTGTTGCTGTTTTGGATTTTTTCAGAGTCAAGAGCTCACAGCATTTCATTCCCTCACTTTCAACTCTGATGTGTTAAAAGTGCTCTGGGTTTCACAGAATATGAACAATTATGTGTTGTGCTATTTCTAATTCCTCTGTTTCTGTGTGGGCTATTTTACACTTTTGTGATGGACCAATAATTGCTGAGGATTGCTGAATATCGCAATGCCAAGCTGCTTTCAGTTACCCAAATATTTCCAGTATTAATTGTAACAAAAGGTATTGAGCTGTCAGAACTCCCAGAGCACTCACATCAAACTCTGACAGATTTAGGGGCTGTGGTTTGCTCTGCAGTACCAAGGCACTCTCTATGTTATTAACCAAGGTTGCTGTGGAAGGTCGTTAACAGACTTCATAAAGTCACTAACGTTTCCTTTTTTTCTCACCTTCAGGCAAGGTGGCAATGGGCTTTTCTCTCTGTTATTTGTGGGTGAGAGAGCCCTGTGATAAGGAGACATGCTGTTATATAGGGGACCATTTAGAGCAGGTGGCCTGATACCACCACATGACAGGGTCAACTCTTACTTTCTGTTAGAACTTCACTTCAGAGCCAGGTTGCACTCACAAGAACAGGGAAAGGGGATAAATGAGTAAATGAAAAAAGATCCTCTTTGTGATTGAAGACAATTTCCATGACTGCAAGCATACAGTCCAAATTCATGCCTCACCTAGCTTTGACTTGGTAAAGGAATGACAGATGCATCCTGCCAGGATTCCTCTTGCTGGTTCTTAACTCTGGGCTCTAACGTTTATCTTACCTACGTTGATGCTGGTCATAGTTGCTGAAGAATGTAGATGGATGTAGAGAAGTGCTGAAGATCAGAGGGTATTATGCTCTGTTTTCATCCCGAATACCAAATTAAGCCTCTTTTACACAGCTTGTCATTGAACAACGAAGGAAAAAGTATTTCTCATAAAATCAGTAGTGGGGGGAATACTGCTTTTCCTTACCTCCCAGCAGTATGGGCATCTCCTCCTATCATGAGAGATCTGAGCATTTTTCCTCCTTGTCCAGTTCAAGCACAGTATGAACCCGTATACCACCTCCAAAATCAGTCTTCATTGACTTTAGAAGTTCCACACTATTTTATTTTTCTTTGGCAGATTCTACTAAATCTGTTCAAATGCATTAAACTCAGATATTCTGAAAATACACCTAAAAAGTGATAGGTACCCACTTGTTATGATTGTGCAGACAATGTCTGAGAATAATTAAAACCAAACGTGTTTCAAATGCTCCCCAAGCACATTCTGCAGCTGCTATGATTTACTGAAACAGTAAGAAATAAATCTTTTCATACCTGTATTTCCAACACCTTTTTCAAAAACCTCTCCATACAACATAAAATAAAGCTCCATCCATATAATGTCCATGTGAGACAGGCTAGAATTGTTATATATTCTTTGTTCCTTGACTGTCTTCCCTCAAGCCAAGTCTCGGCACAAACATGCAAGAGAGCAACCCTAACATGGTAAGCTTCAAGTGTAAATGGGAAAAATGATGATTTCAGGCTTGTGTGTGCACCAAACTGGTTATGGGGAGACATATTAACCTCAACTTGTGCATACAGAAAGGAGACATCTCCAGGTGTAAAGAGAACTTTAACAGAGCAGCCAAGCGAAGTAAGGAAGGCAAAGCCTGGAAACAGGGAAAGAACTTGAGCTATTTTATTTATTTACTTACTCACAGAAATATAGGTTTACATAATATGGCCCAGTGCTGTGAGGAGCTGAAATTGAACTTGAATCACTGTTCAAGTAGCAGAAATCCAGAAGCATTTGCAATCTTCAAACTTTTAATGAGTCCTCTAACTGCATAGCGTAGGTGTACAGTATTTTTTCATCTGATCAATGAAGCAACTGATTGTGTCAATAAAAATGTTTTGGTCCATCTCTGTTAAGATTCTCAACATAATAATGGGTTTCTGGTTTATTGCTTGATATTCTTTCATCTGTATATAAACAAGTAGTCAAAGACATAGCAAACTGTGACATCCTCTCTTACAAAGATAAATAAGGATCAATCTTTTCTGACATTTTGCCTAATAAAAAAAGCTACAAACAAGGTAGCAAAAAAACCAAACAAAAATGTTTTCAAAAGAGAGAATAAGAAATAGGGAACAGCTGTCTGGAAAGATATATGTTGCTCATGAAAAAAACCCAAACAAATAAACAAAAAAAATGGCTGAAACTGACAGCTCTATTTGAAAGATATTGAAAATATTTATTCTTTTGTGACTTTCAACATATATTGTCCTAATTTTCACCCTCTTTGTTTAGTTGCCTGCTTCTGAAACCAAAAATCATCTCCCTATCAGCACTGTGCATTAAAGCAGATGAATTGACTCTTTTTTTTATATGAAAAGAAACTGAAAAAAGTTAGCATTTCTTTCTCAAGTAATTTAAAACAGCTTTTTATTTCCTAGGGTTTGGTATATATCTTGATAAATGTATGTTGAAATAGGATTAAAAATAACTTGTGAATATTAATTGATGAATTAAATTCCCATTCTGAAAAACTTTTAAAATCTGGGAGAACATGGTTTTGTGATTTAAAACTACCCTAGGTACTTTTGTGAATGCCTAACAAGAACTCATTTAATAAATCATTTTGACCTTGTGAGAATTAAAATAATGTTGGTAATAATCTTTTATAAAAGCATTGCTCTGTAGATGTTGAAATTAATCTGTCTGCATAGTACTCCTCATTCTCCTGCTTTTCTCTGTTAATATACTCTTTCCTTTTAGTTGTGAATTGCTCATTTTCTACATATTCTTAGGTCATGTCCCAGTGATGAACTCATTTTTAAAAAGTTAAGTAGCACCACACTGCATTATTAAAATTATCATCCTTTTGAGGTAATCACCTAATATATTTAATCAGTAAAGGTACTGCGTTGCATAATGGGAATGATGTAAACTAGTATTTCAGGTGACAAACACTGAAGCATGTGCACAGTTTTTTCCTCACGTAAGTAAATATATGTACATAGTTGAGGATTTGCAAAACCTGACACTGTGTCGTGGATCACATCTTGGATTGAAATCCTGCAGATCTTGGATAAGGTAGAGCATAGGAATCCATGGGCAGGTTCAATGGCTGATCCTTTTAGAACATAATCAAAGCATTTCTAACTTAACTGAGCTTGGGAGAAGGTAGTGATATCCAACCCATAATACAGAAGGAATTAAAATAACTTCTGTCCTATCTGGTTGCCAAAGTTCCCATTGGAATGATCATTTTAGTACTGGTGCCATTTAACTGTATAATGGACCTTCTAAAGCAGTGAGGATATTTTTCGGTTCGTTTTGTTGTTTGGGGTTTTTTAAATTTAAATTTTAATAAATAAATTAGAAAGGGATGACTTCTGAAGAACTTTTCCCATCTTTTTTCATCAATCTTCGTTATACTGAGATATTGCTTTCTTATAAAAAAATAATTTCAGCATCATAAAATTCCAAACTGGAAAAATACTTTTGTCAATTTCCACTTTTATAGTGAGAAAGGTATCTTTTGAGAAGTCCATGAAAATCAAACCTCATCATATCATGAATGATGGCTTGATCTGTTATAAAAGACCTACCTAATTCTCAAAATGGCATAGAATGCCATTCAATTTGGAGATAAAATATAAAAATAATGATAAAAGAAAGTACTATTGACTCTAGATAAACATGCTGACTCCTTTGAACCAGAATTTGATGCAAATTTATCTTGATCTCCAAGTTACACAACAAATAAATTTGCCAAGTATTTTTTGTTTTTTTCAATATTTCAAGAAACAGGTTTATATTTTAGCAAGATTTTTCAATAGAACATAGAACAAGGACTTTGTCATGGAATGGGATGAAATAAAACTTCAATTATTAAAATATATAAAATCAGAATATTGTATAAGGTTCTTTTCCTAAATTTTATGCTGGGCGTTTCAATTATATATTGTGCCCTGGACTTGTACCTTAGCCCTTCAGTAGTATGGAAAGACTGTGAAAATACAGATTCTAAGGTCATGTGGTTCTTAAGCAAATAATCACCTGTATACATGAATAATGCCATTGGACATATGAATATGTATTCATGAATATATGGAAGCTGCAAGTTCTTGCCTTCTATTTGAACCACAAATAAGAAAAAACCCTATCACATATGCTTGAACCTGCATTTTACTTTGGTGTCTCAATTTGGACCAGGAAGAGAAAGGAAAGAGAAAAGGAAGAGAAAATAAAACATGTTCCTATGCTTGCCCAGTCCGTAAATCCAGAAGTTTTAGATCAATTAGTGTGATACATGATGACAGAAACCAGCTTTATATTGTCTTAATCAATTCTCTTCAGAAACACTAATGAGTTAAGAGAAAAGGTGTTAATTGTACTCTAAAAGACATTCAACAATAATCCTACGAGAAAAATATGCAGGAGGTTGAGCACAACAAGAGGAAAGAGGGTAGAACTAGATTTCATACACAGTCTACACTTAAAGCTGTCATTAATGAGATAATGATGTCAAGATTATTTAGAAGGGAACCTTTCAAAGGTAAAAAGATGTCTGATATTTGTGATCTTTTAATATGAACTAGACAACTAACTCCACTTTCTGACTTTGAGAAATTCTTGCAATTACAAAATGAAGCATTTTTCGAATATGTTCTTGAGATGTCTGTCTCTTTTCTCTGTTATTTTTTATTGATATCTTTTTAGTAGTTTTAAGGTAGTGTACAATAATTTTAAAATGTCTGGTTAATAGAAAATGACATCTACTGCCACAAGAAGCTTCTGAATTGAGGTGTTTTGAAATACCATTACTGTTCTAAGAAAATCAATAGAAGTATTTACTGTATAAAGTTTATATGATCTCTTCTCTCGCAGAGTTTTTAGCCACAGTATTGGGTTAAAATTGTAAAAAGCCCTCTGATTTCACTAATATATTTGTAAATTCTTAAATAAACTGATTTCAGGTTACAGCAGTGCAGCTATTTCCAAAATGTGGTCTCGTGAGGTATTGCTGGTGTGTAGTGAGAATGAGTTGATGATTTACCCTTTCTTCTTCACATTCCAATCCTAATGTGTTCCAGTCAAAATAGGTGGTAATTTCTTTGGTTTGCTATTACAGAAGTGATCATAACTAAAGTGAGGGAGTTAAATAGGGAGAGTCTCACAAAGGTTGTGTACTGTATAAATAGACCTGCCACAATGAATAGCACACAAGTATGGTGACATCTGAAGGCCTGTTTGGTTGCCTGATCTATCTCTCCAGCTTAAAGCTCTGTTTTATCTCTTCAGCAATTGTAGTTTGTAAGTCTGCAGGAAAAGGAAGGACTTTAGTAGCTGGGCACCCACTGAGTTTTTCTTTGCCTAGCTGAGTTGAGAGCTTCAAGGATCAAACTGCTGTTTATGAGCGACGTGTGCAGGAGATAGGGCAAGAACAGAAGTCCCTTGGTACAAACATTAGTCACAATTTAATGTCTGCATAGTCCCCAAGTTGGAGAAAATCCTGGGAGAATGGGTTAAATAAGGTTTTGACTTTAATCTCTGACAGAAATTGGCACATGCTTATACCCAGGTCAGTATTCCTGGTGAAAAAAGCATCACCCAGTGTGTCTTACCTGAAGATTGAATCCGATTTATAATATCTGGTAACTTTGTGTTTGAAAGACACAGAAAAATCCCATGAAGATGAATTAATATTTAGCCACCAGTAGTGGTGTGGTTTTTTAATCTCTGTACATCTCTTTCTTACTACCATAGCAGTAGTAGTCTTACAATTTTAATTTAAGTAGTTATTTACATTTGTCTACGGTGATGAGGAATTTCTCAGTAGCTGATAAATCCCAGACATACCTTCTTCAAGTCAAGGATATGTAGAAGTATTTGATCTTCTCTTCCCTTACTCAAACCCTGGCTCAAGACATTTTTTTGCTGCTAAAGTGCTTTTGGTAGCTTTTGAAAGTGAGACTGCTGGGTTAGGAGCATTGTTTTTCAGGGACCAGTTACTTATCCTTGTTACACAGTTGGACAATAAAAGCACCATAATCTGGAGATCTCCAGTGAGTTTGTGGCAATACCATTTTAAACTCTACTGGTAGCATTTATGAGAATATTTTTGCATAAATTCCCTGGATAATTATTGTTTGTCTAAACTACCTCTTTAAGTATATTACAGATGAAATATCCTGGATGAAATCCTGGTTCCAATAAAAGCATTTACGTTCTAGATAACAAAAAATAACCCAGCCAATTTCTATAAGACCTGAAAGCCCGAAGCTATAAATTAGTCTTAAATAACAGTTTGATGGGGAAGGCAAAATATGGAAGAATTTGAGCTTCAAATTGGAAACTAATATTCTTTGGAGACAGCATCCAAAATCCTGTATGTTTTTCACTAACTGCTTGGCACAGTATTTCTAGCATAAAGTGCTGTTATGGATGGCTTTCCTAGACTTGTGGCTCTAGAAAATTGCATTTGTAGGAGAGTTGTGCTGGTTTTGCTGGTCAAAACTAGGATGAAAAGCTCGAATTTACAGTTTGGGGCTTGTTGCTTTTGTTTGTTTGTTTGTTTTTTGTTGTTTTTTTAATTTTAGAAAATTGCTTTTAACATTTTATGCAAAATACTTAAACTTCCATAAAATCCATCAAGTAAGAGTGTCTACCTCAGATCTCTCCTTTAGAGAAAGATGATATTGTAATTGGTATTGATAGATGCTATTTCCATTATTTTGCATTAAGCAAACATAAATCCATACCATCAAAAAGAAGGCAATTAATAAGTTACTTAGAACAGACTAAAACAGGCAATGGAAGAATAAAATGTAATTTTCCAGTTTATGTTTTCATTATTCATTTAGTGTTTGGTGCTTATAATACATTGCAATGCAGAAGAAGGTAATACAACTCATAGAGTGCCTTATTATCAAGTATCCTCAAGGCACTTCAAAATAACATCAAAAAGGAGACCAAAAGACAATAGCTCATCTGTATGAGAGGCTTAAAGCTTTTGTTTAAATTGTAATGAGTTGGGGTCCCATCAACTTCAAAAGAATTTTGTTTAGGGCTATGTCTCTCCCTTTCTTTCTTTAGTTTGTGTTTGTATTGATTACAGTAATTCACAGGAGGAATAGTTTCAGAAACAGCGGGGGAAAGTAACTCTTCTAGTGGTAATCTGCTGGGCAGTGTTTGCAGATTTGTGGGAAAAGGAGTTTAGTGAGAGTTCCCTGACAGTGCACTGCTGTCTGCATGTGCAAAGGAGGCCTTGGTCGTCACTTACCACGTTTGTAGATATTGCATTCCAGAGCTGCAATAGATGGTACATAATTTCATGAGAGCATACAGTTTTAGGGAGTTGCCAAATCCAGCCATTCTCTGAGAGAGACAAGGCAGCTGCAGGTTAGTGCTTCAGGTCCAAGCACCAGTGAGGCTGAGCATGTGATCCTGACAGGCACTTGTGCAAAAGCAGTGTAAAATACACATATACACCACGGGCCACACAGGTGAACAGAAGCAGAAACTTGCAGTATTCACAGAGAAATGAACTGTTCCACCAGTCTCATCCTGATTCACATGCTATCTGATCAGGATTAAGAGCTGTACCTTTAGTTGTTGGCACCCCACGCCCCAGGTCCTCAACTCAGCTGCTGGCACTTAGACCTCTATGTATACGCATGTACATAAATTAGGGATTTCCCTCACCCAGGAAAGCCAGAGTTTAATAAGAAGACAGGAGTGACTGTGCCCATCAGGTGCAGGGCATGGCCAAACAAACATGCTGACCAGCACCATCCTTATAGGTAACTGCCCACTTTTATCCTCTTATCTCTCATTTCCTGCTAAGTGCAATCCTCAAATGGTCTTGTCTGCATCCCATGATGTGTCCCATACCCCTCAGATCCTGAGGTGCTCCAGACAGCCTCTCCCACAGATCCGTGGTGCAGGCCTTCCCAGCTGAACTGCTGGCACTGATGGCTGTCCTGGGATAGCCCTGGGGGTGCCTGGGCAGGGGCTCATTCCTCTGTCCTGCGGAGGATTCTCCCCCTGCCAGCGTAGCTGATTGCTGATGCTCTTCTCTGACAGGCCTGGGTGGTGCCAGGGCAGGGTGGTATACAGGTTCCACACCTCCTATTATGCCTCTACTCCCTTCCACTGCTGCAAATGAGCTACTTGGTTTTTTTTTTGTTTTTTGTTTTTTGTTTTTTTGTTGTTTTTTTACATAGCCTAACATCCAGGAGCTTGTATTTTAGAGATTTATGGGTGCTGAATAGGAACAGAAATAAGGAGGCAGGAGAGCAGGCCCAAGGTGCCACCTGATTTCATATATCTGTATTAGCTCCACACAGTACAAAAGTGCAGTCAAAGCTATTCTGCATGTTAGAGCTCCAGGATTAATGATGATGAGTCAGTCTATGCTGCAACTGCTGTCATCACTGCAGCTCAGTTAAAATATACATAAGCCCCGTTTAAATTAGCTACGATCTTGCAAAAGTTGTTCATGATGATGGATAAACTTATAAGTACTTAACTAATACTGCTGCTGACCTTGAGCAGTGATGCCACACAGACGTAGCAAGGCTGCTAAAATTAACATTGAAGACCGTGCCGTTTTGTGACATCTCCACTGAGTCAACTGGGGACAACTTCACTGGCTAATGCATTCACGTAGCCACAAATGACATGAAGTGATTTGTGGGTTACCAAGGGCTTAGACCTCGTTTTTCATCACTCAGGGAAGCTTATATAGAGGCTTTGGCCCACTAATAGCGCAGAAAGGAAACACCACTGGGATAATTTTAAACATATTTTCACGGAGCAGAAAGCGTGGAGAGATTTTCAATAGACAGGTCCAGATTGCCAGTGTAATAAATCCCTTACAGTTAGCCAAAGCACAATGAGGATATAAACCACAATTTATTAGGCACAGGCATACTTAGTCAAAATACTGTTAACATGGGTATTGTAGTGATTGAATGAATGAGATCAAATGTATAACCACTTTCTATTTAATTAATGCCCACAAGAAGACAGAAGATTTTGCACCGTTTATGTGAATTTTAATTACTCTTACTCCATTTTAGCCAGAATACTAAGCTGGACACTGCATTAGGTGTCTAATAGAAATCTAATAATAAATGTGGAGACTGATACTGTCATATGTTTTGGACAGGGCTAAAATGCCTAACTGCTCTCTGTGCTATTTCCTAGCCAAAATTTCAAGTGTCAATGAGATCAACTGAGGGTACACAGCATAAGTGAAAGTAAAGTGTACCAATGAATTAGTCAGAATGCACAGACCAGAGAATTTTGCTAGTGCCTTCAGCTAAGAGCCTGTCAGATTTTTTTTTAATTGCAAATTTCCATTCCAGGGCCCTATTACATAAAATAAACTCTCTTGGGTAATTTTTAAAATTTGATATAATCTTTTTGACAATATACTTTTCATGAGTACAAAAAGAAAAGACAAAATTTGAGGTCATTTTGGTGCATGTGCAAACTTAGTTTATTATGTTTTACATGATCAGCAGACAACTGTGTGGATGAGACATGTCTGAAACTTAATGAAAAAGCTGCTTTGATTTGCTCTGGGACACAAGGGAGAGAGCACATTTTGTCAGTTCAAGCCAAGGGATGAAAGTCAATATGATTCAGTTTTAGAGGAGTCATGGCTTTTCTGTCCTTCAATTTATCCACCTATAAAGTGGGAGTAATGGAGAATGGTGAAAATATTAGTTTGTGAAGATTTAAACAGTGTTTAAATAACTGTATAAGGTTTGTTGGATTGAAAATGGCAAGGATTTCCATGAATGCAGAAGTACTGCAAGTGGTGGTGCTTGCTAAGAGCTTCATTGCAGTTAACAGCATTGTGTTCCTGTGAGGAAGGCTGGAGGAAAGGGATCTTTCTGAAAGTCAGCCATAAACCAGTTCAGAGCAGTTTATTTAGTCCTGAGTTTATCTACACTTTCACGGGTCCCAATGTATCATTAAGAAATTTATAAAACTTTTCTAAAAATAGGAATGGAGCCCATTAGGAAATCTCTCAGAAGCTTTGATACATATGGTGAGTATCTCATCAGGTATGATTAATGCATACTTCACTATGAAACTCGTAATGTTGTTTTGTGTTAAGGTCCTATAGCACTGCCTTGGACGTTTAGCTTCCGAGGTTTTCTTTGGATTAGTATATTCAGACAGACCTCTTGTAAGTTGATAATGAAGCTGAATTAGCAGAAGTGAGTAAGAATTTTTTGTGCTGTTTTGTAAAATATCACTTGGGAAATATCTTTATGCAAGGCTGAAACAGGCCAGTCACATGAATCAAAACAAAATGCTTTGATAAGGTAACATTATGAATCAGCTGTCACCTTGTTCATGAGATGGATGGGCAGTAGAGAAAGTAGAGAATGAATCATATTTATGAGGCATATTGCAGGGAAATTTCCACAAATTGTGCAGGACTTGAGATGTTGTCAGAGACAACCTTAAAAATCAGAGAAAAAATTCACTTCTGAGCACTGCAGGTAATATTCCCAAACTCTAACGTCCAACTAACTGAGTCTCTCTGCGACTCTTATTTTCCAACATTTCTTGCTAATTAAGGAATTTTCCATTAAAGCCTGCTTTAATTTTGGCCAAGCTGAACGCAGGTTTTCTGGAGCCTGCAGGCTAGCAGGCACTGTTCTTAGAAGAGAAAGAAGCTGAAGTCTTGCATCGGCATTATCTGATTCAGGTACAAATTAATATTTTCAATAGAGCAAAGGGTAGTGGTTACTCTCCAAAACAAACAAAAAAATACCTTGGAAGCAACCAACTTGAGAACAGGTACTATCAAATGATATTGAGGATTTTACATTTACTTCAGTGAAATGTATGTTCTTCTTACTTAAAAATGTGGTTTTTTGTGGAGATAAGAGTGACTGTTGCATGGTGCCTAATGAAGATCATTCAATATTTACATCTACATCTGACCTTTCCTAGCCAGTGCTAGAAAAATAAGATACATGAACACGTCTGAGCTCTCAACAGGAAAAGCAGTGTTATGTGTGAAGTTGATAAAATTTTTATTTAAGTTTTATATTTATTTTTCAACTTTGTGCTTAAACAGGAGAGTTTTCTCTTGAGGAAAAACCAGTTACTGCTACTCAAAATGGTGGTGCTTTTTTTCTGTATCCCTCTGTTAGGTACATTTATCCCCATAACCAGATTATTGGAGGATTTAAGAACATTTTAGAATCCTTTATAATTAATGCACACCCTAACCTTGCTCAGGTTAAGTTCTAATTTATCAGCCTCAGATTTTCAAACTTTATCAGAGTTATCAGTCCCCTGAAGGGCAAAAAATTGTCCCTGTCAGCTTCTTTCAGCCAGCCCCTTCTCCTCACAAACCTCCTTCTGCTGCATTCAGGTGAAGTTCTCCTTTGAAGTGTTTATTTTTGCACCACATTTTCAATTCTTTCAGGCCCTAAGGTTCCTGTTTTGAATCAGTCAAAAATGAAAACTTTATATTATTGCTTCACTGTAGGTGTGTTTTATATCTCACTGTGCCACAAGTAAAAATTAAAACCCTTGCTCAGCTTTAACTTTGTAGTATTATAGAGACATTCTACAAATTTGAAGTTACTCAAATCCCCAAAGTGCACTGTGAACTAAATTAGTGATTTGAAGTTCTTCCATTTAATGTTAAGTATCTTTAGAATTGTGAAGGTACCAGCTGAATGCACTCCGTAATAGCTTTTTGAGCCCTGTTCTTAATTTCTGCGTATTATGAAGTTTTCACGACATTTTTATCAATTGCTCCTTTTCTGAAGCTCAGCAATATAATAGAGTAATTGAAATAATTCACTAGCATGTAACCACTTTGCATTAAAAGATAGTAATGATAACGCTTCTGACTTATTAAGGAACCTTTTCTTTCCCTTCAAAGTCACAGGGCTGTACATATTAGACTCAGAGGCTGTTCCAAGTGGGCAGTTGTTCCACATTGAGTCCTTAAGTTGCAGAACTTAATATGAATAACTTAACATGCAATTTCTCAATATAACTCCATTTAAATGATTGTGTAATTCAGTGTAACTACATAGAAATGACAATATAGCTGCTTCCCAATTACATAATAGTTACAGAGTAGTCAGTGTTTCAGTGTAAAATGTAATTGACTCTTAATTATTCTATCATGGGAGAAAGGACACTGATTATAACTTCATTAGGGAGATAGAAATGACTCTGCAAAGGGAAAGAATTGTATACACGTATACGTGCTTATTTTCTGTTAGCAAAATACTGCTGATTTATCTTTTTTTCCAGGCCAGGTTTGTTGAATAGTATTATATTTTGAAGTTGCAGCAGTATCTACTTCAGAAAAGGAGTTTCAGGGCTATTGCCTCGTGTTTCTTTTCTTCTTTTTTTTTTTTTTTTTAATTTGATATGCACTGATTTGCTATCCCAGAAGCAAACTGAAGATAAAGCACTATTGTTAGACAAGTTGTTTCAGGACAAATAGCATCGTACAGTAACAAAAAATAAGCAGATTTTCTAGCCAGACTTGAACCTTATCAATTACAAACTCTCTCAGCAAGCAGAAGTGGACTACCCATATTACTGTTAATCACTTGGTTGTTCTTTTCTTAGCCCCCAAGGCTCTTTCTGTTCTCTGTCCAGTGAGGCCTTGTGCAACCTCCTTGTCCCCATCTCCCACGGCCCCTGCTCCTCGTGCCGTGCGGTCAGAGCATGGGGAGCAGAGCACACGAGGGCACAGCTACAGCTGTGGTGTCGAGGTGGTTTGGCCCCTGTGTGAGTCAGGGATCTTGCATTATTTGTCTTTAGGTGGAAGTGGAGAGTCAGCACTGTGCAGCTGGCGTGTCTGGTACTAGATCATCGGGAGCTTCCTGCAGAAAGACAGCTTTCCCGTGATCTTCACCACCATCATGGGAGTTTTTCATTCCATTGACGTGATAAATGGGAGCCTTTTGCCCAAGGGATACAATTGTTCTCCGCGGTGGAAGCTAAGTCAGGTCTGAGGATACCTTTTACAATGCTTAGAATAGCATAAAAAATATTTTCTCTGTCATTAGTCTACATTTATAGTAAAAATGTGGCCACACTACATGTCTTTTGGTGTGCTATAGTAACTGTTATCAACAGGATTATTCAACTATGTACACTGTTCAGATTACAGGATGTTTATTCAAATGGAAAATTTCATTCTGACTGTGCAGTCAGGTTCCTGTCTTTTACTTCCACAAAAAAAAATAATTCTAAAGGCCACCAGCACGAGGTTAATAAAAGAGAGTTGTCAGGTGAAATGCTGTTCCACAGAAACGAAATACATTTAAACAATAAGTGAACATCCTCAAGGAGAAGTGGCCTTCACGGATGGTTGCCTAGTGATGAGATCATCCAGTGCAAAGCTGACCGACTGCCAGCTCAGATCTGGAAGGCCGTAAAAAGTCAAGTTTTTTTCCCAATTTGGGACACGGAGCTACACAGGGAATGCTTTCATTAGCTCAAAGTGAAAGAAATCTTTTGAGTGGTCTGGAAACCTTTCCCACCTTCATATAGAAACACCTGTAGGAACTCCTTGAAGCTAGCTGAGGCAGTAGTGGAGGGGGCCACTATGCCTAGAACAGTTTGTCATTTTTCTAGCTTTTTCATTTATGTAAGTTTGAGATCCTCTGCAAATTTTTTCCAGGCAATAGTTAACCCTTCATAATAACTTCTGTAGAAATTCTGCTGCTTCTGCTTACACATATGATTTGCAACTGTCTCCCCACACACAAACACGCGCACGAGAAAGAGAGCAAGGCTAAGTAGAAGTGAGAGGTCCAAAGTGATTTTTATGTGGGTGGGGAAGGGCAGGTTTTGGAGTTGGAGGGCTTGTTGTAGGTGAAAGTGACTGTAATTAAGGTACACTGTGTTAGCCATTGTGACACAAATCGGAAAAGCATAAGCCCCCAAATAACCAGGTGAGTTGTGTTCAGAGTATGTGTTTTTCAGAGGATGGGACTTTGGCTCTTGACCCAGATCATAAAATAAACTGAAAGGTCTTCTGCACCCACTGACCCTGGTGGTTGCCACTCAGGCACACTGACCAAGCTCTGTGTAAACTACTGGGAGTGAAAATGCTTCTATTTTCATTTGAAGGACCTTCAAAGTCAGACACAAAGAAGTAAATGACCTGAAAGTTATTACATGATATTTTATTTTGGGTTGAACAAAATTGTTTTAGATTGACCATAGGTTAACAGTTCTTCTTTTTTTTTTGAAGAAGAGTTTTACCCCCATATCTAAGCATATTTTTCAAAATAATGTCTTCAACTATAATTTTATGATTCAGAATTACATTTATTGTGGTATGTTTAGCTTTGTAGAATCACAGAATGGTTTGGCTTGGAAGGGACTTTGATAGATCTTCTAGTTCCACTCCCACTGCCATGGGCAGGGACACCTTCCACTAGATCAGGTTGCTCAGACCTCCATCCATCCTGACAGTGAACACTGCTGATGAGACATCCACAATTCTCTGGACCACCTGTTCCAATGCCTCACCACCCTCAGTGTGGGAAACAAGTTCTTCCTTATGTCTGATCTAAATCTAGCGTTTTATAATTTAAAACCATTACCCCTTATTCTGTCACTGCAGACCCAAGCCAAAATCCTCTCTCCATCTTTCTTTTAAGCACCTTTTATACATCAAAAGGCTGCCATAAGGTCTCCCTGGAGCCTTCTCTTCTCCAGTCTGAACAAACCCATCTCTCTCAGACTTTCTTCCTGGGAGAGGTGTTCTGCTCTCTGATCGCTGTCATGGCCCTCTCTGAACCCACTCTAACAAGTTCATGTCCTTATGCTCTTGAGCCCCAGAGCTGCATATTAAGTACTCCAGGTGATGTACTGAGAGTGTTTGGTAAAATACTGTAAGAGCAAAGGTGCACCATCCTTGCTTTATAGGTATTATGTGTTCCTGTGGCAGAGCAGACTGCAAAAACTGGCAGTGACTCTGAATTCCAGTTAGATAAAGGCAGACTGTTGGACAAGATGCTTGGTTAGCTCATGTGCATTGCCTTTTTTTTCTTTGATGCTTTAGCACTTTAAAAGGTACTACTGCTGATAATACACCAAAAAACCTTCACTCATTGAAAACACACCTGTACTTTTTTTTTCACCTAAAAAGAATCACAGAATTAAGCAAAGCCAGCTTGCACGATGTCCATCAAATTGTTTTGGTTGTACAAAATCTTTATTAATTATACTGAGAGATTAAAAAAAAAAACAACTAAAAACAGCCAACAAAACAAAAACCAAGCAAGGAGGGAAAACACCTCCATTTACCTAATTGAGACATAGAAATCTGATGCCTCGTCATGAGATATGACTTCATTTGCCTATGTGAAAACTGGTGGAGTTGTCAAATCCAGTTAACCAATGGAATTTCTACTTAGTACCTTTCAAAACCAGACTACAGTGGTAAACTTCTCTGCATCCCACAAGGACTTGCCCTCTTTCCTGTCCCAGCTCAGTCTGCAGGTAACTGTTGTTGCCCTCTCATCATGTCAGCTCATCTCCTGAAACTTGTATCATGTTTTTGATTCCTGATGATGATTTCTTCAAGACATCTTGAATCACTTCTAGACCTGATCTGACCTGTCTGTAGACACATGGTGATAGTATTAAATAGAGTGCCTGATGTGTGGTTGCTGATAACACATACTTATTGCTGTTAATTCACCGGCATGTCTAAGGCTGGTAGAAGTTTTCCAAGGAGCAGGCAAACCATGCTGTCTCCCCAAACCAAGTTGCTAGTCACTCACCAGGGTGACAAATCCTGCCAATAAGCATCCCCTGCTAGCAGATCTCAAAAGAGGGGTGGTCTGTTAGAGACAAATAAGCCAAGGGCATTGTGTGACACAAAATATTCACAGATACAACAAGGCTGTGGTGATTCCTGTTTATTGTTCCTGCTGCATTAGAATCAGATCTGGAGAAAAAGGCTCTCTCTATCCTGAGCTATAGAGTGCTGTGACTTTGAAGGCCAGCACGTTTTCAAGTGGTTGTCTAAACAGATGTGAAGGGCAATAGTTTTTTGTAGTTTCAAATTTTTAATGTAATTTTTCTTACAGTGCACCTAAGCCAGCTGTTGCACAGCTGAGTTAGGATTTTTGCCACATATTGCTTGATTTTCCTGAGTGGCAGAGAGTACCACATAAAGCAGAAAATGGGCTTAGAGCATCTCAGAGGTGGGATAATCACTGGACAGGTGTCAAACCTGCCATTACTGCAATTAGAACTAACTGTGCTGGTTTTGTTGGCAAACTTGGCAGGGGATCAGGAACTTTGGTGGGTCTCGTGCCTGCATTCCTGGTGTCACCCCAAGGGCAATTGCTCCCATGTCATACCTGCACTGTGAGGAGAGGGGGAGAAGGAGTTCTGTTCCTTGTTCTGTCTTGTTAACATGTAAGCTGTCAGTTGTCAGACAAACTGAAGCAAAGAATGTCCTTTCGTCCCAGAAACCTTGAAAAGGTATAAATAGTATAAAATCTTGTCTTGTATCAGAAGAGTCATTCTTTTTCAAACACATATTCAAGAACAGTCCTTTCGTTTGGTGGGGTGTTGGGGAGTGTTGTGTTCATTTTGGGGTAGGTGTCTGGATTACTTAAAATAATTTTGTTCTTTATTTGTATTTTCATACAATTTATTGCTTATCAAAACATTTTTTCATTCAGCTAAAACCCAAAGATAAAAATCTGCACCTAAAATGAAGAAAGTCATACTTGGTGATTGTAATTGTATTTTCTTGTTTAAATGTTTATGAATCACACATAATTTATCTGGGAGATAACCAGTACAGAACAGATATCTGTCACAACCTTTCAGATTCAATAATTTTTTGCAGCCACTTTGTACTCATGGTCACATATATCAGTACTTGTCTACTCCATACACTGTACCAAATGAGCACATAGGCAAACAAATCAATATTTGGATATTAAAATGCAGAAAATGATTCTACTTGAAAATTGATCATATATTTCTCTCCCATGTTGTTTTTTTTTTTTATTTTAAATAACCCTGCTCAAGTACTTCGTGTAGTGGGGAACTAGTGCAATCTAAAGGAGTAATGAGGTTTTCTTACTCAGTTTGCTGCTGACAGCTAAAAGCCACCCATGAAGCCCTTGCATGTGACGCACACATGGTGCTACATGTGTGTCAGCTGCTGCATAAGGTATAGGGCAGTCAGCAAGTGGTTTTAAGCATTTTTACATTCACTCCTTCAACAGGTGAGACTGGGAGGGTTTTGTGAGCTCTCAGCACAGGGGAAAAGGGTCTTTCTGCAAGGCGGAACTCCTGTGTGCAGAGGGAGGAAGCTGTCTGAAAGCCCAAACTGTTCATAGCTCAGCGTTTCAGCTGCCAGCTGGGGAAAGGGTGAACACAGAACAAGACGAGTGCTGTGCAATGGAAACAGTTTTAATTTTTAGGATTACATTATTTTCTGAAGTCATTGTTGTCTTTAACTCCAGCTGGCAACTAAGTACCACTCACCATCTGCTTGCTCACTTTCCCCTCACCTCTCAGGAGAATTAGAAAGGAATGGAGACAGCAAGGACAGCTCAGAGCAAACTCTTTGAGTTGTGCTGCCTTTTGCTCTGTTCTGTCGTGACTGCTTTACATTTTGCTCTTTTAAATATATTTTAGCAGGAGAAATTCAAACATGGCAGCAAGGCTGCAAGAGCAAGCTGGGTAGCAGCGACTGTAACTTCTGATGGAATTTGTACAAGTTTAACTAATTCAGCTGTAGCGTGCTGTACATACCAGTAAGATAAACAGGGACTTTACTCCACTAGCACAAGCTGCCAATTCTGCCTGCCATGTAATTCACAGTTGTTATGTGTTTTATCTCAATTAAGTTCCATCTCTAGAGCACACTGCTCTGCTGCATATTACTGCTCTGCTAATGAAATGATAGCTATATGGCATTTCCTTATGATTCCAGCAAACACAGATTAAGCACAAGTCAAACATTCCCTTGACAAATTGCGTGAGCTAGGCTCTCATTCCTATCCAGAAAATAATCTGTTTAGCTAAGATGAAAGATTATCTAAGTTACTATATGTCTGAGCTCTGCGACTGTTGGTCTTGGCTGGTTTGCTGGTGGAATTATTCCAAATGCCAAAGGAATAGCGGAACTCTTCTGTCAGGTGCTCTAGGACCTATGAGGCACCAGAAGGTGTAGAGATGGTGCCTGCTGGAATGACTCATCCCAGACCCTACGGAGATCCCAAGAGTGTCATCCTGCAGGTAGTGCAGCCTTTGTCCAGGGCAGGAGGAAGGTGAGGAGAATGGTGATCTGCTGGTACTACACACTCTGACATTGGAAACAGAGCTCGAGCTTGGTTGGAAGAAAGGTGATAGCATTAGAAGGTTTCTAATAAACATTTCCTCTTGCTATTCTCTGCTTCCAGTGACTGATGCAAGTCTGTATTGTTCTCCTTCACTCTAGTTTCTTCCAATGGTGCTGAATGCTGATGAGCTCATACTTGGCGCAACACCAGCAAGTAATTTCCTGGTAATTAATTTATTTTCTCTATACCTGACCTGAATTTTTTTCAGGTAATTTGCAGGTTGGGTAACCCATCAGAATCAAACCATTTTAGGGGGTACCCAGGAGTACAATGAGTAATGGTTATTTTGAGTCTGTCTTCCCTCAGACTCTTTCTCGTTCTCTCTCAGCATTAGGGTTTCATTGCTATTATAGCACTTTGCATATAATTACCAACAGCTTTAGGTTATAATTATATTGTCATTTAGTACATTTGCAATGGGGAAAGAATGAACAAAGCAGTGAATTAAATATGCAATGACTGTTGATGTTTTGTGCCTTTTGCTTTCTTAACAGCTTCATTAATATTTTGCAGTGTTTATGAGGAGCTACCTGGAAAACAGCCATTGCATGCATTTAAACATGTCACAACTCTAGGAATGAAAAGGAAAAAATAACCAGGATAAGTAAATACCCTTTAGAATTTAGATTTTTTTTAATATGGACTTAAAAAATGACTGCAATCATTTGCATATTTATTGCACACGACATTTTCAAAAGACAGCAGCAGTGGGCTAATGCTGCAATAAGTGGTAGAACTCCTGTTGACCTGAGTAAAAGTAGATGTAAATAGGTGCCATTCACTCAAGAAAATACCCTGAGGTGGTCACTGTTTGTAAAATAGTTCAAAAGATAAAGACTACCAAGTCTCTGCCTTTGTCCTTGAGATAAAAGCCAAACACACTCTCTGCTCTGTATTTTCTCTGCAGGTGACCAACATAAAATACAGCTGAACAAGTACATTTTGCCACCATATATGTGGACTAAACTTATGATTGTCTCTAGGAAATCTATAATGATTCCATTTGAGAAACAAATATGAGTCAAAGTGTCACATAAGTTTGAAAATATTGCATAATGTGTCTGCATGTCTATAGATGTAAAAGTGTAGTTAGTTGTATGTGTAAGTACAAATAAATATGGATATACAGTCACAGAATGAAGAGTCTAGGTTACATAGCACAGTAATGGCAATGGGAGCACTGGGTTCCAGCTGCCTGACTCAAGCAGGTGGACACAGGCTTTGGGGATGTCAGAGGGTGCTTCACACCCTTGTTCTTTGTCCAGTGCTACATGTGTGCCACTGACACTGGCTGCAGCACAGATCATGAGGTGAGTTAGCACAACTACCAGTTTAGCAGCAGCCTGAGGTGGAGTTTATTGCAGTTGATGTCTGCACTGTGCTTCACTCACAGACTAATTTGGGTCCTCTTCAGGGATTTAGGACTGCAGATTTCTAGTTAATGTGGGTGAGTAACTTTAGACAACAGAGATCGTTTTCCTTTTTTTTTTTTTTTTTTTTTTAATCCCCTGACTATGTCAACACTATTTTTGCAGGGCACAAAATCACTGCTCTGTGTGCTGGTCAGCTTATGTATTCCTATGAACTCTAGAAGCATAAGCAGGAAAGAAACAATGTCTCTTAATATCTAAACAATTCCATGTTATTTTGTGGTCACAAGAGAGCTATCAAACTTAAATCCTTGAGATACAGGTAACTCCACAAATCTGAAGGCAAAAATAATGGATTTATTTTGTTAATTAATAACGCCACAGTACCAGACCAATTTGTCTCTCTCTCTGGTCTTTAGCTAAAGAATACTGGCAGTAAGATATTCTTGAATTTATGAGGTAGGATTGTAAAGCATAAAATATATCAGAGCCGTTGAGATCCTCTGCTATAAACTCTCAGTGCCGTGTAAGCTTGGTTAAAACACACTTTTCCTGACTAAATTAACTGAGCTTCTAGTTATCAATAAAGATGATAAGTATTTAGTAAAATAATTTATGCTTGTGACATATTTCAAGTTAGCATAAGAGGCTAACTTCAGAGCATGGATGAAGATGTATCCAAAGATTTATCTTTCTAGTGATTTTATTGCTAGATATCATCTCTGTATAGTGCAAACAAGGGTTTTACAAGTGAAATCTGAATGTTGATTTGTAAACAAAAGATGATTTATAGAGAAGGAGAATTTGTTTCATTTAAAGGATTTGTTTAGTTTAGAATTTATTTAGTTTAGAAATAAGTGAATCAACTAAGATTAATTGGTGATTGAGAGTATCTCCAATTTCTTCATCTTCAAATATTTAGGATTAAATGCTTTGCCATGTAATCCTTCATATTTTTGTGTAGTGAGGAAGAAGATGTGTAGGTGACACCCATCAAACAAATGGAAACACAGGTGGACGTCTCTTAAATGCAAAATATTAATGAATTTCTTCTCAAATGTTTCATATGAACACAAAAGTATTAAAAGGAAAATGTATTGTATCTTCTGTCTTTTCCTGGCCAGCTAGAGGAACTAGGAGTCAAGATCAGTATGGCTAAGTAGGAATTGCAATACTTTGTTCTATGCAGAAGAACTCTCTTGGCAAAAAGTATCCTTCCATCCAAAAAGATGGAATAAGAGCGTCTTTGAATAGGAAAGCTGTCCACAATCAGGGAATGCCACAATTAAGTTTGTGAGCATAACACTTCAAAATCATTCCACCAAGTTGTTTACTGCCCAGGATTTCCCAGTGCAAAAAGACACAGAGATGCTTTTTAAAAAGGAAAAAACATTTGCTTCCATGTCTGAAAACTGGTGAAACAGTAAAAGCTGAGGAAGTGTCCTGCAAATAATAGATCAGGTCAGTGAATTGAAATTTGTCAAAGTTCTACGTGCAAAAGAAATACCGTAGCACAAGAATCTCATTCGTTTTGTCAAGCTTAACTGTCTTAAAGGATATGGCCTAGGGACTTCAGCCTAAATGACAACTTAAATTTCTAAAGTTATTTAGCCCTCAGGAAGGTTACAGTGTGACTTGTCCCTGAGGTAGCACCCCTGTGAAGATACTGGTAATGAGCCACCAAGTAATGAATTGCTTAGAATAACAACAGAGTGTGATGGTCTCCTCTCCAATTCAAAACCTTCTCTCTCTACCCGAATTTAAAAGCTGGCTCCAGGTGTGAATCTGAATATAAAATAAGCACCCAGAGCAAGGCTGGAAAATGGCCCCATAAGTTGCTTATCTTAACAATCAAATTATAAAATTTTTGCACTCTTTTTCCTCTTCTTGGATCAAAGAATACATAGCATTTTAATGTGATGAAAGTTATTCTAAGTTTCAAGCTAGCTGTTATTAATTAGTTGACCAAAGCTTTGTTCACTGGGATTCTTTTTTAAACAGAAAGGGGAACAAACCCAAACTTTTTGAACTGTGTTTTTCTCGTGAACAAAGATTAGAAAAGTCCTTAGTTTATGACCATTTTGTACCAACTAAGAGGCAAATGACAGGAGTTTTCGTTTTCAAATTTTATGTGTAAGGCATAAAATTCATTGAGAGCAGCAATACTCTGCCATGGTCCCTTAGTAAACAAGCTTTCATAAAAACTGTGATAAATAAAGTATCTGATAGAGAAATGAATGCTGTGAAAGCTAATGCTCTGCTTAATGGATGCACAACTTCACCAGCATCTATTAATTTGTATATGAATAACCTGTAAGTATAGGTGGTCCTTGAGACAATTATACTTCAGCTGAGTATGACATGAAGAGCACACAATGAAACAGCCTCCTTGAGGATGCCGTAATGGTGAACAACAGGACAGATAATCATGAAGGATTATCTTAGAGGCTCATAAATCCAGATCAATTCTGACAAGGCTCAGCTCTGGGGATGACAAACCTCCTCTGTCTCTTGTGATGTTGACAAGAAGATGCCAGGCTAATGATCCTACTCCATTAAGGTTTTTCCAGCACCATTCTGTGATGGTGTCTTGTTTGAATGTTTATATTCATCTTGTTTTAAGTTACAAGATGACTTTTCAGGCCTTGGTACATCTGACAAAGTAATTCTGCAAACTCTTTTTCCAGCGAGAAATTTGAATCCAAACGCTACTCTTTCTAGCATATTGTGCTAGTCAACAGATAGCCATTCCACTCTCTTCAGAGGCAAAAGTTGTGTATTTAATTAGGAATAATTAAAATACAATATCAAATCAAAATGGAACCCCACTCCCAAATGCTACTGAAATTTCAGAAAGACAGCTAATATTTTTGTTAATTCATCTAACTGATCACTTTTTAGATTGATAGGGTTCAAAATGAAACTGCTGAGAGGTGTTTTCCTTGTGCTTTCTTCTTGATAGATTATCAACAGAAGTTTTGTCTAATGATCAGATCATTGTAAAATGTTTCAAAAGGGATTTTTCAGGGGGTTCTATGCACAAAATCTATACATCTGATCATTTAGTGTCATCTTATCCATGCATATTGCATCTGTTTAAAGAGAGAGTGTTACGGAATATAATATTCAAGGTAGAGGAACCCTGCCATGTCAGTTTTTATTAATAAATTTACAGATCATTCATATCTTCTTAATGTGAGGAGATTGTCTGCATTTTCTTACTTATTCTATGCTATCCTGCATTTTCTCACCAATGAATTTCATTTGCCCTTGCTCAGCTGACTATCTTTGATGGGTCTTTGAGCAGTACCTTCCTGACATCTCTGTTTTACTTAATCAAAACAATTTTGTGTGTATATATAGTAGTTTATAATATATACTAATCTGCTGGTCAACAAACTAATAACAGTAAGGTTTTCTGTAGTCCCTTTTCTTCTAAAGTGGCTTGAGTTTTGGAGCTGTATATGTACATAAATAATGTCTAACCAGTGTTATGCAGATACTGTATTACTGTCTACTATAAGTCAGTGGATATTTGTGACTGTGGGTAAAAGCTTTGCTAATGCAGCTAAGTGCCTACTTTCTAGAAACAAATCAATATGACATTACAGATTTTTTTTTTCCCCCCTCAATTTTACCTGCCCTCATCTCTTTACCTTGCCTGTGTCTATTATCTCTATATTAATACAAGGTCTTGGGAGCAAAACTGAGTTATGAAAGAGTCCAAATGTTTAAAAAAATCATATGAATCACAGAATTAAGTGAACCTTTTGTCAAGAATTAAATCCTGAGTGATTGTGCTGGCTTGGCTGGGGTAGATTGAATTTTCTTCATAGTAGATAACATGGGCTATGTTTTGGATTTGTGCTGGAAACAGTGTTGATAACACAGATGTTTCTGTTATTGCTGAGTAAAGCCTTTCTGTTCCTCAGCCCACCACACTCCACCAGTGAGTAGGCCAGGGTTGTACCCGAAGCTGGGAGGGATGCAGCCAGGACAGCAGACCCCAACAGACCAAAGGAAAATTCCAGACCATATGGCAGCATGCTCAGGGTGTAAAATATGGGGGAAGAAAAAGAAAGGAAGGAAAGTTCTGAAGGATAGTGTTTGTCTTCCCAAGTTGACGTTATAGGGGATGGAGTCCTGCTTCCTTGGGGATGAATGAAAACCTGCATGCCCATGGGAAGTGGTGAATGAATACCTTGCTTTGCTTTGCTTGCATGTGCAGCTTTTGCTGTTTTTACCTGTTAAACTGTCTGTCTCAAGCCATGAGTTTTCTCACTTTTACTCTTCTGATTCTCTCCCCCACTCCAGTGTGAGGGGACTGAGCAGCTGTTAGGCTTAGTTGCTGTCAGAAGTTATACCATGGCAATGATCTTACTGTGTACCTTTATTTTATTTATTTATTTATATACTATTAGAAAGCAACACTGGAAACAATATATTCCTAGAAAAGAGACATTTTTCTGTTGTCATTATAAAATGTAACAGGACGGGTCATGAATTTTTAAATCTTTGTTAATTATGTAAACATTGACTTCTTATTCACTGTGAGATTTGGTTGAAACTGGACAGTGAATTAGCAAAGTGAGGTCTTGACCTTGTGTTTTTACTGTCCCCAAGACTATACAGTGTAAAGAAGCACACAGAAGTTGATGTCAGTAAAACATATTTGGTTTGCGCAATTGAAAAATATTATCACAAAAATTTCCTTACTCATTCCACTGACTCCACTGTATTATTTTACTTTTCTCTTTGTATGTGCCTCGAGTTCTGAAAGGAGGAACAGGCTTCACACTGCCAAGTGGAGACTATTTGTGAAATAGCCACACAAATGTGGCTTAAAAACCTGCCCTGCTACTAGCACGTGAAATATTCTGTTCCGGGATCTTGACAAATTGACAATTAAAAGAGGGCACATTGCTTCCCCTGCCCATTCATTGTTCAGTTTTGCCTACAGAAAGATGAAATGAGGTAAGGAAGAGTCTAGAAATATAGATAGCTTAGCATTACAGTACAACTCTTTTTCTTTTACATTTGCATGCAAATTGATCTAGAAATACATCAACTGACTCTGTTAATGAGGTCAAGAAAAACATGCAGAGTTAATCAAGCCTAGATAAGGTTTTTATTGGTTAACTGTCTCCAGGGATGGGAACTCAGGACCAGAATTTTTCTTCTGTGCTTGCAGAAACACCTTTCCAAAAGTGCTATTGGAATTTAATTTCATTGAAGAGCTGCGTCTCTTTTCCCTTTTGCACAAAAGTTACCCATGCATGTCAGTCTTGTCATTTTAATTGAACTTATAGGCATGAGTGGCATGTGGTGGAATTTGATCTGTCAGTATAACAATAATAAATTATTGCAGTAGGTTTGATAAAGAAACCTGGGACTTTGCAGAGAATAGTAAGGAATTGGGGGTTGGAAGAAAGAAGTTTCATATAGCTTTGCCTGACAGTCAACTACCTTGTTTTATACATTTCTTCTTGTCATTTTTGTGCCTGTTATTGCCTAATTATTTCAGACACTGTGCCCATTATCTTCTGCATTACAGATATTAGTCAAATGGTTCAATCTTTTCCAGTCTGGCTTTCAGACAGGATAATATTTCTAGTTACTTTTACAGCCCCTCTTATTTTTCAACCATTTTGCTTGTATTTTGAAATGAAATGTAGAAATAAGATTTATCCTGTTGAATTCTTGAAGCATATTAGGGAGGAAATTAGTTTTAGCTTTGAATCTGAAAGATTAAATTATATTGGTAGTTGTGACCATGTGACCTGAATAAAAAACATCACAGGAGATGCTTGGATTCATAAGTATTCTAAATAATTTCCTGCTACAGTACATGGATTTGTGAGAAGTGTATCCATAGAGTCCTCCCAGCCCTAAGTAGCAGCCAGGGGAAAATAGTAGGATGCTCATTTAAGCACTTGTGTGACTGAAATTTGTACCAAGAGTTTATGAGAGGTGTAATGGAATTGCACAATGAAAGGCCATGGAATTGAGCAGATAATGCGTGATGTTTTGGAGAAGAAAGAGTTGGAGTATGTGGAAGAATGACACTTTAACAACTGCTGTCTGCTTATACAGTTTTATAATTTAAGTGCTGAGGACCCTGTCTTGACCCCAAATTGTGATAACAGGACTTGGTAACTACTTTTTTCAAAAGTGTATATACCTCTTATGGAATGGAGTATCAAAAATAATATAAAAATACCTAGTTCTAAATTAAAAAATAAGAAGACACGTGGATTTCACTGCACTAACCACTGTCAGAACATTTAGAAGCCTAAATGGAGGTTTCCACACATATGTAGAAACTTCTTAAGCTCTTAAATTCCTCTTTGCTTCATTCTGGCTGTGAGGTGAAACAGTACTGAAAAGCAAAGACACTTGAGAAGCCTGAATTTACATGCTAAACGTGTCCAGAGCAAATCTATTCCACAGCAAGAAGTCCCTGAGCAAATCCCAGCATTCCCACTCATTGCGATTTTCAGTAGGGCCAATGGATGGAATGATGATTGTGGATTCTGCCACAACAGTTTTTGCATTTTCTCTTAACATATAATTCATATTCATAACAAAAAGAGTTATGAAATGGACTCAGCCTCAGCAGGGACCAGGCTAGCAGCTTGTCCCTCTCCAAGATGAATATTCTTACTGCTTGGATACTGAGTCATTCTTGATCCCTGTCATGAGTTTTGTCACATGTAAGAGTATTGTACAGATATTTCAGTAAGCAAATGACTTCATAAGGGGGTTCTCGAACTGTAGAGGTATCCCTAATAATGCACAAGGACACCGGCTTGAATAAATGAGCTGCTGAAATTAGCCTGAGTTAATGGGCAAGTGAAGGTCTTGAAGACCAACAGAGTATGAAGAATGGGAGATAGTGGGATTATTTAGACTAAAGTAACAATGAAGATAGACATTGGGCAGGGAAGACTGCCTTTCTGCAAAGAGAGAAGTAGTGCAGTAGCTGAGATACAAACCCAAAAGTTCTCAGGAAATAATTTTCTCTGCATGAACATGTAAGGAAGGCACAACCTTAGCAGCATTACTCTGGAAGAATGTGCAAACATTGTATTTTCAGATTTAGGAAAAGGTCCAAACCCAAAATGACATCCCATACCAGGGTGACAGTAATAGGCATTGCACAGTTTTTCTCTCTGACGGAGGGTGTAAATGTAAGTCTTGAAAGGCAGAACAGTATTTCTGTTTTAGCCATACTGAGCCCAAACTAACAGCTGCATGACTGCCAGAGATGTCAAAGAGACTGACTGTGATTTTAGTTTAGATGGGGAGAGAAAATTTTGGAATAGCAAAATAGATCCATGAATTGTCAGAATAGAGAAGGTACTTAAATATGTGCTTCATGAGAAAAATTGTGGTGTTTAAGACCTGTACCTGCCACATTCATTGAATAGATTTTGAAAAAGCTGTATTTTAAACCTAGATTAGATAACAAAGTATTATTTAAGGTCCCTGTAGTTACTAGGAAAAGAATAGAAAAGGCTGTGTTATCCTCTCACAGAGTTGTAAAGCAAAAATAATTCCTCTTTCATCATTAACCTTGGTGTTAATTTTTTTACGTAAAAAACAGTCAGTCTCTCAGAATCCTTCTAGCAGGTTGATTTTTAAGTGTTACACAAGCAAAGTTAAGGTTTTTGTTTCATATTTCATAATTAGAAACTAAAGCCTTTGATAATGTGATAAGTGGTCCAAATGGGGGTTGCAAATAATCATGTCTAACTAATTATCTACTGTAAAATCAAACAACACAAGAGGAACAGACACCTGCATAATGCAAGTCTTTGGAACAGATGTGCCCTTATTAATAGACATGAGTTGCCTATTAAAACTCTGTGGTGACAAAGAATATTTTCCACTTTATGGAGGATGCCCTGCCTAACCTTCGGTTTCTAGGTAATTATAAACACAAAAAAGCTGTGGAAGTAGTGTGGCTTTCCTCTTTTCTCCATTATGCTACAAAGTGAACTCTTAGCCCTGCCAAGGTTTTAAAGGTACTGTACTGCTTATCCAGTTGTCTTTGGTTAATATTGAGGGCTCTGTATTGTCCGAAAACATGAAAAGAAATCACGTTCAATGGGAATATTTTGCGAGTAAAGAAGTTCAGTGTTCAAAAATCCATTGCAAACATCTGACAGATGTGCTTTGTGGATGATTACGGATGTAACAAACAATGTAGTGTGTGAAGGTTTTCTTAAAGATACCAAAATAAGGGTTTCAGAACCATATGATCATAAAAAAAACGTGAACTACTTGAAAATATATTACAGGGAACAGAAAAACATTTATTCATAAGGATAATATTTTAGAAATTAATGACTGTTTCCTGGCCCTAACAGATTTCACTGGAGATGTGCTTGAATTTCATTCTCTGTAGGTGCGGGTATACATATAAAATTATACATGTGGCTTGTCCAGTAGATTTCAATGGTATTATTTACATGCTTAAGATTTGGTGCATGAATATGCATTTGTAAAATAAGAGGGTTTAATTATTAGAGATATTGCCCATTAAATCCCCCGATACATGCAGCTAAGATTAACCAGACCTAAAAATGAATTATTTCCTTGATGCTAGTGGTCATGAGCTAATCTGATTTGAAATATTATTCAGAGAATGAATTAAAAGTCTCAAATATGAAAATATTTTTTTAAGAGTGTGCAAAATGGGGTACATTAAACAATCTGACATCAGTGGTCACCTTTATTTTTGTTTGTGGTACTCATGAAAAACAAAACTAAGATGTTATGAAAAGACATCAAAACATTGCCATTCAGGCTGCCTAATTCTTCACCCTTATACTTTTTTCCTTTTAATATTTTCTACAGATATATACTTAGAGAGAGAATACTTTAGATATTCTCCCAATTTTTGTGGTTTAGACTCAAAACCACTGGTGTCTGAGTGCAGTTATCTGAAAGGAAAGTTATCCTTTTTCACAACCTTGCAGATGAGAGAGAAATCCTTAAAGCAAATGTTGTATTGGGGTATTTGCATCCATGGTCTCTCTTCTGGATTTAGCTCTACTGAGCTGAAGAATTAAATGAAGGTGAAGAGTTTCAATATTCTTTTTTTAACAACCCATTTCAGAGACTAGATTAACTCCTGCAAACCCCACGAAGTGTTCAGTGTCCCTGGACTGCAAATGTGGTGAAGGTTTTGGGTGCTTCCCAGCAGAGGACCGACTATGCTGCTCCCATACCCTCTGTTATCTTACAGCCTCATAGGTATCACCTATCCTTTCCCTATTTTTAAACACCATGTGAAGCTTCTGGCTTTCAGTAATGCAAATCCCTCACAAAATGTTCTTTTTAAAAAATATTATATTTTTTCATCTCTAAAATTTAGAGCAAGCTGATTTCAGCTACAAGATACAGCGATCAGTTTAGAATACATAAATGGAAAATGCTGGCCACAGATGTATCCATTCAGGGTAACAGAAGCCTTCCTTTTGGAATGACGTGTTATGACTTTCAAAATTATATTTGACAGCATCAGGGCACTACAGTGAAGCCAAAAGACAGCTGAGGTTTAGATATTTTCCATGTCTAAAATATCTTTTTTTGACGAGTAAAGATTAGCTTGAAAGGTCAAACAGAATGTTATATCATGTACTGTAGTAAGTGTAGAAGGACATTAAAAATATATTCATAGAGAAAAAGAGCATGTGTATATTCATTCAGTGAGAACAAATATATTCAAATATATACAGGAAATCTACTCCATCCATCTAAGTCTCAGACCTAAAGTACTCACCATTAAAAAGTCAGCAGTGGTTAATGTTTATCACACAGTGGGAATGAAATTACCTCAGCTTTTCTTTCCATTTAGGATAAAAGATATTCTATAATAACTGTAAGTTGGGGGGGGTTTTAATGGATTCATGGACTTAGCAGCTTTCACAAGTTGCTGTAGCTACTTGTACTTTGGGATTTTAAAGGCTGGTGGTGCTGAATTGTGTCTATATGAAGCTAATGTGGTAGCCATTGCTCAGGGATCAGATTCCTCCCCTTCTTACTCTTCATCCTGGTGGTAGCTCTGCTGCTGACCTACTTCATATTTGACATTTTTAGGCCTGAGTTTGCTGTTCCACATAAGGCATTTTTGAGATTCCCCTAGTGTATCAATAACAATCAGATGCAGCTGACAGATAAAGAAATAAGACCTGCAAGAGGCCTGTGTCTTCTGAAGTGGCAGACAGAACCCAGGTGAAGTATCTTACAGCAACACCGGTGGCACAATGTCGAAGTGGCACCTTGGTGTCTACTCCTGTGAGCGTTAACAGAGTCCTTAGTGACAGGGGGTTTTTTGTGTAGAGAGAGGTAGCTGAGTCTCTAACTGCTTTCTTTGCCTGCTTATGTTCAGGTCAACATAATCCATATCACAAGGGTATCTCCAGCTGGTTATATTTGTGTGTGGCTTACCAGCAACAGTCTTAACTCAGGAACATGCATTTATGTATTTTCTTTCTGTGGCCTTTTCAATTCTGTTCATTGCTGTTGCCCTAGGGAAACATTTGCTCACAAAGATTTGTCATCTGTCACCCAGAATTCATCATAATTTTGTTGTACATTAGATTTGACACAACTATGATGAATACTCAGGGTATTGCTTTCCCATTCTGTGAGTGCCACTTAAATTTGTACAGTCTGTGTTATCCTGGTGACTCATTTCACTTTGATACCATTTTTTAATCAAAAAGGCTGAACAGTATGTCCTGGCTTTGGTTTCTTGCCAGCTGTAGTGAGCTTTGCTTTCCCTCATCACAGAAGATTCTTGCCAAAAATATGCAGCAAAGAACTCAGCTGATCAAAGCAGCCCTGTCCTTTCCCATAGAGGTGGGAATAGGCCATGGAACACTGGAGAAGAGCATTTAATTAATTCATATTCGCCTTTCCTCTTCAGCCTTCTGGAAGAATTTCTTTCATCCAAATAATTTTAGCTATATTTTGTTTAAGTCACTATGTCAATGAGATAGAACCTTCTTTCCCAAGGCTATTCCTGGTACACCATGAGTGACTTCAGAGAGTTAATTCACTTTGTTATGATTCTGTTTCCTTATTTGTAAATGGGAACAATCTCCACTGTATGGCATATCCAGACTTTCAGATAAAATGAGAGTCTTTCTGAAAATTCTAAGATATTGTGATGAGGTCTGATTCACCACATATTCATCATATAGTTACATGAACAAAAAAGTTTGGTGTGCCATCAGAACCAGCTATTTATCTTCACAGCACATGTCAAAATGATTTCTGCGTTAGAGATGCCATGCTCCAAAGTGCCAGCACTTGCCGAACAGATATGCTATGAGACCACAATTGCCCATGTGATGCACAAAACAGAAGGTGGGATCTACATTATGCCAGGTGCAGAATGATCCCATGGGCTGGGTGCTTCACAAGCATGAGGGAATATACATTGACACTGCTGGCTGACAAGTCATCCACACTCACAGCTAAAACTGGGGGTGGTCTTCTCTTTAAATAATGTGCAGATCAGGTAGCAAGTCTGGCAACCAAAGGAGGGTGAGAACTTCTCAGCCCAAAGCAAGCTTCCTAGAGAAGAAGGAGCATGCCCTACTATCTGCAAAGATGATTAAGAAGGTTTTATTTGAGATATTTTTTTCCCTCTCCTCCTCATCCATTAAACAGACAGGAAGGAGAAGCAAAGCCAAGTGTGGGTTCGAGGTTAATTTATATCCCACCCATGCAGAGCAGTCTCATGTGCATTTACTGCAGTCACCGACACAGAAAAGCCTTCATTCATTCTGGGACACTGAGCACTTCATCACAGCCCAGTTTGCCCAGTAATCACAGTCTGCTGATACAAAAACATGAAAACAGTTTCAAACTTGTGAGCCCACACTGCAGTTTTTTGTTATTATTCATTTAGAATAACATAATGAAAAGCCTGAGGAACTTGGAGAGAAGGACTGCAAGTCTGTGTTCACATCATGAAGATTCATGACAGTGTTGTTTGATCTCAGTAACTCAAAATACTCAGGGACTTGCTGTTTTCTATAAAAAAATGGCATCAGAAGTGGTCTAGATACAGACATAAAGAAATGCTCCAGTCTGAGACTTCAGTTCCTTAGTAAGTATAGACTGACATGATATGCAAAAGACAGTATATAACAAAAGCTTTATAAGACAGAAGAGCACATATCAAAGTTGAAAAACCAAATAACATACATGAGGCATTTGAGATGACCTCTGAGAGCCAGGAATGAGCCCGTGTTTAAAACAGACACAAAATCTGGTAGAAAAAGAAAATTGGAACAGGCTGATTTGACAGAGGAAATGAAATTAATTCATCAAATACACATTTTACATCCTCTGACTCATAACATGTATGCAAGTATAAAATAAATTAACCAGCCTTATGGACAAGCACGCATCCAGTGCACCAAGTTTACGTTATTATGAATGTCTGTAACATTTTCACCTTCCATAGAAAATAAAAGCTCAGTGTTGCAGATTTTTGAAATCAAGATTAGAACTACTCGACATTTGTTGAGTACATTTATTAAGTTGTTTTTAATTGTTATAATCTAAACAGATATTTCATTCTTACAGTATGCTTTTTCAACTATAGAGTGCAGTACAAAATTGTTCTCGCCTGTGTAAGGAATGAGTTATTGATTGTAAATCTTCCTCTGTTTGTAAGGATGATTTGTATTATCCACATGTAAAAATGCAAGATTAAGCATTGCCATAGTTGATTACACTGAAGGCATTGGTCAAAATCAAAGCAACAGAGTGAAAAAGCTGCTTTCTGCTTGAGGGCACCATTGTTTGTACTGAATATATAGCTCTAGTGTCTTACCCTTGGGGTCAAAGCAATTAAAGCAGTTCTCCATGGGACTAATGCTTTTCTGTGTTTTATATTTTTCAGTACAAGGTGTTAAAAGCTCTGCAGTGTCATGATCTGCATACACAGAAGGCACTTATTTTCCTGAAGGTTTAGAATTAATTTATTGCGTGTGTTTTTTTTATTATATTGTTAATGTTAACATTCTGACATATATGTTTGGACATTCAGAGTCATAATCAGGTACATCTTATGGTCTCATCTTTAAAGAAAGGTAGAACAGAATCTAACCTGCTGCTAAATTCTGTGTTTTACAGAAAAATTATGACGGTTAAACTCGTAATAGGAATTCCAACCAAATGGAAGGATAATGTCTACTGACATGTCATCATAATGAATTAATGTGAACTCTACTTAATTAGATATCTATATCCAGATTACATTTCCAAATGAAAACCACCTTATATTTTGTATGGCTTGGGTTCTGTAACAGCACTGTATAAATCACTGTCTGTTGCATAACCAGGTATGTGATTAAGTATCATTGAAACAGGAATTTTTCAAATAATGAGCCTGATCCTTTACTCACATCTCTGACAAAATTGCAGTTGACTTGGTGGGCAGTTGGTTTGCAGGCATTTTGTGGTAATTTATATTTTTTAGTGATAGAGGATAGACATTTCACTTACAGAAGAAAATTGCACAGTGAAATGATGAATGTTGCAGCAGAACCTGTAAATTTAGGGAAATAAATAGATGTAGTTTCCCTTGTCAATATTCTGCCCCCATTAAAATAGTCTGGGAGTATCATAGAAGCAATAAAATTAGGTCTTTGTAAATCCAATGTAGTACCATTTAACTCACTGTGGGCTGGAGTAGTGGTAGAAATTGTGCCATAGCATTTCACTTGAGTCCTGATTTCCCTGTTCTGTAACAGAACAACAGGTACTGCTCAATTCTGGTTTTGAAACCAGTCTTTCTAAGCAGTGAGCATAAGCGTAGGCATATATTTAATATGTAGGAAAGTGATACCTGCCTTATGAAGGAATAATCAACTCCAGAGTCTCAACGAAAGGGTCAGGTTGCCAACCCCATGTGCTGTCCAGCTAGGCATGCTGAGCCCTGAAGGTGTGATGTGGGAGAAAGGAGGACGGCATTTCTCCAACACCCAGCACAACAGTGGAAGCTTGAGGCTGTGACCTCTGCTACAGCCTGGGAGCAGCAATAACTCTGGTTGCTTTAGAGACCCTGACCCAGTGTCAGAACTGACCTCTGCTTTAGCACTGGGCTAAGTCCTGTAGCACTTGAGACCCCAAACCCCAGGAAGGAAGAATGGCTGGTGGAGCCAGCCATGGGCATCCATTCAGAAAACGTGCCCTCCCACGTCTTTCCATGCTCAAGACAAAACTTTTGTGTGGGGCTTTCCACACCAGTGCCTTAAGTCTAGCCCCCCATGCCATGTACAGGTGTAATCAGTCCTGCTGTGCCTCACTGTACCTTGAGTGTAACTGTGTCCGTGAGTGCATAAACATGTGAGAAATCATCTAAAAGGAGTGCTGGTAAAGACAGGATTTCTGAGCAGCATCACTAGCTGCAGGGATTACTAGCCTGATTTTTAATTCTACCATTAACCACCTAGAAAACTCAATAGACAGGACTCCTCAGCACTGAAACAGTTCAGCAGTCAACCTCTTAGTTAAGATGTGCATTCCTGATGTCTAGGGTAGAAGAGAAGCCAGCTCCACATTCAAGTTTGTGGCTGGCAGAATAAAATACAAAGTGTGCTTTTATGTATTTACAGTTGCAGAATATGTCTTCAGGAAGGCATAGACTTGAATGGCAAAAGGCTTATGGAGTAATAAAGGGCATTTTTAGAGAATAAGTTTTAAAACCATAACCCAAACTAATTTTAATGGAGAGCTTCTCATGCAGAAGTGTCCATCTTAGCTGTGTTGTAACACTGTATGTTGGATGTAAAACAGAAGTAGGTGGTGGGCATGAGTGCCACAGTGGAAGTCGCCTTTGCTGCATCTTTGACTGAGTAGGCTCTGAAAAGCTTATCTGTTCCCCCTACTAAAGTTCTGAAAAAGGCAGATAACAGAGAGATAACTCCCTCCTACTATGCAAGAATCCCATAATAAAGAAGGCTCATCAAGATGTAGTAATCAGTACTTTTATTATAATGAAAAGATTCAGTCTCCTCCTGTAATAAGAAGTTCATTCACACAATCTTTCCAGAAATATTAAAACTCCATTTTCTTTCATACACTGGTGCTTTCTTGGATCTTCTTTTTGTCAGAGAAATACATCTCAGTTTACTTGGAGATTGTGTTGTGGGATATCACATTCACAGGCTCCATCCAAGAAAACCTCTTTAAGCTAATGAATGGTGAGTCATGTTTCTGCCTCAATGCTTGAGTATTTGCAACAATCTTAGAGACAAATTCAGCTCTTCTCTTAGAGGTTCGTCAGCAAAATCAGTGGTGCTGCAGTTTGCTCTGGTTTTTTAATATTTCAGACTTTCAAAACCAAGAACCATTCTGCTCTGTTTAGGGCAGCATTAGCATAGCTTGCCTCCTCAGCAAAAATATTTCCTTTCCCTGGTCACAAAAGTTGTGACATTTAATTGATGATGTTTGAACACATGTACTTAGCTGGTGTAAATCAGCACCCGTACCCTGCTCTCAGTGAAAACAGTGCCAAATTACATCTGACCATAGACTTCTTTCATGAAACAAGGCAGGTCTTTCAAGGAAGAATTATGGACAGGCGGGAATTGTAGTGGGAAAGTTATGTTGTTCTGAATTTCAGCATTTGATTTTTGAGCAAAAAATATAATTAAATTATAATTAAATAACTAAAGTGCTTTGTATATCCACAGTTTTACACTAGGTAAAAAAAGGTATTATACTTGTACAAGTTGCTCTAACCTTAAATATGTATTTATATTCCTACAGCTTAAATACAAGTTCTAGCAGGGAACTCTTTCCCATGTCAAAAACCATTAATAATCAGTATTTTACTATTGCTTGTTAAAAGCCAGCTAAAATTCTTACTCGTCCGGTCATTCTTCTGCAATCGCCCTCTTCTTTCTCACCTCGTATTCCCCCAGACCCTTTTCTGTGAGCCAAGGAGTAAGTACACGTGTGTTTATGTTATCCACAAGTCAGGCTACACATGTAGCTATAAATTCAAAATGCCTGGGTCACCCACTTCAGAAGCCTTGTACTCAAGGCACTGTTTCATTGCTGTGGCTTTTAGCTAGATAACAGCATCCAATTTGGTTTTCCTTCATCTTTATTCTTCTTGTAGAATATCCTTAGAACTGACTGGAGAGGGGAGAGGATAAGTGGCAGAAAACTGGCCAATATCAGGTGATGTCCTACATAAAGATACTTTCCTGGATGATTTGTGCTGCCAGAGAGGAGTGAAAATCTTTTTAAAAGAGATAAGGGGCTAAGTAGATTTTTTTTTTTTTTGACATTTTATTTCTACTTAGGAGAACAGCTATGTAGTTCCTAAGGTTGTCCAGCTACATGGCCTTGTGTCACATCATGGTCTAGTGAGTGTCTAACAATGCATTGTTGACATTGTATACATGTTCCTGTGTAGTTTTCACTTAATTTAGTGGAAGTATATTGAATATCAACTAAATCACAGGCTTATACATACATTCGGAAGGCAAATGGAATGTGTTCCTGTTACTGAAAGAGTGAATATCCCAAAGTTTTACATTTAAAGCAGCATAAGCCCGTGTCCTATATCTAACACAGTGTCTATTGCACTGTAATTTTACATTACAGCTGATTCTTGGAATTCTCTAGAAAAAGTAACACTGTGCAGCATATTTTCTCTGCTTGTGTTTATGGTTTAGTATGACATTTCCTTTTGCAATTCATTGGATTTGTAACAAAAATGAAACCTATTTATGTGCAACTTCCATGAAATATGAACTTAGTAATGTGAGCTATGAGCTTTATAGCGCTGCTAGACAGAAACTATCTTACTTCCAAAATATGACATTATTGGATTGTTTCTAAACCTGGCAACATGACACCTATTGCTTGAAATTTCTGGATTTATATTCCTAGAGTTTCTGAAATTCTTAACAGTACAGTTCTAGTGAGAATGTACTAAAATATAATTTGTCTGTAAATCTCCCCTGTCATATGCAAACACTATAAGATCTTCAAGGGAATTGCTTTTTTTTTAACTACAAAAAGACACTCTTTGCCTAGATTGTCAATGTAAAGCCCCGTGTGCAAAATACAAAGTAGAGAAAGCATGCCCCAGAATAATTGAAATAACTTTGTCTATCAGCAGTGTAAGAATCATAATGTAGTATTTACACAGAAGGCACAGGGTCAGGGTCTGTCATCAGTGGTTCCACTGACATCAGGGGTGCAAGTAAGTAGAGCCAGATCATTGTCACCATATGTGAGGGTCTGACAAAACCTGGATAGCAATGGGAAAGAACTCGTCACTGAGCACTTCGTGTGAAGTTGTAAATAAAGAGTTTTCAGTGCAAAATGGCAGCTTAGCAGAAAGGAAGACACGTCCTTTCCCCTACCTGGTATCTTGCTCCTGTGAAGGGCAGTTTCTTGCTTGTTCCCTTCTGTTATGATCCACCCCTGAACACGAGGGTGACTGAGGTTCTTGTTAATCTTGGGGTGGATTAGAGTGAAATGACACTGAATGACTGATGTTTACATATATATATATGTATATCTGTGTGTAGTGTTTATTTTAGAACAATTTGGTTGCAATGGAAGGGAGGTATATAGCTGTTTTGGTTATTATTACCTGTAGTAATATAGCAATATAAAAGCATAAAAATAACACTTGATTTTTAAATGCGACTGATTGAATATTTTAATGAAACTGAACTTGAATGTTTTCTGAACAACACATTTGGGAAGGAACAGTGCCGATATATTCCTGTGAAGAAGCTGTTATTCACTTTATCAACACATGGTGAGTCAGATTTTCGACTCAGGCATCCTCTGTATATTTTTATGCATGTGCATGTGTTGAAACCTGCAAGAATATGAATAGTTAAGAACAATAGTTCTTCAGGAGAAGGCACAGGGAGCAACTGTCCATTGGGAAACATACTATTCCATTTACAACTCCAGGGTAAAAACACTGGTAAAAGCTATCCACAGGTATATAGTAAAGCTGGGGGACCAGTGATTTCTAGGGACACATAGCCTGGACTTCAGGGTCGTGCATAAGCCCTGCTGAAGAGATATGATCTGATAACAGCTTGAGAGAGGGCGAAGGAACTGCTCAGTATTTAGGTGTGACAGTGCTCTTGAGTGAGCCACATGAGTGCCTGGCACTCCTGACAGTCAGTGCTTGAAGAAAACCAACACTACAGGTCATGATGCAGAAAGAAGAGGTTGCCCTGTTCATCGGCTTCCCCTGCACACTGCACTTCTCTGGAAGAGACTGATCCCTATTAAAAGGTTTGTCATTCACCTCTGACCAACTCTGCTCTGTTGACTAAACTTGAGCAGGAAATGTTCCAGCAAAACAACGTCCAGCTTGTAATCAGGAAAAACAACCAGGCAGCTCTGCCCTCTTTGAGTTGCCTTTCATTTCTCTGCTGTCTGGGCTTTCAAACCAGGCCAGACAGGTCACACCTGGTCTCTTGCACTTCGGTCTCACAAGCAGAGAAGCATGTTTTTGTCAGTGACATTTCTGTCCATTTGAGAGATCACCTCTGTCCCTTGGGATACTGTCCCAGGTGGAGTCGCCTCCATGGCTTGGTAAGGAAGGAAGGCAGCTGACCTCAAGGCTTGTCAGCGACAGCTACTGCATTTCCAAAACAGGGACTCATTGCCCTGCCACTCTGTGCCTCAGAGCTGATGATTTTGGGAGTCGTTGCATGATTCAGGTATTCTCCCAGTTTTCGCCTGAGACCTGAAGGGGTTGGGATTTGGCTGAGGAGACATGACAGATATCATGGTGTTAAGTACATGCACAGATAGATTTAAATTTAGTTGCTGCAATCATGTTGGTTCACTTTGTACTTATGTTTTTCCTGTTATCTGTAGTCATAGCTTAAGGAAGACTTATTTGAAATCCCAGTAGATTGAACAAAAGAATAGATATGACAGATCTTACAACAGAAAAAATAAAAGCTAGTCTATGGCCAAGGACACCCTATGTGAAAAACCCAGAGGCCTCCAGCCATTCCTTCTGAGGTCACAGGCCAGCACAGGGAGAGGAAACAGGACTTTCTGGGCGGTACCACACTGTCCCTCCCTCCAAACTTGAGAGAAGACAGCGAGCTGAGAGGTGACATGATGTGGCATCACCCAGCTGGGCTCAGTGGAACTGGACTGCTTTGCACAACTGTGCTTGCAATACCTGGCTCCACGTATGTGCTTGCTGCTGAGAGAACTCTTCTGCAGATCAGAAATAATAGCTACATGGTTGTTGAAAAATTTCTATGTATTCTCTTCACCACCCATCCAAACTACTTAACCTTGACGTGTGAAGCTAATGGGGATTATACTTTGTAACTCCTTCATTTTAAAGAATCCACTTTGATGGCTAATTGAGGCTGGGTTATAAATTTCTTAACCTCATTATAAAGTACAACAACTTCAGTTCTTAAAAAACCAACAAACAAAAACCTGTCTGTAGTAGGAAGGTCAGTATTTTAAAAATCATCAGACTATAGGTATTTTCTTAAAGTGATCTTTAAAGGAACCTATATTTTTGCAAGGACCAAAGCTTATAAAAACCATTCTTTTTGACAAAAAAATTGACTTTGTCAACTGATTTATAATCCTGGCTCACATTTTCAGCTAGTTGCACTGCATTAGTTGATTAAAATAGCTTTTAAAAGCTGACTATGGAACAATTTGAATATACCTTATAATGGTCAAAGTATCAAGGGAAGTCTACAGTACTAAAATAACAGAGAAAATGCAGTTATGAGTGGGGGTAGCTAAAATGTCAAAATAATCGAGTATTTGCATGTATGTGTGTGTTTGCAACATATTAATTAGGTGTAAAATCTGGGATACTGAAGAGGGAAAGGTAGAAAATTTGGAAACTAAATCTCCCTGATAAATTAAATTTTGGGGAGAACGTCTTTTTTTTTTTTTCTCCATTCTAAAACTTAAAATCATACTGTATGCATAGAGGAAAAAAAGGAGCAATGGGAGCCAGGATGTTAATAAGGTTTTATCTTTAAAAAAAAAAGAATGAGCAAGCAAGAGAGGGAGAAATATAATAATGCTTTGAATTTGAATAACATGTTAGCTAACAGTAGTGGAAAGAAACATCAATTCAGAGAGAAGGAAAGTGGCCAAAATTGCATTATGGAATATGAATCATAGAGTAGCTAGAAAACAAAATGTGTAAGAAAGCAGCAGCAACAACAAGAAGACTGGATCCCTAATAGGGATTCTGCTGTTGAACAAATTATCTATTCCTACCCTTTTTCTGCCAACAAAATATAACTCAGATCATCCAGAAGAGAATAAATAGCTATATAGAAACTATGATATTAAAGAAACAATTTCTTTTAAAAACTAGTTTGACTTTATCATCAGTCTTGACTGTATGCAACCATGCTAACTTGAACAGTGCTGCCTTTTCCTAGATATCTGTCATGTCTAAAAAGGTGTCAGGTGAGTATGAGACTGCCTTTAGTCAATACATTTTCTCTTTACCTCCATTTTATTTTTTCCTCATAAGTTGCTCTCCAGCTTTGCAAAATTTTGAGAAGTTAACTGGCCAACCTGGATATTTTCTTTCCTTTCTTAAATAATGGCTCTTCCTTTGTTATCTAAGCAAGGTAGTATTATGCCTGTTTTGACTGAGCTTCCCAATTCACCCTGGATTGACTCCAGCAAACCACGTCACTGTCATTTTAGAAAACTGAAGTGAGACGTTTAAGTTTGGGTGACTTTTATTCATGGCTGCACTATCCTTAATTTCTACCTTATATCTCATTACATAAGAACACACTTTTCCTCTTTAATTTTTAGCATGTGCCTGAAGGACATTTTAGGGTTACTTTTAATCTACTTGTTCGCTCTAGTTCAGCTTGCCTTTT
Source organism: Atrichornis clamosus (assembly GCA_013400975.1). NCBI lineage: Eukaryota > Metazoa > Chordata > Aves > Passeriformes > Menuridae > Atrichornis > Atrichornis clamosus. The sequence continues at coordinate 376,377 of WBMZ01002004.1, forward strand.
TCTAATTCTCACTAAATTCTTCAGCATGTGTAAAGACACACAGTTTGTTTCTGTCAATCAGTTCTTTTTTTTCCCATTCTCATCTTTAGATTCTCTGTTGACTCCCAGTGTCTTATTTCATGTAATTATTCATCCAGTTATCTGTGGAGCCTTTCCCTGCAAGTACTTTTCTTCCTTTTAGCAACAGATTCTAGCAGTTTTATACCTTTCACGCTGGTTTTTTTCATGGTAAAATCACAAATTAGTTCTCCCAAACCAACAGCCATGGAAGAATTAAGATTTAATATTATCACATTATTTCCTTTTTCTACGTCCATTGGCAAAAGTAATTGAAAGTTTTTGCTGGAACTTTCAAAATGTAAATCAGACTGCAGTCAATAAATACAGGATTTTACTAATTTTTTAAGTCCTGGGACTTACAATTTTATTCCAGGCTTTTTATTCATGAGGTTCTTAAGCTGAATACAAATTATTCTTCATATAGCAACCTGAATACAAATTATTGTTCATATAGCTAGCTAACAAACACTTAAACCCAAAACTAGCTCTCAAAGACCATCTGCCAGTGGTTACACCAGAGACTCAGGCAAGCTCCTTTGAAAGTCACGTTAAGCCAAGTGGTTGCTAAAGGCATCTCTCCTGCTGCATGTCCCTGTGCACAGGGCAGAGGTTCAGAGCTATCCACCTCGTTCTGTCTATCTATAGGAGTGCGTCAAGCAGGGCCAGGTAACATTCTCAGTGCTGGGCCTGGATTGTCTGAACTATTAAGTTGTTAGAGCCATCTTCAGCATGAGTTTGGACTACATCCAATAGGTAGCTTGCATGAAGCCACACTGTAATGTTAGTAATAAAGTAATAATGTATTATAACAATAATGTAATAAGTAAAACAATAGCAATTAGTAATAATAACAGCACCAGTAATAATGATGGTGATGTTAGTAATTGTTGTCCACACTGAGAATCTTCCTCAGGTCTCCCCCAGCTCGCTTATAAACTTAAGAGAATTTTGTTTAACAGTTTTTAAACTCACAGTATCTAAAATGACACAAGTGTTGTGCTATATTCCACCAGTGATGCCTTTCTGTTACTGCACCAGGTGCAGAATTGCTTCTGCATTTGCCTCAAAGATAACTAACTAGTCAGTTCATTTCAAAGCAGAGCTGGGAAGAAAACTAACATAGACGTAGCACGGCCATTCAGGGGACTGAGGAGCAAACTGGGGAATCAAATTACCTGGCCAAGTAGCTGCAGACACCTCTGAGGCCTGGTGTCCACAGTCTTGCCCACATGGTGATGATGAACTTTGCTAGCATAAGAACCTTAACAAATAGGGAAGAAAACCTGTCTTAGGAAAAAGAGTATTTAATTGACCAGAAACCAGGGCAAACAGCTCTTCAGTTTATGCTTTCCCTTTGGTTTGTTTAGGAAGTTGCAGATTTTTAAGTAATTGCAGCAGCTGTGAGTGTGAAAAAGCTGGAGGAGCAGTGCAGATCTTGGATCTGCTGTGCCGTGCTTGTGCCCTGATGTACTGTTTAGAGGGTGACTGTGAGCAACGTTCATCAGCTCACTCGTGGGAGGCTCAATAATGTGATGACTTTTATGTGCTAAAAGTCCCCTGGAATGCTCTGCAGCTCCAGCAGTATGCGTGATGCCTGCGCAAACACTCCAGGTGCTTGCACAAGTGTCTAGCCTTAGGAGCATGAACAATCTTGTTGACTCGAAGGGCACTTCTCATGCATTTACAATGAGGCGCATTCTTGTGCCGGTGGGTGAAGGGAGCCAGAAGCCTCCTCCTGCAGTCACACCATGTTACTTCTGTCTTTGATGTCTACTGTGATTTCCAGAGGAAGAGTTTGCAAATGCTGAGCCAAGATCAAATATGTTTACTTATGCCGACTATCATTACCTCCTCACTCTGCTGGCATTTCCCCTCACTTTGGTGGGGCCATTTGCAAAGCCCTGCTACTTGATGAGTAAAAACATTGGTCTGGGTAGTGATGTCTAGGTGGCAATACAAATCTCAGTCTGAACCTTCCCTTCTGATGGTGCTAAAACAGAACTAGAATCAGTCTCCCTGTCAGTAAGTGCAGTGCATAATAATACTCATATTACAAGTCACGCAATATTACTTTTCAGCTTCACACTGTTACGAGTAATTAAGGGATGATATTAACCACTTGCTGGTTTACAGGATAATAATCTTGTTCCCAAAGGGACGTGCCACAAAACCAAAAGGAACGAAATTATTGACAGGAAAACCAGGGATGACATTGCTCTTAGAGCTATATGAAGAAATACTCTTCTCAGATGTTTCTGAGAGTTGTTCTGTCGGTTTTAAGATAAGAAAACCACGTATTAGGAAGAAAAATGTCCATCTTTCTGCTGATTTGATTTTATCCTGCTGTGCTTTCAGGGCTGAATTAATAAATTGTTTACCTGTGAAGTCTAGAATCCTATTTATTAAGGACTTTATTTTATAAAAAAGTGTCATTGTCTCTGAGATGGTGCTTCAGCTTCAGAAACTGCAGCTACTGGAAGAAAATCAAAAACAAAACTACTTTTCTTCACACTGATATAGGCATGGGTTTTACAACCCACAGACTTCATCCCCCGTTTTCAAATTGCTTGTAGTTACTTTGTCGTAGATAATAACATAATGTGGAAAGTAATGGTTTATAGGTAGTTAAGAGGGAATATACCAGAGTGCTTTGATGTTGTTTCTACTCACAACTAAGTGCTGCCTATCCAGATGAGGCACAAAAAACTCAGACTGGTAGCAATCCAAAACTTAGAGCATTATTTAACACAGAAATTAAAAGGCAAATGAAAGAGGCCCTAATCAGAAGCTAAGCAAAAATAAAGGACTATCTTCCCAAAGCCTATTTTACTGAAATGAAAAAAGTTGAGATAATGTACAGTGATGGAAATCAGACCCATTCAATAAAAAAGACCAAGGAACATATTCCCTTCCAGATGGGCAAGCGAAAGTGAAAATGAAGGTCACAAACTCAACTGTGCATACTAATTAGGTCAAAATCGCTAACTAGAATATTCTTTCCTAGTAGAACAACCAATAATCTTAGGCTGACAATTGCAGGCATACATGAAAAAACAAAAACCCTGCAACAAAATCCCATTAAGAGCTTTGGCCTAAAAAGGCACAGAGAGGTATTAAAAGTAATCCCTGCTTCTATAGTCAAATGAGTTTGCCTGAGGTCCTGCTCCATATTTTCAGCTGTGTGCTCAACAGATTTAGGCATTTCTTTTACTTATATTTGCATGTTGAAATATCCTCTTGGGCATACAAACACTTGTTCGTGTCTGTTACCCCTAAGAAATAAGGTGTATGAAACAAAATGACACCCAGAGCAAACGCTTGAGAAGGTGTCCACAACTTGAGAGATACATGTTTTGATTATGGACAGCATTTTGAGACATGACCTGTAAACCAGGGAAGAGTGTGCAAATGCAGAGAGAGCTTCCTGTGATTAAAATAATGGGGTAATCAGAGTGGCTCTGTGTGATGCATCTGCCCCAGGCCACCTCCTGCTCACAGTGTTGTTAGGAGGAGGAAATAGAGGGGTTTGATTGGGATGGAAGAGGCATGAAGGATGAAGCAGAGAGAGTTTCTTTCCTTTTGGCCTTTTGAGGTATTCAAACTGAAAGAGTTTGGGTTCTTAACAGATAAAACGAAATACCTGAAGTGGAAAGCCTTGGTTCACATGGCAAGAACTACATATGAGAAAAATAGTGTAAAAATACTGTTATAGCTATCGAATTACTTGCTTACAATAAATCACTAAATTTTAAACTTCTATAACTATCAGCCAACATTGTTCAAAGCCATGTTACCCTGACAGAAATGTAGCCTGCCTACAAAATAACTGGGGAATCCTTTGGGCATCTGTGAGATGTAACAACTCAGACTCTTCAACAACATCATCCCAGCAGCTGCAGAAGCACTGCAAAGTTTAAGCTAAGCACTTAAACTAAAACTGCTTGCTGGCTCCATCCTGCTTGCCACAGACAACAACTGTTTCCTATCTTTTTATGTCACACTAATCCATCTGTAAAATTCCGGCTATATGCAGGGAACAGGCCTGGGCCCTAAATGTGCAACTGTGGGCACTGTTTTCTAGCAGGACCTCTGAAGTCAGCAAGGATTTGACTGCTTGTACATTTTACTTGTAAGGCCTAACTACTGACAGTCTTCTTACTGCTCTTTTTCTAGTTGTCTTCTCAATATTTGCAACATTAGGACAGTTGGCCATAGAAAATGCAGCTTCATGTAATCTACCCCCTTATTCATTTTGTGCTATAGTAAATATTCAGCAGAGTCAATTATAGAAGTAGAAGGGAAAGAATTAAAACCTAATGAAAGTTAATCAAAGAGGAGAACTTCCTTCAGGCTGGCCATGCATGTCTGTAGTTTGTCTGTCATTTATAATGCTGCAGCCTCTGGTTCATAGTCAAGTTGTAATTCTGCCAGTTAATGTATCCAATTAACCCCACTAATGAGCTAATCAACAGTGTAAAATCTGTGTAAAATCACTGAGGGTGTATGATGAATGGGAAATGCACTGAACTCTCACGGTATAAAAAGTGCTTTATTGCACTTGTTAAAGTGGCACAGTCTTCTCCCTCTCTAAAGGGTAATTTATCACTAGGGTCTGTTACAGTGCCATGCCCTGATAAGGGAGAGGTGGCAATAAACCCATCATAAAATGATTACTCAGGAATGGAGAGCAATTAAAGTGTCTCTGCATATCAGAGTCATAGGCTAGAGAGCAAAAGTTGTATTTTTTGGTGTAGGATGCTAATAAAAGGTAGGCAGTTGCTTGAAGGTAATCCACAATTTGGGAAGAAAATACGTATTTAATACAAGTATTTCAGTTTAGGGGTAAAGAGTCTACTGAACCACTTGGGTTATGTTATAGGAAAATCATTCAAGATTCTGACATCATTTTCAATACGAAAAATGTTTGCTGCAGTGATAATCCTGCTAATTTCAATGAGATCGTGTGAATAGGAAAGTAATCATCTGCCCAAATAAGCATAACAGAATCTGGCTGAGAGAAAAGAATCAGATGAAACTTTTTTTCCTACAGTCATGACTAATGCAAAACGTTGATAACAGTAATTAATTTCAAATAATTTTTGTTATTTTATTCAGTATCCTTTCTTTCAGCATCTCTTTTTGTGAGATACAGCTTAGAGAAAAGTAACACATCATACAAGAAGAAAGGAAGGAAAGAAAATTGAAATACTGTCATGCTAAAACCCCTATAGTTAAGTAAAGGACAATAAAGAAAGATAAAGAGCAGTCTTCTTACCCTTTGGGGGAAAAAACAAACAAGAAAAGAAAATTTTGCTCAGTAGAAGGGTGAGGCAAATTATCACGGGAATTTGAGAATTATTTCAGTGGAAACAATGAAGTTAGAGCCAGCTATCAGAAACTCTAACAGATAATTAATTTTATGTTTACCTGGTGTAATTTAATTATCTGTATGGGTACGGTGAAATGGTTTACATGACCTGCTAGTGATCCAAATTGTTCTGCAACTAAATCTGAAATTATTGTATTTTCTATGCATGAAAAAGAAAAGTTTTTTAAATATGCAAGAAGTAGCAATGATTTTAGTAGAAAGAAAAAGAAAGTTAAGGGTTGTCTGGGATACTGGGATACAGTTTTATCTCTACAGTTTATTCTACAGAGAAAAAAGACTAGATTGCAATAGGCACTGCTAAAATACAGCCTTTGCAGTTGTTTTGATTTATTTTGTTGAATGCAAAGGCAAACTGAGTAATTTTCAAAAGAATTATAGGAAATATACATTAGACAAGGTTTGTAAAAGGAAACATTTGTCAAGACATTCTGCAAAGAGACAAACTGCAGGACAATTTTTCTTGTGGTCTGTGTGTTGAGTCTTCCCAGCAGAGTTAGTGTTTTAGCTCTTTTTGATCTTCTCTGCCACTCTTGCACTGATAAAAAATAGGAGGTTTGAAATATTTTGTGCGGAGTGTAAATATTCTCTGTCGGCATTATTACATTACAGGATGTGAGTACACGTCCCAGGCTGAGCTCTGTCAGGTACTTAGGTCCCATTCCCACCTTCTCTCTGCACTTTTCCGCCTTGCAGTCTTACCTGGAAGGGGAAAAGGGAACTGAGTGTGCAGAAAGGGGACCTGTGAACTCCCCCAGGCAGCCCTGGGCACTCTCCCTCACCGCCTTGGAGCAGCTGAGCAGGACACGGGGATGCAGTGGAAGAGGAGCTCAGGAGATTGATAGACACAAGGATTTGAGAAAATTGTAGGGGGGGAACCCTACTTAACTGTAGTTCCTAAAAAAAATAGAACAATAAAAGGAGACAAACTAATGAAAAATGGCACATCCTGGAGATGTGAGCTCACAGATGGCCTGGCAGGACCCTGGGAGGAAAGGAAGTTTCTATGTAGTACACAAGCTGCAGGAGGCAGGGAGGTGTCTGGAGAACAGAGGAGGAAGTTAGCTTTGTAGGGGCATTGTCACAGAATATGTGTGGTAATAAGAAATATTTAGAGGGTGAGAGAAAGAATTTAAATGGAGAGGAATCTATTTATCAAGAAAAATCATAGGATCATTTACTACAAAGATATTTATAGAACAATGGGCATCTGTACCTTCCCTCTGCCTTCTATATGCCCCTAAATTTGCTAGCAGAATTATTTTTTTTTTTCTTATAAGTTAAGTTAATAATGTTATTGCTATATTGTGAATCAGAAGGAAAATCAAGACTGTGTTTATATTCCATGGATTGTCCATATGTGTGTTCAGTTACTCAACAGACACACAGAATTGAGATAAATCTACAAGTTATTTCTGAAATAAATCTTATAAGCGATTATTATTATTTTTATTACTAATAACAACAACAATTATAACAATAACAATAATAATCGTATTGTGTTGCTTGGTTTCAAGCAGCACATCACTATGGTGACTAGAAACAGCTTGTATTTCTTTCTTGTTTTCTGGTTTGCAGACTTGAAAAGACTGTTACATGCTTTGAATTACTCAGTTCCCCTTTGGAAGATTTTGATGTTGTCAGAAGGGAGGGAAATAGAAAGTGGGGCATGCCTTCAGCTGACACTGGTACGAGTGGCACACACTTTGGGTCACCAGACACCATCATTGTCACTAAACCTGTGGCTGGTGTTGCTCTACGCTTCCTCTGTGTCAGACAAACACTCCTGAGACTTCCTTGTGAATTAACCTGAGGAGCTGCTCTGGGTTAAAACTATTTTTCATCATTTTCTGAGTTAGTTTTAGCCCAAGTCTGTTGCTTACTTTGGTTCTTTGCATGGAACAAGAAACAGGGAGGCAGAGGCAGAGGAGCAGTCAGCCCAGGCAAGGTGAGAGCAGTGTGCTGCCTTTGAGCATCAATGCCAGCTCATGCTGCCTTAGCATGCTAATGCCAAACAGCCTGCATGCATGCCTGAAGCAAGCTACATCCCTAACATCACTCCTATAAAAACATAAGGCTAAAAATTGCTGTTTGCCACTAGTCACGTAAGGATGGGATCACAGATACTACAGCGTGGTGTGCTTAATACCCAGATTAAAGACTAACACTGCATGGCACCTGACTCGCTTACCTGGGAAAATGTTTGCTTTTCGAAAAGAAACCCTGTAGCAGGGTTCTTTCATATCAGATCATATCTTTCATATCAGATCAAGAAAATAATCCAGACTTCTTTTTTTTCCAAAGAACTTCATAGATGGTAGATGCAGGAAAATTGTGTACCAAAATGATGTATCTAAAGTTTTCTAAAACTGATTAATGATCCAGCCTGAATTTATGTCTAGTGTAAATGCATCACTTTTTTGCAAAGTTGTCTCAGTCATCAGACAAACATAAACTTAAAAACATTCTCTTCAAGTTCTCTTTTGCCTAAAGTTACAGTCAGAGCCATATTCATGGGCCTGAGAATAGGAAATGTCATATTGATGGATTGAGTTATAATCCCCTCTTTTCCTGGATTGTGCGTTGAGGGCCCAATTCTGCTGGCTGTTCAATTGTGCTGAATTGAATGGCATTGAATGGCACATAAATGAGAGCAGAAAGGCAGCTTGGGTGTGCCTTTCACAATCAATAAAAATAATTTCATATGAAGATGAATTTTCCAAGTGTATCAGAATCAATTAAGGTGCTACTGCTACTGGAAGTACATGTTCCCATATGCAGAGTCTGTATTCATTCTTCTTTCCACAAAATTTGACTTTTTGCCAGGACATTAATATAAATTGTGATCTACTAAGTGGAAATAGAACTCATTTTATGAAGTAGGATATATTCTGTATTTCCTATGAGTTTTGAGTATATTTTCTTCTATGTGTTAAACTCCTTTTCTTTATCACCATAACCTTAGACAACACTTTTCTCTGAATATTGCCTGTAACTACACATCTCAGCTTTGTGTTCCTACTAGAGAAAAAAAAGAATACCCTGCCATTCCAGCATTTCCAAGTTTTAAGGATAAAGACCTGGATCCTACCTAATCTTTTTCAACATTCAGATTTTTTGAGTCAAGCATTTGGTGGAATTAGTCCACTATGATACAGGTTTTAGGCAGGAAAGATGTTCTGAAACCCTTCTTACAATTGGGTTATTTTTGCATTAAAGGTGTATTCCAAAACTGAGTGTACTTCATTGGCAGTTCTGACTGTGAATGAAAATTTGGCATTCGGGTTTTGTCCAGCTCCTCCTTGCATGCCATTTATAATTTGGAGGTAGCATAATTTAGAGGCACGGTTTTGCAAAGCAATCCTTAGAGCCTTTAACTAGGAAGTGTATTAAAATAAAAACAAACCAAAATTGGGCTAGTATACAACTTCCTCCTTAATTATATCCCCAGATTTAGCTCTTTAATGACAAAGCCCTCTACAGGTCTACGTTATGTTCCTTCAGTCCATTCCAGTCCCTATGTTATATTCCAGATGCACCTGCATGGTTCAAGCAAAAACTTACTTTATGCCTTTTAATATTAAAGTATATTTTTCAGTGTAGGGATCTAATTAGAATATATTCAGTCTGTAAAACTCACTGTATAGTTGAAGGAAATTTATTTTTCCCTTCAACAGCGGAAGGATTTTAGTTAGCAGCTGATATGCAGATCAGCCAACCTTGTAGAAAAGGTAAGCAGTGTGAAATTATATATGAGTTATTAATAATTCCTAATAGGAGGAAAAGACCTGACAGAAAGGGTGAATTAAATGACTGTAATAATCACAGAGATGCATTACTTGGGATTCATTTCAGCACATTTGTGATACTCTGTAATGGGAAAGTCAACTTGTAACTCAGCAAGAAAGCATGTTCTTCCTCATTAACAATATTTCCTCATGAATTTAAATTCTTCTGTTTCGTATTCATATAGTGATGCCAGCACTACACTTGTAGGATGGCTTTTTATTATAAAAATGCTTGTCTAAATACATCCATTGAACTACAGTTCCCAGAGTGTGGGAGAGATTGTTTATGTCTATTCTTAGACCTTTATCTATTCATCTTCTTTTCCACTGAATTCTAAGAAGTCAGTAAAGAATTATTTGTTAAATACTGCATAATGGTAAAAGGGTCACTGCAAGAAAAAAAAAAAAGAAAAAAAGAAAATAATAACATGCTACACTGCAGAAAAATAAGGTGGGAAGCTATTCAGTGAACTTATTATTCCAGCCCTATCTGTCTTTCAGAAATTTTAATCCTGCTTTGATCCAGTTGTCTTTCTTACAACTGGTTTTCAAATTATAGTGTGTCTTTCTATGTGCACATATTTTCAGCACAGGGCTGCCAATGTGCTGTTAGACTAATCAAGATCATCTGGATAAGACTGACAACAGATTGAAATATTTTAAAGAAAATGCTTTTATTGTATGCTCCTAACCTTTTTTCAAGGTTCTGCATGTATTTCTAGAAAGGCTGAGTGTGCATACACACACCACCATGCACCCACTGCACACACACAAGTCCAAAATAAGGAAAAACCTTTTGTGTAGCATGGAGGATATGTAAATGGCAACAAGATGGGTAAATAATGGTCATTACTTTAAGTAAAGAGACAAGAGCTGAGTGGGAAATTAAATTAATAGCTATGGAAGAAGCCTTGATAAAAGAGAAGTGAGGAGAAACAGTTGAAACAGGCTGAACATGTACATGGTTATGGAGAGCCAATGATAGAAACGACATGAAAGAGGACGTATGCAAAGTATCTGAGCTATTATATATCAAATTTCATCACAATCCAGCATAGATCTAACTACAGATATGAAATATCATACCAGTTTACAGAGAAACTGTGACAAAGCTTAGTAAATAGGACTCTACCACACAGTGAATGACTTCTGTTCCGTAACTTATACAGAAGATGAGTAGGATGATCATTGCAAATGTACGTACAGTGTTAAACAAGACTTTAAAATAAATTATTACTAAGTGAAAATTACTGTTCCTGGTTATATTATAACACCTGTTTACAATGAATTGGAAAATACCAGCATGTGTGTGGGAATTTTGGAGGTGGAGGGGAAGGGAGTTAGTTATTTACTGATTTTTCTGGTGGGTGAGTTTTCTTATGTTTGTTCTTTTTTAAACTTAAAACATTTGCACTATAATTTATCTAAATCTAATTTGTAGAAATTAATATTAGATGATTTCTGTTTCTTTATATTCCTTTGCTGGTCAGTTTGTCCTATTAAATAGGCAGTATGTTTTCCTCCTTTGGTTTTGCTTATTGGTTGAGAATTTTTTTGGAAGTTTGGATGAAAACACAAACATCACAAGAACATCTTTGCATCCAAAGATCATTTTTGTTATGTTTTTAGATCTTCTGAAACTGAGAATAAAGTTACCATTCATATGCACTTGAGAACAGGTAGATGTATAGAATGTTTAGTCTTCTCATCTGCCTTGATCAACAGATGCTGGTAAGAAAAAGATAATTTACATTCTCATCCATATCATTGGAATATCTCATGTCTTTAAGGGATTTTGCTGAATTTGCATGACAAAGCAAAACAAAAGAGCCCAATTATTGTTGCATTTTTTTCTTTTGGAAAAATTGCATTTTAATCATTGCTTACATGATCTGCTTGGTAAGATCAAACAGCAGTGGCATGTTCCTGTATTGGAAGTTCTTTCTATTTTTCTGAGTAATCTCTTAATATTAAGAGGTCTTTTCTAGGCCAAATATCACCGGGATTATTGTGCACAATTCATTTTTTTTAGGTAGGCAAACAGAATACCTCCCAGCACAAATTCTTAGAGCTTGTGTTCTACTTTGAAGCTGTTTTCCTCGGTGCACACAGGAAGGCAGAAAATGCACACAATCTCTTCCTCATCGTTTGAGATCAAGCATGTACTTCAAAAATTACATATTTGTAAAGGGAACTGGTCTCATGTTACTCCTTGAGTGGCAACAGACCATGCACTCTGCAGATGTTCCTTGGTTCAGTAATCTCAGTTATTTCAGGGGATTACTAACATTACAAGTTGTACTGTTAAAATACAGATTTGCTTTACAGCAAAGCCAAGGCTGTTGAATGAACAGAAAAGAAATTTTATAAAGTGGCTTGGTCTTGCTAAGTATCACGTGGGGTTTTTTTTTTCAAGGTTGTCCAATATTGTGCAATATGAGATAACATTCTCAACTGCTTTTATGCTTTAATTTCTTCAAAATGGGAGATTGAAATTTTGTGTATTGGTCATATTTCTCTTTGAATATTTTGAGGAAAGCATTCAATCAGCCAAACACTTCCACTTTGGAGGCTTCAGTGATGTAGTTTAATGAAGAATTGTGTCAGTACAACTTAGGGCATGGAGAACCATGGTACAGGACAAGTTGTCCAAGGCTATAAGCTAATGAAAGCTTGCACATCGGAAAATCTGTACTATCTTCAGGGTGTAGGTCTTTTTAAGAAAAAAGTAACACAGAAGACAGTAGAAAAAAGGAATCAGCTATTGGAGTCTAGGAAAAGGAAGTAGGAAGAGAAAGTCCGATAGACCAGGACTGGGGTTTTGTGGAGTGTGGGTGTTTTTGTAGGACACACAAAATTTAATCAAGACAGGAATTAGCTGAATGGGGAAAACACATGAGAATATAAGTGTGAGAAGATGAACGGGAACCATACAGGGCCCGAAGGAGATGCTGGGACTGGGCAAACAGAAAGATGGAATAGCACATAAAGAAAAGAAGACTGGACTACTGAGAAAAAAGAAAGCCAAAAGCCAAAATCCAGTGGTAAGCAGGCATGGTAGTGTCTGCATAACTGATTTGTGTCTGGCTGTAAAGAAAGAGTATACTGAGGGCAAGGAAGTAGCAGATTGAAAGGGCTGAGAAAATGAAGCTGGATGCAAGGACCTGAGGGACTCTGAAAGGCTGGGTGTAGATTGTAAATTTTCAAGGGAAAATTATGTAAACCTAAGGCAGACAGATCAAAGTCTGGGGAAAGGCACAGAAGCACCTGTACTCACTAGACGCCCCCTGTACTGAGCAGCAGTAGAAGAACCAGTTCCTGTTTCTTTCTATTTGTTTGCAGTCATGAAATATTTATGGTTCTCGTTTCCTAACAGTGTTGATCCACATATAAGATTACAACTGTGTTATGCAGTTGTCAGCTGTGCCTTGAATCCAGTGGTTGGCATTCATGTGGTAAGTATCCATCTGTAGAGATATTCAAAGGCTGTCTGGATGTGGTCCTGGGCAATTGTCTCTAGGTGAGCCTGTTTGAGCAGAGGGATTGGACCAGATGACCTCCAGAGGTTCCTTCCAATCTTAAACAATCTGAAATCCTGTGAAATCACAGCTCAGTGTCAGGCAGTGTGATGGAGGAGCAGATCGAGGGCAATAACTTGGTTTTTCTGACTCTTGTAAAATGCCACACACCCCTCTCTTTCTCTGTCCAGCCCATACACAGCAGATTCTCAAAATTAAACAAGTGTTAAAACTTTCTTCTGGGGCATTGTTTCCGCTTCCATAAGTTAATGGTTGGACTAAATGATCTTAGAGACCTTTACCAACCTTAACAATTCTCTAATAATTTCAGTTGCACAATTACAAACTATTTGTTGACTGTTACTTAAGACCTGGGAAATCATAACTGGTTTAACAGGGCCTGATTGCCATAATGCAACAAAATTATCTGTAAACATGATACCTGCCAATAAAGGAACTACTGTGAATATTTTAAGTTTCACTAATCTTAAAAACAAACTTGGAAAGAATCCCAAAAATCATACAATATTTATATTATCTATTTGGGAAGATACTAGTTACCCTGACTTAATATCTTTCCTGAGAACTGTTATTTTTGTAGTTTAGAAAGAGCCACTAGCATTTGTCTCTGCAGTCCGCAATAAAGATCATATAAACCAGATGTTAATAAAATTGCATTTTTGGGTATAATGGTAAGTATGAAAATAACCTTTCACAATTTGATCATGTATCTGTTGAGAATTTATGGAGAGAAGTGGCCTTAATCCATAGAAGAGCCAGGAACACTTAGATATTTAAGCGAGCACTGACAACACGATAAGGGTTGTATTGACGTATAGACAGGGGTTTGGTTTGGCCTGCTCCTTTTTGCCCAGTAGCCACCAGCCCTTTGGTTGTAGCTTGTTCTGGTTTTGGCACAGCTTCTCTTTCCTCCCTGTTCTCTTTTCCCACAGTCCTGAAGCTGTGTCTCAGATGCCCACAAGAAGAGAAATACACTGGCCACCGTTGGGAATTTTCAGAGACCTCTCAGCAATTATAAGAACAAGTCAGTGAGGCAAGGCATCTCCTTAAAAGCAGTTTAATTCCTAATCACTAGGGCTTTGAGTAGGAAGAAGTTAAATATTATCAAGAGAAAATGCCAAAGAAATATGGATTAGTTCTAGGGAGATGTAGGGGCTCATTCTCTGTCATCTTCTGTGGTGATTTTCACACACAGCAGAGCAACCTTAAGTGGTGGCATACAGAAATAAATGACGACAAGTTACAGCACAGCTGTAGGGTACTATAGCTGCTTGTAGATCTTAACTCCATGAAGGGTGAGAAAAAACATGACTTCTATCCATACAGACCAACCAGAAGCAAAGCAAAATTTTAGCTATTTTCTTCTGCATTTGAACAGGTTTTCCCTCTGTCATGCACTACTTTCCTACCCCTCTTTTAGGCTGAAGGAGCATCTTTTCTCACAAATACTGACTCCGCATGCCTTGAGTCTTGTTGCATAAGTGTCCCACGGGCTTGCAAAAAATGTGGTGCTGTGTACTCATTGCTTGGAGTCCTGACTGTACAAACAACACGCAGTCTGAGCTGCCAGGTCCAATTTCTTGGTGCTGAACCCCATGGATTATATGACATTGATGGCTCAAGAAGCACAAGCACTCTCACATTTTAAAATGTGTAATGGTGTTCAGAAGCTCCAGAATAATTTCAGCTATGTATATTTATACTTTAAATACATATATATGGTATGTAGGTGTGTGTATAACTCTCAAAAGGCCTGAACTATGCTCTTGAAATGTTTTTTTTAAATTGCTTTCTGAGAAAATACACAGTAACTGATGGCACTATTGACATAATTCATAAAGGGAATAGTTGATTACCTGTTCTGTAACTGAGCCAATGAATATTCATAGTTCCCTTGGTATGGAGCTGGCATATTTCAGCTAATTAAGTCTTCTGCTTAGTTGGTGCATATGCACACTTTTTATATGATACCAAAGTATGTTTAATTGGGGTTTGGCAGATAATACCAAAGAGAGTTTGCAAACAAACAAACAAAGTAGACTCCACTGCCACTTCCATAAATGGAACGGTATCACTTTATGGACATTTGTATAAAAATGTCACCGCATTTCAGAAGGGCCTAAAACTCACATTCTTAGGACAGGTTTCAGTTAAAAAATGGTAAAAGAAACATTTCCTTATAGATAGAACACTTATTTCAGAAGTGTATATGCACATAAGTGTTTATAAATGTCGTTGATATTGATGTTATCCCCTCTACTGAATGCATTTGAGAATAATATACCGCCTTTGAATTAAAGTTTTAATATATCATTTTCCTCTGAGAGTCTTGGATGCAAGCCAAGGTAAAACTGAAGATCAGAAGTTGAGCTGCTAACTCAGTTTCTTTCTTAACTTCCTATTCTCTTTTTCTGGGAATGCACATAGTGGCTGGCAAGGAGCACAGCCTGCCACAGGGTGCTCATCACCACCTTGTTGAAAATAAATTGCCTAATAAGATGACCTGAGGCTAGTTTTGGGATGTGTACCCAGGTATCCTTTCAGTGGCCTCAGTGGTGGGACAGTCAGATCCATGCCTGGTCTTGATTGAACGCAGAGTCCAAACCCAGCTGAGGTGTGTCCCCAAGCCAGGAACTCAGAGTTCTTGTGCTCTGAGAGCCTGGAGGTGCCCCAGTACCCAATCACAGGAAAATTACACAAGTGATACAAATGCTCTGCTACTCTGCTTCCATGGAGCCCTTGCCTGGTCTCTCTTCCAGTCGTATTCATCCCTCCCACAGCTGAAGAATTAAAACTTCGGTGCCACAATGTTCTTTTGTTAATTGGTACATCAGTCCAGCCACTGATCTTGAGTTATTCTCTTCTACCTATCAGAATGATAGCTTATTAATTTTTAGTCTTAAATTATATTTCCTTCTTTTGCTAGTCTTTCCTGCATCCTATAACCTTTTCCACCCTAATGGCCCTTTCCCATGCTTTTCCTTGGTATCTGTTATTGAACAGAAGACTTATGTGAGTCCACCATCTGCAACAGCATCTTTGTGTCTAATTGACTCATGACTCTTTTTGGATCCCGTCTTTTTCTCTGACCCATGGCTGCTAACACCTTCTGTAATCAAAATATCTAATTCTGGAGTGTGGATGATTTAAGAGCTGGTTATGAAACAGAGCTTTTTAATCAAAGCCATTACTTCAGACCTACTCCTTGTTACACAGGGCTGGAGTCCATCTGGAGGAATCATATTGTCACAGATTTAAGGGAATAAACTCTCTTTGGTGTGTAGCTGGTGGGAAAACGTTTCCATGTATATAAGCTCTAAGGCATCCACAGCAATATTTATATCTGATTAGATGTGTTGCTGAAAAAAAAAAAAGCAAATCAAGCCACCCAGAAGAATTTCCCACAATCTGCACTAGCTTAACATACAGAGGCACTGAAGCATGTGGTTCTCTCTTAATTCAGGTAAAACTGCTTCCTGCTGAACTCAAGTTTACTTAAGTTATCAAAAACTCATCTAGACCTGTCCCCTATGGAAGGTGTGGCTTTGCTTCTGACCTAAATTATGAAGTTCTGATATCTATTGAATTCCACTTATGATCTCAGCCACTAAAATTTTATTCAACTCAATGAAAATCAATTCTACTCTTCATTTTTTTGAAATGGCATCATTTCTGTGTATACTCTCTAATCTGCCCGGAAACACCATAGCACTTTTCTGTGTATGAAGCTGTAAAATAATATAATCTCTTATAATTATGACCAATAGAGCTTTTATCTTCTTGATACAATATATCAAAGAAGGAATAGAAGACAGAACATGATCTCTTTGAAAAGAAAGGTCTGAACTACATTTTGAATATTTCTTTCATGAAACTAGGAACAGGCTGGTTCAGGTTCTGCTTCAGTAACTTCTCATGAAGAAAATACATTTAAAAACTGATGAGTCTTTTCCCTTTTCATATTTGTTTTTTCTGTCTGTGAAGCTTTAAAAAATGAATTCCATAATAAAATTATTTTCTCTGTAAAGCAAAGAATTTGAAGTTAATTTTATCTTACTTACATGATTATTTCATCATAAATATATAGCTATTATGTTGTAATGGCCAGTCAGATTTAGGATATAAATCTTAATTCATGATAATATTTAGTAGAATTTTAAATAGCAGTATATCCAACGAATTTGGAAAATAACTGTTTTTACAAATGGTAAAAGTATATCAGAGGTTTTTGTTTTATTGTTAACCATGCTGTAGGAAACAAAAGTAATTTTGCATTCTTAAAAAGGCTTAGTATGGGTTTAGTATAAACTGGTTTATTGCCTTCTGGTAGTAACAGGAGACAGCAGCACCTGGGAGAACCTTATAATGGGATTTTAACATTTGTTAGCATTTTTTCCCCATTTTACCCGTGCTAGTGAAAAAAAAAAACCAAACACATTAGGAGAAAAAATAGTCTCTGTTTCTGGGAGTAAATCAAGTCACACTGTGCCTAAAAATGTTTAAAGTAAGTATTCAAGATCTAAACTGGTCACAGGAAAGTCAGTATATTTGAAGTGTTCTAGAGGGTTTAACCAGTGTCTACCATGGCAGGGACTACAGAAAGCAGGAAACAGATGACTTGTCCAAAGACTGTCCTTCCCCTGAGAAGGTGTCGTGGTTTTGCAAGACCT